>RJWH01000338.1:0-397280 GCA_004363575.1 Solenodon paradoxus
GATGGCAGAAAAGGAGGAGGAAGAGGACGATGGGATGACAAGGTCGCCAGGCTAGTGCGGAAGCTGTCACAGGCCTGGCTCCCTCCAACCTCACAGGGACCCCTGACTGTGACCCCTGGAGGCCAAACTGAGCTTCCTGAGCAGCAGCTTCAGAGCCCACGGAGCAGCCAGTCAGCTCTGGCGCTGAGGCTCCTTCCCCATAGCTGTGTCCCTTCTCCGCAGTGGGGGCCTGGAGCCCCTGCTGGGCTGAGGGGTTGATCACCTGTCAGCTGGCATCACACCAGTTCCAGCTTTGAAAACCTATTGCTTTAGGTAAACTGGCCTTTTTAACAAAGTTGATTCTTATTCAAGAGCATCGAATATGTTTCCTTCTCATTGTGTCTTCTTCTTTTAAATCTTTTTATTTTTATCATTCATCTATTTTGTTAAGTTTATTCCTAGGTATTTGATTCTTTTTGATGTGATTGTAATTGGGACAGTTTTCTTAATTTATTTTTTTTCATTCCTTGTGTGTAACAATGTCACAGATTTTTGTAAATTAATTCTGTAGCCAGTGACTACAGAATTTGCAAAATTCCTAGAGATTTTTGGTCACCTGTTTTGCAGAATATTTCTTTTTAAAAAATTGTAGAAATCTTTAACTTCTACCTTCCTCCTAATTTATTTTTTCATGACTTTATGGATTTGAAAAAAATATCTTTTTTGGCTCTCCTAAAGTTTTGTTAAAGAAAATTTAATTGATATCAAACATATGGATGTATGGATGTGTGTGTGTGTGTGTGTGTGTGTGACGCGTACCTTGCATACATAAACATCATAAATGTACAAATCAATAGATTATGACAAAATGAATGCACTAATGTGACCACAATCAGATCAAGAAATTAATCTTTTCAGGATTGGCTAGTGCAATGTAATCCTAACTTACCTCTGTTTTGATGGCCTGGTCGCTAGGTATCTGTGTCTCAAAACTCCCTCTCCTTTCTTTTATAAGTGGCTCATCATTGGACTGAGGACCCACCTAAACCTAGGATGACATCTTCTCAAGATCTTCAACTTGCTTACATCTGCAAAGACTCTATTTCCGAATGAGGACACCTTCACAGGTACTGGGAGTTAGGATCTGAATATATCTTTCTGACAGAAACTAAAGCATTCAAGCAAATACAAATATTTTTCCTTTCTTTGTCCAAGTGAAATTCTGAACCTTTCTGAACCCTTTTAGTAATGCATCTTGAAGACTGTACCCTCAAGAGTACCCGCATCTCAACTGTGAGGAAAAACTACCATTTATGAGACTGGTCCGCTATTGCAGGACATCTGGCAGAACAGAGCTTTCAAGCCCACCCAGTCATTTTCTAGAAAGTGGCCCTCCCCAGGCAGGGGGCTTCTGTGTGAAGATCCATGGGGCAAGGGGTGGGGGCACACGGGTGCAAGAGGAAGAAGGTGAGTGGAGCCAGGGAGGAGCTGGGCTGTTCCAACAGGGAGCTTGGGTTTCCTCTGGTGCACTGGCTCTCAGCTGGGGCAATTGCACAGCATCTGTAGGCATTCTTGATTGTCACCACCAGGGGAAGTAGGGATGCTACTGACATGTGGTGGTTAGAGGCCAGGGATACTGCGGAACTTCCAACATGCACAGTACCGCCTGCTCCCCACCAAGTGTCCAGCCCCAGTGTCGATAGTGCTGAGTCTGAGAAATCCACTTTCAAGGTAATGGGAGCAGTGGGAGAGTCTTAATCCAGAGAGTGGCATCCACATCTTATTTATTAGGAAGACGACCACAGGAGCACATGGCAACTGATCTGGGAGGAGAACTACCAGAGGAGAGAAGATGGCTTTGGGAAAGAGATGTGATGTCCAAAGCTAAGGGTCTAAACCTGGCTTGTCAACTGTTTTTATATGACCTGGAAGCTAAGAATGGATTTTACATTTTTTACATAGTTGAAAAAAATCAAAAGGACTGTACATCATGACATACAAAATGTATGTACAAGTCAAATTTCAATGCCCCTGAGGGTTCTGTGGGACATTTTCCTGCAATCATAGAAGTCAAGTGAGGATGGAGACCACATGGCTCACAAATGCTGAAGTGTCTGCTATTTGGTCCTTTATGGAAAATGCTTTCAACTCCTGACTTGTGCCAAGGCAATCAGGTAGGGATGGCAGAGAGATAGCCCAGGAACTGTGCGAAAGGAGTGGAACTGATTGCAAATGGGGTGATGAAAAGAGATGGTTTCCTAGCTTGGTAACTTTGGTAAGAAAGAGAACGAATTGGAGTTTCAGGGGAAGATAATGAGTTAGTTTGGGAATAGATGAAGTTCAAAAGAGCTGAAAGCTCACATATACCAATGCCATTAACTGCTTTTAAGGGAACAATAAGTAGATGCTGATATTTTTAATAACAATTATCCTGTTGAGCGATATATATAAAACTAGTTGTTTTAAGATGTTTCAGCAGAGGAAAAGTCAAATGAGAGTCAATTTAGTCAAATTAGTAGTAAAATATATAAGCTTTTACAGGCACTGCTGAGTTTAAGAATTCCTATCCAGGGAAATAGAAATTTCATGAGTAACTGATAAGTTACTCATGCATATCCAGAAAATTTGGTAAGACACTCCTGCAAATGGTGACAGTGGGAAGGTGCTCCTTTGGTGTCCCCTGATCAACATTGCCACCACCCAGTGCTCTCTCCCCTTGAATTTAGGCTGGAGGAAGTAATGTTGACCCAGTTCTAGTCTTTGCCTTAAAAAGATCCTACTTCTGTTTTTGTGGCCTGGGGAAGTCCACTGTCATGTGAAGGGTCCTACCACCCTGAGATGAGCGTGCCAGGAGGAAGTCTGCTGATCAGGTGAAGGAGACTTATGGAGACCTGGGGACCCTTTCCCCATAATGAGGGCTGAGAGCCCAGACCTACCATTGCAGCCAGTCTTCACCGATCAAGGGACCAAGGTGGCATCATGTGGAGAAAAGACAATCGCTCCCCTCCAAACTTTATCCAATTGCAATAATTGAGCAAATAATGAAATGGTGGCTGTTTTGAGACACTAACTTTTGCATATAATGCTTTTTAGAAACAGATAACACAGCATAGCATTCTGGCACATATAAAATACACAGGTAGGAAAAAGTCACACACCTTAAACGTTTGTAAAGAACTCGTTAACAGAGAGTCACTGGTCAGCCTTGGGTGGGGAGGGAAGGCATAAAGCTAGATCCTTCACTCAACCTAGATGAAAATTAATTCCAAATAATGCTTTTACAACACAGTGTGAGATGTGTGGCGTGTCAGTAAGACTATCTGCATTAGCTTTTGGTTTACTTTGTCAGGATGTGGGAGTGGGAAAAGGACAGAGGCATAAATAATGTGTGTTCATTGTATAAAAATCCAAAGTGCAGGTAAGCAAAAAAGGAGACATAAAAATTCTCATCCCTCAACAGTAACCACTGTTGGCATTTGGATGTGGAAACTAAATCCTCTAGGGATTTTTCTATGCATACTACTAATAAAAAAAAATGGTCTCGTAATGTATAGTTATTATCATCTATTTTGTTTTAGTCTGTTTTATGTCATGAACCCCCTTTTATGTCTAGCAATAATGTATGCATGATGGCCACATAATACTACATCAAATGGATGTTGCATAGTTTCATCAACAAATTTCTGTGGCTGAACATTGATACTGGTTTTGATTTTTCACTTCCACAGTGAATGCTTCAGTGGCCATCTGTGTAGCTAGATTGCTGTGCACATGTATAATTATTTCCTTTGAATACATTCTGGAAAGGGGAATTGATAAGTGGATAAGTTTGTATGGTGTGGTGGCTCTTGGGTATGTAATTTCAAATTATTGTGAAGAAAGAGAGCAAACATGTTTACCTTCTGTGCTAGTGTGAGAAGATAGTTTGCCTTGCATGTTGCTCTACCAGACTATAGGTAAAGACTACTTTCAGCTTTCCAAGAAAGGACTTCTTTTTTTTTAAATTGTTCCTCATGTTTGGCAGAAGTGCACATATGTTCCGGTTCCAAATTATCAAGCCCTGTCTTGGTGGGGGTGGAGTGGGGGGCAGGGCCAGTTAGTCAGTATTTTAGGTTTTGTGGTTCAGGAGACAAAATGGAGTCTATTGTTCAGGCATTTACATAATCATTTAAAAATACAAAAAACAGTTCCTGACTGGTGGCTGTACGAAGCAGGCAGGGGCTGGATTGGGTCTGCACGTTGTTTGTTGACCTAACTGTGGATCCCCGCCAGCTTGAGGGAATTCATATATTTTTTAGAAGCTGAGGTGCCAAGTCTACATTTGGTAACTGTCAGGGAAGGACTTTCTACAAAATTCCCCTGCGGAGAACTTACTAGAATCTTAGTTGCTATCACCTTATATGTCCTATTATAATATGGTGTCAGAGTTTCAGGGAAGTGTGAGGCCTACCCACTTGTGAGACAGGACTTCTTCTCACTGTGCATTTTATAATATGAAGACAGGCTGGTTTTGTTTTTCCAGTCCGAATGTAGAAGTATTACATGCTTTTTAAAAAAGTACAAGAAAAGCATTAGTACATCTGCCCTGCAGAGACAACCTCCATTAAAATGTCAGTGAATTTCCTTATAATCATGTCTGAGTGTGTGTTTATGTGTGTGTGTGTGTGTGTGTGTGTGTAAGAGAGAGAGAGAGAGAAGAGAGTCTAAAACTGGAATCATATGTGTAAATAGTATGGTATATAATCTTATTCTCTGAACATTGCATTATGAGTGTCATTGATTAATTATACCTCATCACATGATATGCTTTTATCATATGAATTCCCAGCTGATAGATATTTGGACTTTTACCAACTTCCCAATGTTATCAATAAGCAACAAATATTTTTAGATGTAAGTTTTCATCCATGTCTTTACGTCTTTTATATTTCCTCAGAACAAATTCCCCAAGTGAGAATTGCTCTTCAAAGAGTAGGAGGGTATTTATCATCTTTAGAATATGTTCCCACTTTACTTTCTTTTACAGAAGAGTTGCACTAATTTATAGCGATGTACTTATGTGATCAAAATCGCATCCTAAGAATAGCCTAACTTTCAAAATATTTGTTCATTTTTTAGGTTAAAATGATATTTTATTGTTGGCTTAAGTAATGCTGGGCTTTTTTTGTTTTTTTTTTTACATTTCGTAAGTGTTGTATTCATTTGTGTTTCTTTTATGAAATACATATTCCTTGCTCATTTTGATACTTTTCCCATTTTTTGCTGTTTTATAAGAATTCTTCAAATAATAACATTAACCCTATTTTCTATGTTACTAATAGTCTGTGATCTGCCCTTTCATTTTGTTTATGGTGCCATCTTGGTGCAGAAGAGTTTTGTGTTTTGAAGCATTGAAATGGTGCGTTTTTGTGTGACACCATCCTCTGCTTTCATATTTGGGCTGTTCATCTGCCACAGCATCCTCCAACCCGTAGCACTTTTGAAGTTTTTCTTTTAACAACTCCATATTTTAGATGCGATACTTTAAGCCATCTGGAATCAATTCCAGTCTAGGTTGAAATGAAGGCTCTAACTTCATCATCATCCCCTCCCTCAAGTTAAACCATCTGATCTGAGTTTATTGACTAATCCTTTCCAAACTTTAATGTGCATGACTTTTTCCCACGCTCCAGTAGTGTGGGGGTGCGGGGGGAGGAGGAAGGGAGAGAAAGTGAGAAAGAGACAGAGAGATCCTCCGAGCCATACTCTGAACCCACCCAAAATGTCCTGTGGATACTTTGACCCCAGAGGATGTCTCCTCAGATGCACTGACAGTCCCTGGGTGTAGACCTGCTGTCCTCAGCATGGATCTACCAAGTGGTTGTCAGAGGCCATCTCTGGCCCCAACTTGGGAGGCCTTTGTTATAACTTGGGCTTGATCATGATGGGTCAGTACATTATGACCCATCATTTTTCCCCTTGCACCCAATCCCCAAATATATACAACCCCATGCACCATGCATTGGTTTTTTCTTGTCTTCACCCTAAGGATGCCATCTGGGTTACTTCTCATTCATTTCAGTTCTTTGCTTCTTCTGTTCGCCAGTCAAATGCCTAGTCCCACTCCTATATAGCTCTTGCTCGTTGTGCAGCCATGTTTGCAAAATTAAGACATCTGTGTAGGTTGCTTTTTCCCTTAGAACGCATATTGCATATATGTTGAGTGTGGTGGCTATTTGTCATAAAGCTCAAGCCACGTACATAGAAGACATGCCGGGTAGGAAAGTCATTTGTGCATTACGATTACATTAAAGTCTTGAAGGAGTCTCTCCTTTCTTCCCTCCTTCATTCAGTATAATTATTGCTGACATTTTTAGTGATTCATCTTTTTTGTCCCTTCACTGCAGGTCTTGAACCTGGGTCCATAGTTTTCACAGCCTGCGCCTCAGTCACCTGAGCCACAGAAGGGGGAAACATATTTTTTAAGCCAAAAAACGACCGTTGTCTTTTGAAGACAGTCTTCCTGCAAGGTAAGCCTTGGTGTTTCTGTTGCATGGTGATACACTACATTTCCAGGGTCATGTGGAAAGTGTGTTCATGCTGTCTCTAGAGCGTGCACAGAGGAAAGTAGAAGAAAGATCAGTCTACAAAGCATTTTCTTTTTAGGAGGTTCAGGTCCTGTTGGTTAGAGCAACTGTCTGCCCTCCTGCTCCTCTTTGAGCACAGCCCTCAGGGCCACTAACAAGGACCAGGCTCTGACAGCATCTTAGTCAACCTTCACCACAACAGACAGAGCTAGAACTCCTTCCATCAGACCCATTTTGCAGACTGGAAAGCTGAGGATCAGAGGATCTAAGGAACTAGCTCAAAGTTACATAACTAGTCAGTGGCAGAGCTGGGGTTTGAGCCAGGCCTTCTTGCTCTGAAGTCTCTACTCCTAATCTTGGAGCTTTTTTGCCTCTAACACCAAGGTTCAATTTACGAAGCATGCCCAGCAACATGCCTGGCACCCAGGAAGTGCCCCAGATTCCAGCAGCGATACTTGTTAGTGCTGGGATTTGTGATTTGCTTATTGGGCTGTCCCTGCACTGTGTGTCCCTCCTCACAGTGGGAGCCCTTGGTGTCCTCTAGGTACCATCTTATTTTCATGAGCCATGCTGAACTGAGAGCTGTCCCTTCAATTGGACAAAGAGCCAATTTCCTCAGCTCTAAGTAATCCACATCTGACGTGGGCTCTACCCACCTCTTCTGCTTGTCTCTGTCCCTGTAGCTGGATGGGTTTCAGTTGTCAATCTTCCTTCAGGCTGGTCACCAACTCATGGACAGGCTTCCCAAACAGACAGCCACTCTTACTGGCCTGGGACCTCTGATGCTGGCATTTCTGAGGATCATTTTTTTCACTGGGCCTGGGTCTGGCTAACTTGTCTCCTACAAACTTCCATAACCAGAACTGAAAAGCCATCAGCCTTGGAGATAAATGCCCACTGGGTTCACCATAACTTCGACAGAGAAGGGGACTGTGTTGAGAAACCAAAGACAGAGTGGAAATCTGGGCCAGTTGGGTGGAGCAAGCCCCTAGAGATAGATGTCCTTGACAGGTGAGCGGATGGGCGCTGCAGCTGGAGATAGCTCTAGTGCGATCTCCGGGGCTGGAGGGGTTCTTTGAGGTGATGCTTTACCCATCATCTTGGCTCCCACCACTCTGCCAGGAAACATTTGAATTGCATTCCTCTGGAGTCACAGCCCCTGGGTCCAGGCGCAGCCGTTGCAGCCCCAGCTGAGAGGGCTGATCTGAGCCAGAGGTTGGCATTCCCTTGCTCATAGGTGGTTGTGCACACATGGACTGAGAAGAGCTCACCAGGTGTTTCTGAGCGCTGTGGGTGACAATTCACAAAGAAGGGCCCATGGGGGGAATAGGCATGTTAGTCCCAGGTTCATGATGTGACTGACCTCATAGACTCTGCAGGAGAGCTTGTAACATGAAGACTCCTGGGCTTACTCATAGATCCCCAAATTTGATCAGACCTAACACCCAGCATCAAGAACTTCTCAATCTTCTGCTGACTAGTGCCCAACTGCATGTCATAAGTGTAAATAAAATTCATTGATCTATAAAATTCATATCAACCCAGCGATTGTGTTCCTTGGTATTTACCTAAAGGAATTTAAATGTATGCCTACACAAACACCTGCTCACAGTGTGTTACAGCAGCTTTGTTGATGACTGCCAAAACCTGGAAGCAATGAAGATGTCCTTCAGTGGATGATGGATAAATAAACTGTGATAGATGCAGTCGTGACTATCAATCAGCTCCAAAAAGAGAAATGAGCTACCAAATCATGAAAAGACATGGAGGAAACTTAAATGACCATGACTAAGTAAAAGAAACCAATGTGAGAAGATTACATATTGCAGGATTCCAGTCATGGTACATTGTGGAAAAGGCAAAAGCATGGAGACATGAAAAAGATGGACGGTTGTCACGGGCTAGAGGGAGGGAGGATGAAGAGGTACAGAGCTTTGAGGGCAGTGAAACTGCTCGGTATGATATTCTAATGGTATATGGATGTCATTATATATTTGTACAAAACCATAGGCTGTAAAACACCAAGAGTGGACCTTATCATAAACAATGACTATAGGCAACAATTGTAGATTCATTGACATTTTATGGGTTTCAAGTGTTCATTGTAGTAAATCCACATCCATATATAATACATTAAGTTCACCACCATGTCAGTTCTTTCTCAGTAAACAACTGATCCCTTTTCTTATCGACTAAGTCTTGGCCATTCTCGACAGCTGCAGAGGCAGTGGATCGGAGTTTTATTGCAGACATTCTGGCCATTGTTCATTTGAATATTTGGCCACTGAGGACAATAGCTGAGACAAGATTTAGGTTCCAGATCATGGTTTGCCATTGTGTTCTGGGTAGCTTAGCTTGTCATATTTCATTTTGGGCATTGGACCTTTCCCATGAAAAATGCTAATGTGGGGTGTCAAAGGAAAGATTCCCCCTTTTCTTGGAGGTTCCTTACAGGCTGGACACATGAACAGATTAATACTGGAGTTATTGGTAAGAGAAAGACCCCAATTTAATAACATATGTATGGATAATTTATATGGTGGTAAGTACTGAGGTAGATGGTCACTTATATCCTGAGCTGAGACCTGGAAAGGGACTCTGGGGCCTCAAGGAAGAGGCAGGGTCACTACATTGGCAAGGAGGAAAGACTCATCCTTACTCTTAAAGTAAAGATAGATTATTTTCCTTTCTATATTTTTCAGAGAACAGGAACAAAAAAACATTTCTGAATTAGAAGGGTGGAGGTTCAGGGGCAGCAGATTGCTACTTTGATTAGAGGAAGGGCTAAAGGTTTGGAAGGATTGGAGCTTCTCCTTTGCCTCTGGGGCCATCCTCCACTGTCCTCGGCTCATCATTCAGAGTGGAGCAAGTGCAGGGCACCAATTCTGAGAAACTTGGGGTATCATGTTTTAGCCCCATCAGTTCCCTCCTCTGTGACTTCCCAGAAGTCACACACATTAAGAGCTGGGCTGGTGGCTGTGGAGAGAAATGAATCATGTTAGTATTCTTGTGACAAAAGTTCTGCAAAGCAAGAGAAAGGAACAAAGATTAGGGTAAAGATGAAAAAGAACAGAGCCAATAAAACCATAATGCAGTGATTCTTGGTTGACCAGTCACCTCACTGCCCTCTGAGTAGGGTGGTGTTATCTTCCCAACCTTTGTGAGGAGCTTCTCAACATGCTGAGAGCCTCATACCCCTCTGGATTCTTTCCACATTAAAAAAAAAAAAAAAAAAAAGCATTTGCACACACATTTTATACTGAATAGGAAAGATTCTCAGGAAAACTATGGACCCATGTTGAGAGCCCCAATCTAAATAAACACACTATGTTTCCCTTAGTCATGCCCTCCAGCTCTCTCCCTTTTGATTGTCTCTTTATAAATTCTTGGTAAGAAAGAAATAATACCTATGAAATTATCTGGTTGGAGGCAAAGTAATTAAGGCACAATTTTACTTTTCCTTGGTACATATAAACATTCATCTTAATTAAAGTGCTTATTATGAAACCAGAGTGTGGGGCTTCCAGGGGGCAGAATAAGACGGAAAACCTTGGGATTATGAAAAGACATTGCTGAATCGGAGACTCTTTTTACGGAATGACCCTCTGCCTTGGGAAGCTTTAAAGGATTCTATTTGGCAGCAGAAGTGGGTTCTCCTGCCCCTTGAGGTCAACTTTTGTCGTTCTGTGTATTATGTTACAGGGTGTTTTTCAACAAACGTTCTTTGCCCACAATACTACCTTGGCTAAGAAGGTTAAATCAATTAAGAAACAGTCTCTGATGGTTAGTTTTCTATGTTAACTTGGGTGTGGTTTGGTACCCAGTTATTTAATCAAATGCTATAACCCGCCCCCCCAGCCCCATCCACACCGGTATTTTGTAGGAGTGGTTAACATCTGTAATCCAGTGACTAAATAAAGTTGATTATCCTGCATAAAGTAGATGAACCCTATTCAATTGAATAGTTGGAACAGTTGAAAGGAGCGAAAAAACTGAGGTTTCTTGAAGAAGAAGAAATTTTGCTTCTAGGCTATAGCCTCCTGACCTGATCAACAAATTTTGGTTTTGACATCTTCCACTATTACATGAACCTATTCCTTAAAATATACTTCTTAGTCAACTAGCTAACTAAAAAGATACATGGCCTTGTCTTTTCTCTTTCTTTCTTCCTTCCTTTCTTTCTTTCTTTCTCTCTCTCTCTCTTTCTTTCTTTCTTCCCTTCCTCCCTCCCTCCTCCCCCTCCCTCTCTCCCTCTTTATTTCTATCTACATATTACCTATCCATCCATATCCCATTTCTCTATCTGTGTGTATCTCCTATTGATTCTGTTTCTCTGGAAAACCTGATTGATACACATCTCAAAGAGTCCAGCAATTCCTGTGGATAACAGTTGCTCTAAAACAGTTGAGATATCTGTATAATAACACATGCTAATCACACCCCATGTTCAAAGCTTCAGCCCCTGGGGGGAGAGGTCCAATGTGAGGCTGCTGACCAAGAGGCGATCAGTCATTTTGATGCTTCTCCAGCCTTCCCATGTAGTGCTGTCCCCGTGGTCAGTGTGGGAGATGCAGGCTGAGGAGAGTTTGTTAAAGATGCAGACTCTCGGAGTCCCATCTGAATCTCTAGCTCTGGGTCCCAAACTGTGCATTTTAACCATCTCAGTGATTCCACAGCAAATGACCTGTGAGAAACAGAGCTTACAGGATATAGCAATAGAAACAGAGATAACAGGATATATCCTTCAAGCCTGCACACTAGATAGACTGAAGCCTATTCTGTTCCCCCAGAACTTTCCCATCAGTTTCTCAAGTTTCAAAGCTGAGAACAGAGGGTCTGGTTTTTACCTTTTGGATTCTTGACAAGATTAGTAGCCTGATCCCCCAGCCCCCCATCCCTCTGTGGCTCAGTTGACTAAGGTGTAAGCTTTGAGAGTTGTAAACGCAGGGTTTGAGACCTGGGGCAGTGGGAGGGGAAAAAACAAAAAACAATAAAATTAGTGGGTTAGTCTGGCTGTGTCTGTTGGGGTCCAAATGCTTAATATCAGGGAAGGCACATGTAGGCATGACAATTTCCATGGTATAGTGGTCAAATTCTTAGACTGTCCTGCCTAGAGTTCAAATCCCAGCTTGGTTTCCTACTGATTTTTTTTTCTTACTGATTATTCATAAGATTGCACATAACACAGCTTCTTTTCTCCTGAAATCAGAGCACCAATATATAGTGAACTTGCTTAACTTGTCAAACCAATAGCAGTTCTGGTGCCCGCCCCCCAATGCAAGATTTGAACAGTAAAATATGAAGACTTAGTTTTAAGATCCTGGTGGCTTCCCTACTTTTTTGTGCTGTGTTGTATGGTGCAGACCTCACTGAGTATGATGGAGAGGGGCCCAGCACCCACCCCACGACACTGGCCCCACGACAAGCACTAGCCTTGGGGCCTACCTTCCCCTGCAAGCCTCCCTGGTGGTGCACAAAATAGTTTCGTCCCTCCGCTAGATTGGGCTGTGGTCTAGCCTTGCTCCGCCCTAGAGTGTGCGCTCTTGTTAGAAGATGTGTGTGCTGCTTTCCTGTGTTTGAGAACAACCAAGGGGGCTGACCTACCATTTTCACTGGAGCTTCATGAAAGCCTTTCCTGGAAAGAGAGTGATCAGGATACTGTGTGTGTGTTTCTGGGGGCAGAGTGATTAGGAAAGTAGTGGTCATAAAACAGGAAGGTAAGAGGCACTAGCCTTTTCCAGTATTTGATCAGTTGGCACAGATGATCTGCCCTTGGGTGGTGCTTGGTACCAAGGTTTCCCATATCCTTCCAAACCTTGCTTCCCTACCCCAACTCCCGTGCTCTGGCTTCTCCTAGAAATAGGCCAGGAAAATATCCAGAAAAATAGTGCTGGGCTGCTCTGGCCAGCAAAGGAGGGCTCACAGAGTCTGTTTAGTTTTTCAGTTCTGATTTTATCTTGTTTATACAATCCATATGGAGAGAGAAGGCAAAGGAATTCTCCAGTGATTAGAGGGGAGTAAATAACTTCAGGCTGTTGTAGGGTAGGTTCCTTTCTACAATTGCAGCCTCCTCCTTGGACCCTGGGGTTTTGCTTTGCATCTTGTATTGCTCACAGCATCTCCTTAGGTCAATCTGTCTGCTTACTTGAGAGCAACTCATGGGAAGCATTTAGTAGAAGTAAAACTCAAGACTTGAAGTTCAGTATTGAGAGTGTTACCAGTTTCATTGTGAGAACTCATCCTCTCCCCTCCACCAAAAAGATACACACTGGATGTATGCAGTTTCTGAAGATCTAGCTGTGATCTTTGACCCTGGCATTGTCCACTGACATCTGCATGTCTGTCTTCTCATTCATAACTTGGAGGTGATGCCCTCAAGGACTGGTTGTGAAAGTCTGTCACCTAAAGGACTCAAAAGATGTTAGCCTTTTGGAGACCCAGAACAAAAGCTGTATTTCCTTTCCTGGCATCATCCTCTCTACCTTCTAGGGTTGTGGGGGAATTGAATACGACAAGGGTTGTGAACACACCCGGAAAATGTGATTCAAACTCCACACTAGAATAAGGATGGTGATCATTCCCTCTCCAACCCACACAACACTGTTGCTTTTCTTGGTCTGTGTGGAATACCTTCCCCTTCCTTGATTTTCTGCCTAGCCAATTCTGAATCAAATTCAACTGTATGTCATTTCCTCCAAGAAACCCTCTCCACCTCCCTCAGGCCTTTAAGGAAACACAGGGAGTTGTAGTTAAATATTGCCAACCTGGTTCCACTACTAGAATCCAAGTTCTTCTAAGGGCAGGAACTATGTCTTATTCTTTTGAAAATCCTAAGGTCTAGCAGAATACTTTGCACAGAGCAAAGACCCATGGAATAAATGGATGAGTGGATGGATGGATGAATGGATGAATGATTGGTTAAGTGGTTGAAAGGATGGAACAAATTTGTAGACATGTCTCAAGAACCACCAACAGCTGAGCTAATTTTGCTCTCTCGACTGTCTCTGAATATTGTTCTGAAACAATTCCCTTGTTCTTAGCTGACATTAATAATTAATCATTGATTACAATAAGCATAGGAGGACTAATGAACTTTCAGCAAAAGGTTATTCACTCAACTCCACACCTAAAATGTGGTCTCAGAGATTTCAGCCTGCATTTGATCTCCCTCAGGAAAGTCAGCCTACAGCGGGTTGAATGCCTTTTCCGGTTGGGAGAGATGGGATCTGCCCCACTTTTCAAACACAGAACATCTGTCATTTCAAACCCAAGCAAATATGTCAGAACTTTAATAATCAGAAACGGTTTCAAAGTACCTTTATGAATCTCTCAGGCTCTGGAAGAAAATTATTCCCTCTTGTTAAGATGGATCACGGTATTTAACAAATATCACTGGCTCAGAAACCGGGACATCTACTCTTGGCCTGGTTCTGTCGCTAATTTGTTTTGAGATTTGGGGCCAGTTACTTCACCTCACTAGACCTCTGCCTCTTTGTGAGAAAATGAGGACTGTATGAATCTCAAGGTCCTGTGCAGCTCTGCACAGCATGCTTTCACCTTCAGAGGAAACAGAATGTCTGGGCCAGGCCGTCGACTTTGCCCTTGTGACTTCAGGGGTCTCATCAGCCCTTCCCCTCTGCCTGCGATCTGCCAAGGTGGAAGCTGGCTGGCATGGTGGTTATGAGTACAGAGCCTGGTTCTGCCAACTACTGGTTCTGCGGTCTGGGAGAAATGCCGTAGCCCCTTGGTGCCTCAGTTTCCTCGTGCAAGATGGGAAGATGGAAGTACCCACCTGATTAAAGCAGTGAGAGGATGGAGGAACATAGCACACATGCAGCATCTACTGTGGTACCTAAGCAGAGTAAGTGCTAGATTCAAGTTGTCATTAAGGAGCCTATAAGAGATTGATGGAGGAAGCTATTATGGCTTCTAGCCTCTGGTCCTGTGAATCCTCCCTGAGAGCTGAACATCAGGACACTCAGATCTGTAGTTTCTGATTTTCAAGGGTAACTTCAGCCTACACACTGTTGGCATGGTCTGGATAAAAGGGAAGCCTGCTTCTCGAAGTCGTTCATAGGAGGCTGGTGGAGTAGAGGCCTTCTAGGGCTTTCTGGTCTGCCTGGGTGCCTGTCTGCACTTCCTCCCTTTGTCACTCTGGTCCTGGGGTTGCTTTCATCTAACTGAAGGGCTCTGATCCCTGACCAAGGCGTGCCCGCACTCCTCTAGTGTGGCGACCATTTAGAACCACATCTCAGCCCGAGCTTCCTGGGCCTGGAGGTGGCTGCCTTGGCATGAGGGAGCTGGGAGTAGGTGGATACTCCATGTCTGCACATTTTGAGAATGGTTTTGTCTCCAGCAAGGAGCACTTTAACTGCTAGACTCCTGCATGCATTCTAACGCCAAGGTGGCAAATCCCGTCACCCACAGAGAAAATAATGCGGCTGTTCCACTACTGGTGAGAAAAGGAGCCCTGAGCTGGTCTTTGCATTGGTTCAGGCTGCTGTAAGAAAGCGGCACTCTCTGGGGGCTGACACACCAGCATTGTGCTGTCTCACAGCTTGAGGGGCAGAGGTCTTAAGTCCAGGCAAGGTCCAGGTCATCCCTTCTGAGGCTGGGAGGGAGACTCTGCCCAGGCTTTCCTCAGCTTCTGGAGGTGTGCTAGCAACCCCGAGTGCCCTTGACTTGTAGCTGCGACACTCCAGTCCTCTACCTTCATTTTGACATAGGGTGTGTGTCTGTGTCCTAATTTCCCTCTTTTGTAAGAACACCTGTCATAACGGATTAGAAGCCACTCTATTTCAGCATAACCTCACCTTAATGAATTGCATCGACGGTGACCCCATTTCCAAGTAGGCCACATTCTGAGGTGTTGGGAGTCAGGGCTTCAACATATGAATTAAGGGGGACAGAAACATTTCAGCCCATAACGGTCGCCTTTCTGTTAGGAAAGGGGGCAGCACTGAGGCCCCCCTGCCTGTCTTGCAATGTTCATGGGAGACGTAGGCCTCTGCATAGCAAGGAGCCTGGGAGGTCAAGGTGATGGGTCCTCTGTTGATTAGCTGCCCCTCTGGCGCCCATGCTGATGACTGTCCGTCCTGAGTTTGATTACCTCTAACAAGGGGAATATACCCTTCCCCATCTAGGGCACTTCTTAATAGAGCTGAAATCTTGCCCAGTGGTTCCATCCAATTCATTCTGTCTCGTTTTGAATCACAAATTGTAAATTGAACACCTTGAAATTTGCCTTTGTAATGACAACAGCTAACATTTATCGAGCATTCACTGTGTGCTGGGAAGTGTCTGAGAATTCACACATTACTTTAGAGTAATCCTATGAAGAGGTGCTGTTCTCAGCCTGTTCTGCTGATGAGAAGAGAGGCTCAGAACGGTTCAGTGGCTCACTCATGGTAACACAGATGGACCAGACCAGAGCAGAGCAGGGTAAGCCCAGAGCTCATGCTCTTCCTTTGAGGGCAGACCACCAGCAGGCAGAGACCCTGGCTGGCTCACTTCTAGGAGCCATTCACCGGGAGGGCATTTACCACTGGCTGTGGGGCTGACAGCGGGGCTGAGGAACCACAGGGCAGCTTCTGGGTGCAAAATTCTCTGGACTGAATGAGTTCTCTCACATTTCCCTTGGGAAAGGGCATTTTTCATCAACTTCGCTGCAGCAGGAGGGCTCCTGGACCAAGGGAAGGCAGAAGGGGAGAGTCTTGATGGCACTGAGAAGAGAAGCTGGGAAGAGGGAGCAGGAAAGTGGGAGCAGAGGAAATGGGAACTGAGGGAGACAAACTCCAGAGTGGCTTCAAAGGCACCAGCAGGCAGAGGAGCTGCTTCCAGGGCTGGCTTACCTTCAGAGAAGAGACTCCACAAAGCTGTGCAGAAAAGGACCAACTCAAATCAGAGGATGGCAATATGTGCCGCAAGAAGACATACACAACTTACAGTAAACACATAATGTATGTGCAGACTTATTCATAGACAAAGTTTCGGTGCAGATTGAAAGGAGAAAGAGTCTGTTTTCACTGTCAGTTTGGCAAAGATGAAAAGATTAATAATATCTAATTGGGATGAAGGAACTATATACTGACCCTCTTTGTAAAGGACAGTTTGGGAAGATGTCCACAAAATACTAAATACAGACATAGAAGCATAAGGCATTATATCTGTTCTCTCTCTCTCTCTCTCTCTCTCTCTCTCTCTCTCTCTCTCTCTCTCTCTCTCCCTCCCTTTTTGGCCCAGAAATTCAATTTTTCCCTTGGAGAATGTATAGAATAGGGAGGTATACCCTAACCTAATATGTGAATAGGGTATATATATAAATATATCTGTTTATTGCATCATTGTTAAAATGCCAACATTTTGGAGAAACTCTAGATGTTCACCAACAGAAAACTGCTTAATAAATCATGTTAATAGGGTGAATATATTATATAACCAACAACCACTAAAATAATAAAGTCTAACAGATGTGTGAACATGGAAAAAAACTCCAAAATATATTTTCAAATGAACAAAAGCAGAATTTCAATCAACATGTATCATATAACACCATAAAAAAAAATTTGTCAATCTATTTACCTCTCTCTCGCTGAACTCAATTCCGCACATTCATACGTGGAGACCCTAACCCCCAATGTGGCTGTATCTATAGAGGGGTCTATCGGGTGGTTTGAAGGGAAAGTGAGGTCATAGAGTGGGCCCGGATTTGAGAGGACTGACAACCTGGTAAGGCACCAGAGAATGCTGCTCTGTCTGCCTTGTGAGGACTGTGAGATTGTCGACACCTGCAATGCAGTACAGGAGCTTCAATTAGGAACTGGATCTGGCAATTTGATCTTGCACAGCCCAGCCTCCAGAACTGTAAGAAATGAAATTTGTTTTGCTTAAGCTTCCTAGTCTGTCATATTTTGGTATAGTAGCCTAAACTGACTAAGACAGCTGTCACCCACTCTGACCTGGTCGAGTCACCAGCTTCTCTGTGTTCCTCTGTGCTTCTCATGAAAGTTGTGTCTGAAGCCAGGACACACTTAGGAAATGCTACTCAATGCGTTATGGTCATCGCTGCAAAACGCTTCCATTAACAAGGGACAAAATATTTCACAGAGGTCCCCACATTCCTATTGCCTAATGACCTTGCAGCTGTTCTCATGTCGTTGCCTTTTACCCCATCATTCTCCTATATCTCGTGTCTAATAAGTTTCTTGATAGCATCATTTTCCCTTGTGCTTGATTTCATCTGTGTGTTTGGTTCATTAACTCCTAAGTGCACAACATCCACTGCTCATGTTGTGTTTGCACAAAGGCAAAAATCACCGAATGCCAAATGACGTACTTCACGCATTCCTTCAATGCATTCCTGCTGTCAAACCATTCATGACTATCACTCCATTTGCTCCCTCTTCTTGGTGCTCTCCAAGCTCTCCCCAGCACCTCCCCGCTCCATCGAAAACCTTCTGGAGATGTGAACAGGCAGGACAGAGCCACGGGAGAAGGCAGCCAGGCAAGGAAGGTCCATCCCTCACGCTCCTCCCTTGGTCCGTGGAGTGAATTCACTCTCACTTTAACCAAATGACTCTCACTTGTCTTTACAGTTGGACTCCACACACACACACACACACACACACACACACACACACACACACTCGCATACACGCACTCATGTACACACACACATCGAGAAGAGATTTTAGCTGAGAGGCCAAGTAGAAAAAGAAAAAGTCAATATTGATTTTGCACCCATCTCATTACTCTAAATTTGTTTTACGCTGATATTCAATTGACACAAGTTCTCTCTAGAAATGACATACTATTTATTCTTCCATGAAAGGCAAGCAGTTTGAGTTTTCTTTTTCTATTTTTAAAAGCAAGGGTAAAAGAACAATGCAACATGCCAAAATACAAGACTAATAAAACCTAGCTTCCCAGAAAAACAAGTGAACTATTTATTTATCATGACAGCGAATGGCTCCCAAATCATCTTATCAGGAGAGTTACCACCACCCTCTGTTTGGGTGCCCTACACCAGGGGGAGACAGGGGCTGCTGACTTCTGCTGCTCAGGGAACTGAGTGGCTTGGCTGGGCCCTGCTCCCAAGCTCCCCACCAACCCTAGAATTTTTCCCGATAGAGAGACGGTGGTCCAAGCGCTGCCTGATGTTTCTTGCCTGTGCCCACTGATGAGCTCACTTAATCCTCTAAAACTCTGCACAGAGTGATGGTGGCCCTGCCTTAGAGGGGCAGAGGCCAACGCACAAGAATCTGGGACACTGAAGGGTTTCCCGGGCCCCCTCTCTTCCTGAGTGCCCCGGGCACAGGCCGCCTCCCCTCCATCGCGGCCGCCAGGACACTGGGACCTGCACTCTGCAAGGCGGCAGGGACGTGGGCGACGTGCTGGGAGCTTGAAAGAGGAAGCGAAATGGACAGACAGGAGGGCGGGTCAGCCGCTAGGAGTGCCCTTACCGGGCTCACAAAGAGAGGCGAGGGGGCAATCTGTGTGAGGCCCCAGGGAAGCATCGGTCCTCATGGACCAAAGGGGCCCAAGGAGGACCTTCTGTCCAGTGCGTGCGATCTCTGCCCTTCCTACGTGAGGCCTCTCCCTCACATCCTCTCCAGGGTCCGCCCTCCGCGAAGCTCTCCCAGGGTGTGCAGGGGCTCTGGTCCTGTCCTGGTGAAGACAATGGCGTTCCTCCAGAACCTGGAGTCTCTTCACCTCTCATTTTTAACAAGGGGTGAGCACCCTCAGGCACCGGCAGGAAAGCAGAGAATGCCAAGAGGAGACTCGCCTAAAAGCCAGTGTCTTAAGCTCTACCGAGTGCCCATGGGTTTGCCATCAGTACCCAATATTCGGAACTGGGACTAGGGGTATAGAGCCAACTGATCTAATTTTTAGATTAATCAGTTGACATTCTGCCTTGTTCCAGAAAGTTAATACTTTTTTCAGGCAGCTAAATAGTCCCATTGACATCTTTTCTCTGTTACAAAAGTAATTCATTTGCAGTGCAGAAAATGTAAAAATACAGATTTGAAAGAATTGCTGTCCATCATCTCCCATACACAGGTAAACACTGTACATGTTTTGATGTTTATTCTTCTGGGTTTTTTTTTTCTGTGTATAAATTCACTTAAAAAAAACAGGAAAGGTGCAGGAAGGAATGATGGCAAACAGGAAGAGAGAGAGGGAAGAACATTTTTAGTTTACTTTTATTTATTTGTATATGTTGGTTGTTCTCCCAGCCTCAGGATGTGAACCCAGGTCCTTGGGATATATATGGACTGTGCTCAGTAGGAGGTGCTGAGCCTAACAGCTCCTCCACCATGGCGCACTTATAAATTCACTTTTTAATATTTACTTAACAAAACAAGATTTACCTGATTCTTGTTTTTGGACTTTATTCTTCACCTGACAAATTGTGAATCTTGTTATGTCAACTGATAAACACTGCAATTACAATTAAAGAAGCCCCTGCTATTCTAAGACTGTGCCATACATTTAAACATATCATTTATACTTATCATGCACCAATAATAAACAATTGCCAAGTATTTTCTATAATTTTATCACTATAGTAGTTAAAAGTATGTTGAACATCTTTATACAGAATGTGGACTGAGACAAAGGTAAGTGAAACAAGGACCAGATAATTGTTTCCCCACTCATTTCTTTGTCTAATTCAAAATAGAAAACAGAATAATTGTTAAGGCATAAAGGAGTTTCAACAAAACTCTGCTTTGTCTGTGATGACTACTCAAATCCAGTTTTAAAATATCTAGTATATAATTCTTGGGGAATAAAAGATCTCCTTGCTTTGCTGCTGTCTAAATATGTACTTAATAACTTCTCTTTGTGTTTTGATGTCAGAATTTCTTAGCAAATTTCTCCCCAAATGAGATTGCTGGGCCAAAAAAATTTGCATTTTTGCAAGATTTTGCAGCATGCTACCAAGTTGTCTTCCAGAAATGACATATCGGTTTCTAGTCATGCATTAATTAATGACGTGATATGTATATTACGTAGCTTAGGTGTATAGAACACTCTAACATCTAGGTTTGTGTAATTAAACTCTACGATGTTTGTACGACAACATCACTTAGCAACTCATTTCTCAGGACATATCTGTTGGTAAGGTATGCACAACTGTGTAATTTGGGGAAGTGGACCTATTTCTTCAAACCTTCTTTACTAATCTGTTAGGCAAAAAAGTGTCTTCTCTATGCTTTCATATGCATTCTATTGACTAAGGAGGTTGAATGCTGTTTTTCACCCATTAATTTGCTGTGTACTTATTGCAAGAATAGTTACCGTTTTCCATCCCATTTATTTTATACTAAACTATTTGTCTCTTACATAATGCTTGTCAAATTTCTTTGCAGCTTAAAAATATTAAATCCCGTGTATGTCAAATCCATTGTCCCATATATATTTTTCTTTCATTTTTTTCAGATTTATGAATACATTACTTTTATAATAATGTCTCTCAATGTTTCACTTTATTAATTTTTACTTTGGTTTTTCCTCTGTTACCTTTCTTAAACCTTAAATTTTAATTTTTATTAAATACAGAAAAAGGAAGGGAAGGAGAAAAGCACAATCCTGCAATTTCACACCCAACCCTTGCCCCTGTGGTAACCTCAGTTCTACTGTCTAGGTCCCAAAAGTTTGTTATAATATTTTTACCTTTTGACTTATTTCATGCAACAAAGTAACCTAGAGTTTCTTTCATGTTATTGTGAATGGCAAAAATGCACCTTTTTGTGACTGAGTAGTATTCTATTGAGCAGATATACCAGATCTCTCTTATCTCATCATCCACCAATATATTTAAATTGATGATGTAGCTTCACTGTTTGTAAATGGTGCTTCAATAAACACAGGGGTACATATATCTCTTCAAATTAGTATTTTTGCATTCTTTAGACAAATACCTAGAAGTGAGATTGCTAGCTGGTAAGGAAGTTCTGTGTTTAATTTTCAGGAAATCTCCATACTGTTTTCAAAAGTGGCTGTCCCAATCTGCACTCCCACCAACAGTGTAGAAGTGTGTCTATCCTTTCTCTCCTTAGTCTTGTCAGCACTTGCTATTTTTTGTCTCTTTGATATAAGCCATTCTCACTCGTGTGAGGTGTTATCTCATTGTGTTATAATTTGCATTTCTCTAATAAGTGAAGAGTATTTTTCATGTGCCTATTGGCAGCTCTTTGGAGAGATGTGTATTCAGATCTTTTGACCATTTTTTTTATTGGGCTGTTTAGTGTTTGGTTGTTCAGTTGTATAATTCTTTATATAACTTGGATGTTAAGCCCTTGTCAGATTATGATGTGAAAATGTCTCGTCCCATTCAGTAGGATGTCTTTTTATCCTTGTGATAGTTTATTTTACTATACAAATTTTTTTTAGTTTGGTGTAGTCCCATTTGTTTATTTTTTTATTTCTCTTGCCATTGAAGTTGAGTCCCCAAAGACATCCCTGAGGAAAACATATTGTCTATGATTTTTTCCTATATATTTTATGGTTTTTGGTATTTCGTGCAGATATTTAATCCTTTTTTGAATTAATTTTTGCATATGTTATTAGAAAGTGGTCTAGTTTTATTCTTTTGCATGTGGCTGTCCAGTTTTCCCCACATGATTTGTTGAAAAGACTTACTTCTTTCTCCATTGCATGCTCATGGCACCTTTTTCATAAATTAGCAGAACACACTTATCTGTGGGTTTCTTTCTGGGCTACCAAGTCTATTCCATTGATATTTTTTTTATTCCAGGACCATACTGTTTTAATTACCATCACTTTGTACTTTATTTTAGGCTGGGAAGCATGATGCCACTATTTATACATTTTTATTTGTGTTTTTGTTTTTTTTTCAGAATTGCTTTAGCAATTCCTGGTCTTTATGGTTCCGTATAAATTTTAGTATTATTTAGTACATTACCATGAAAAAGTTATTGGATTTTTTATTGGATTTTTATTAAACTTATATATTGCTTTAGGTGAAATAACCATTTTAACATTTTGATATTCTTCCTACATGAGTATATAATTTTTCCATCTCTTTTTGCCCTCATCTATTTTTAATAATGTCTTACAATTTTTATTATACAAATTTTTCACTTCCTTTGTTTATTCTTATGTATTTGAGTTTTTAATGTGATTGTAAATGGATTGTTTCTTGACTTACAATTCTGACTCATTTGTGTATAAAAACTGAAATATTTTTGTATGTTAAGTTTGTAGTCAATTTATTGTAATTATTTATAGTTTCTAACAGTGTTCTGGTGTAGTCTTTTGAGTTTTCTCTGTATGTTATCATGTTATCCTTAAATAGTGTTAGTTACAATTTGCGCTTTCCAATTTGAATTCCTTTTATTCCCTTTTCCTGTTTAATTGCTTTAGTGGGAGACTTCCAATTTTTATTATACAGTAATGGTAGAGTAGGCCACCTCATCTGCTCCCAGCTTTAGAGGAAATATTTTCATATTTTTACTATTGAGTATGATGTTAACTGTGGGTTTGTCATCTACAGTTCCTATTAAGTCTCTCTTCATTTTATTGAGAGTTTTTTCATAAGTGGGAGCTGAATATTGTCAAATACTTTCTCAGCATCTATTGATACGATCATATAGTTTTTGTCCTTTTGCTGATGTCCTTTCATGTTTAAATATATATGTGTATATATATATATATATATATATATATAACCCATATGCAAGTTATCACCATGAAAGTTATTAGAAAGCAATTTAGATTGATTTTTTTTCTCAAATAGTTAATCAGTTATTCCAAATTCCTGTATTTGCATGATTCATTGTTCCCACTTAACTGGAACATCATCTTTATCATAACCTAATTATTTTCCTATAATTAGTGTTGTTTCTATACTTCTTATTCTGTTCCTTATCTGTTTGTCCCTCAAACAGTATCATTCGGTTTATATTTTTGACACTTGAAAAATATATTTTTATATCTGACAAAATGCCCTGCCTTTTTATTCTTTTTTAAAAAGCTGATCTGTTTCACACATTCTACCAAATAAACCTTAACATCATCAAGTTTCAAAAAAGTATTTTATTGGAATAACTAAAATTCTAATAAATATATAGTTAGTTTAGGATGAGTAAATATGTTACAATGTTAAACTTTCCCAACTCTATTTATGAAGTGGATTTTTAAAATTTATTCAGTAAAGTATATAGTCTTCTGATCTGTACACCTCTCTTTTCCTCGGTATTTTGTCTTTTTCTAAAGGAAAGCTGCAGGTAGAAATGGAGGTGAACAGAGGCAGACAGGCAGGAGGAGAGAGGAGGAAGAAGCACCCTAGTTATTTATTTAGCTGTTCATCGTGCCTGCTTCCCCTAGCCACAGCAATGTGAACCCTGGTCCCTGGAATGCATGTGGACTGCATTCTTGACTGAAGGCAGAAAACCAAACTACTACTCCACCAGGATGTACCAATATTTTGATTTATGTTGTTGTTGTGAACAAGATAATTTTTCCCTTTAAATTTTCTTATCAACCACACAAACTTTCCTAGTTCATCTGTATTCCATCTCCACGAGGACAGGGGCTCTGAAATTGCAGGCCATATGAGATCATTTTCTCTTCCATTAATGCCAAAGTTGAGAGTTCTAGTGGAAGGTTCATCACAGACTCAACTTTGTTGGAAGCTTCTGGAAATCTGTGTGACATTCTTTCAGAATCTCTCAGCACCTTTAGATGTGACAAAGTAAAACAAAGTTATCCTGACACTTTTCATTTGTTACTCTCCACAGGCAATCTGCACTCAATTTTCTCTTCAGTTTCTCCCTAAAGGAAGATCTGGATACCTCAGCCAGTAGTATCCAGACAGCCCTGATGTCTGGTTTATACTTCTGTGCATCTATTGTACCTAACACAATGATGACCACAAAATTAAAAATCAGAACATTAATACCTGATTTGGATAACTTGGAGAGCAGACTCTTCAAAAGTTCTCATCCTTGTCTTAGTATTAAAATTATCCAGGAAGTTTTAATGACTACTATGCCTGAGTCCTCCCTTGCAGATGCTGACTCCTGGTGTATTGGGCATCAGTATATTGTAACCCACCCCAGGACTCTCAGATGCGCCACAAGATCTTAGAACTGCAGCTTTAAGTAACACTCAAATTATTCCTCGAATTCTTTTTTTTTATAGGAACCAGAAACAAACTGGAAGATCTATGGAGAAAAATAATTTATTGATCTAATATTTAAATAAATATCTTTGTTCTTTGGGAATGCAAGAGAGCAGTATAAATGTCACACTAAATACCATAAACTGGTCCAGGGGTGACACTATTGACCATTTCTAGACACCGATGCCCAGAGGCAGATCTAGGTCCTGAGGAGCAATTCTTTTTTTTTTTTTTTTTTTTTTTTTTTTTAAGAAAGAGGAAATGCCTTATTTTATTTTATTTAGTTATTCACATTGGTTATTCCCCCAGATGCAGGACGTGAACCCTGGTCCTTGGGATGTACCTGGACAGCACTACTTCAGAGGTGGCTGACCTAACCGCTACTCTAAGGAGCAATTCGTAAGGGAAAAGCAAGGCGCAAAAGTAAATATTTAGAATGAGGGAAAAATCACAAAAAGGTCAATATTTTAAAAGCTGACAAATACCACAAACATCACAAAAATTAAAACTGTTACAGAATATTTTAATTATTTGGCGCACCTACAATTTATTTCTCCATTTCATTGTTGGCTATGCAAGAATATGGTTATAAAATGTAATCTTTTTAAGAGAAAGGAAAACAGGCAAGAAGGAAGAGAGAAGAGGAAGAAATATTCTTATTTATTTTTATTTATCTATTTTGGTTATTTCTCCTGACCCTGGGTATTGAACTTGAACCCTTTGGCTTTTTAAGGATTACAACCTCACTACAGGCTTAGCACCTGAGCCACCAGGGCACACTGTAAAATGTAGTTTCATAATATTTTAGAGAAAGGGAATAAACAATTCAAACTTTCTTTTAGCATGGTTGATTCAGATTTCTTTTCTAAGCAAACTTTCCAATATGGAATAGTTTTAGATTTACAGAACAGTTGTGAAGATAATACAGTTTCTGTATTTATACACCTCACCCATGTCCCTATAGTGCATTTGTTACAACTAATAAACCAGTAATGATGCAACATTAACTAACTCCATACTTTATTCAAATTTCATGAGTTTTTCCTTAGTCTCTTTTTTGTCTGCTCAGAATGTCATCCAGGATAACACTACCTTTAGTCACTTTGTCTACATGGTCTCTTCTGGACTGTGATTTTCTCAAACTTCCCTTATTTTTGATAGCTTTGGTAGTTTTGATGAGTACTGGTCAGATATTTTGTAAAATGTTTCTCTATTTGGGTTTTTCTAATGTATTTTTCATAGTTAGGCTTGGATTGTGGTCTTAAAAGAGGAAGACCACACAGATGAAGTGTCATGTTATCTCACCAGATGTCAACTCGATCACCTGGCTGACATCAATTTTGTTTTATATTATTCATAACTGAGAATTTTCTTTTTCCGCATCATGCCCATTATTAGCAATGACTTTGAAGTTTCAGGATTGTTGTCATGTTTGGGAAAATCTCTAGCAGTTTTATTTGTGCTATGAATATTTAGAAGAATTATTCATAGATTAGCTTCTGCCTCTACTCATTTCAAATCTTGTTTCTCCTCCCCACTTTCCACATGAAGCCAGAGTCGGCTCTAGGGACATATTGCAAAACAAATTCTGATCCAGTATCTTCATGTCATGAAGATAGGTGAACTGGCACAATGGGTGGCTGAATGTTCCTGGCAGTCATTCTGACCCAAGGACGGCTAACAAAAACTTTGGGAGTAATCATGAACCACATACAATGCGTCATACTAAACCTCATATAAGTGTATCCTTACCTTAGCTTATTCCCCCAAAATTCTACAGCCACTCTAACAGCTAAAAGGAAGTGTGATAAATCGTTGGTTGGAGTGGAAGGAAACAATGATCTTAACCAATTGCAGTCAAAATAACTTGCTTTTATAGATTTTTCAAAAACATGAGAACATATTCTGGAATCCTCTTTTAGTCCTATTGAAGATGGTCATTCAAGTGAGGAACTCTGAAGTTTAAGAGCCATTAGATTTACCATGAATCCAGGTCTGTAAATGCCTTAGCTACTGGGTGCATTGCTGACCCCACTGGCTCTGGACCCCAAAAGCTGAAATTTGAACAATTCTTGGCACTGTTTTGGAAGTGAGATTTAACTGCTTCTTGATATTCTCCCCTGGGATTGTTTTGGTATGTCCCCACTAACTCAAATTCTGGGGAAGGTGTTTTTGTGTGGCTGAGCCCATATTACATGTCATAACCCTTGCCTTGGGGGAGGTTGGGAATCTAGCTATTAATTTGGACTAGTAAAGAAGGAACAAGCTCTGAGTAGGGCTGCCCCAAACCAGAAAAGGTTTATTGCTTATATATACATAAAAATGAAATGATACAAAGGATCTAACAAAAGCGATTACCTATATAGGACAAGGGTAGTTGGAGATTAAGACTATGACTTCTTAATGTGAACATTTTCACATCATTTTGGATTTTAAAACATGGCTTTATATTATCAAGTAAAAAATAAAACATTTTAAAGGGTAATATAATCATATTACCAAATGCCACAAATCTAGGTAACTTCTTTCTTTAACCAACGCACTGAGCAAGGATGAAAAACACAACATTACAAAGTGCACCACATTTAAATGTGTGTTATTTAATTCCACTGTACACAACAAGCCAAAATGCTATTCTCCTTTCTTTGCCTCCCTTGGCATTCCCCCAAATGACTCATTTTCACAATAACATCATGAATTGGCAACGATTACCCTTGTTAGGGAGGGCAGAAATGGTGTGGATTTCCCATACAGTACAATGTAATATGACTTGGTTTCTTGAAAGATTTCAGAACAGTTTCTCACACACAAAGAAGTCTTTTCAAAATCAAATACCACACTGAGTCCTGAAGTAGAATGAACCAGTGAAATGATTCTAATCAGTTGCTTATTGTCCAAAGATGAATCCTTAGAACTTCTGGAGGGAAAAGATCACCATCCACAATTTCCAGAAAATGTTCCTTGGGACGATCTTTGTCCATTACGAAGACCAGGATTCGTTTTTGAGAAGAGAAAGCCCGTGATGAGAAAGCAAGGAGAGGATTCTGCCAGAGTGGTATGCAAAGTATTTTATAACTTGTACCAGGTAAACTCAACCAATCAGAATGAATTCCAGTGGTTACGTTTGTACCAGGTGTACTGTGATGTTCTCAGTCTTGTACCTGATCACCTCCCTCAGATTTTTGGTCACTACGTCTTCTAGAACTTCTCACAAGCTTTCTTGGTCACCAAGTCTTCTAGAGCTTCTCACAAGTTCTGAAACCCATGGGTTCCAGGAAGTGGAGGTAGAGAACAACCAGATCCTAACTACTACCTTTCATGATCTAAGAAATATGCTTGACTTAGGGTAGAACATAAACTCCTTAAGAGTAAGCTTGATCTGGTTCCAAAACTGCAGACTGTTAAGATCTCAAGCTCAACTCCTCCCCATAGACACAATAAAAAACAAAACAAAACGAAACAAAAAAACACCTATTTAGCAACTATGACCTTTGAAAGGCAATAGAACTAACATATCCATAAAGAGAGGGAACACACACCTCCATAAATAGCAGGAGAAGTTGGCCAGTCTTGGGTTCACACTACCATGTTTGGAGACCTGGGTGCTGTAGAAGTCTGTCACTCTCCTGGAGCTGAAAGTCTTTCTCTCTCAGCAGGCACCCCCATACCTAAGAACTGGCTTTCAGCCACTGAACCAAAAAATCTCAGCATGGGGTGGAGGGTGGGGAAGAGGGCTAACTTCTCCGTAAATAGATACACTGTTTCTGTGCAGTGCTGTGCAAACATTGGAAGTTGCCATTGCAGCAAAGACCCAAGGGAAAATGCCCACCCCCTCTGCCATTAGCATACTGTTACAGACTGTTGGTGCTCACAGTTGTCTTTCCACAAGCTTCCAGAGTCAGCCAGACAGGTTGGCAACACCCTGTTGGATAGCTGAGGGTTCCATCAAGGACCACTCCATTCTATTTATCCCACTGGGAAAATAACTGGAAGGGCTCCATCAAAATAGCAGTTCCTGCCACTCTGGGACTATAGCTGAACAGCTTTGCTTTATCCTGGGTACTTCCTAGAACTAGTACCACCCCAGACCTCAGGACTTGTTTATAGTCCCTGCTGGGACTGTCACTCCTCTGTAGGACTGAGGGTTTTTCAAGGGAATTGTACCTTGCTACAAGCAGATGTCAGCTCTCTCTCCTGTGGCTTTTGGTGGGACTCTGGCCTCCTTGTGGACTCTTATGTTTCTGTCTTTGTCCCTTGTTTTTCACGCCTGTTATTCTGGGGAAAACCTCTGCATTCCCTATCCCAACTCCAACCCTGTAGTATAGACAATCAGGTCTCAGCGCAGGGCAGCCTCTAGAACTTCAATAATTCTGAATAGAGTTAAAATAAAACAACTAAAGGAAGCCTAGCCTTCCAGATCAATGGCCAGGACTATAGTTTATAACTCAATATCTTAACACAAGTCCTTTACACTAGGGAAATCTAATCCATAAAAATAAATACAGAATGTCAAACAGATTAAAGAGACAGAGAAATATATGTGAAACGATGGATTAAAACAAAACCCCAAGGGGAAATCTGAATGCAAGAGACTTAAGTAAACTGCCCAATGAAGACTGTATAACAACAGTTTTGATGATACTAAAATCAGGAAAAAATGGGAGAGTAAAAAGAGGTCAACAAAGACAGAGAAACTATATGGTAGTTCCAAGAAGAATTCATGGAGCTAAAGAACACAATAGCTGAACTAAAGAATTTAACAGAAGGGCTCAACAGCAGGCTGGAAGAAGCTTCTAGCAGCATCAGTGAGCTAGAAGATAGGATAGTGGTATCATATAAGCAGACCAAAAAAGAGAGAACTGAATTAAAAGAAACAAAAACAGCATATAAAAACCTATGGGATAACATCAAGAGAAACAACATTTATATCATAGGGTTTCCAGAAGAAGAGAGATGGGGAAAGGGGGAAGAAACTGTATTTGAAGAAATAATATGTGAGAGTTCCCCTAACCTGGGGAAGGAAGCAGACCTCCAGATCCAGCAAGCTCAAAGAGTTCCAAACAAAAGAAACCAAAACAGACCTATATCAAAACATACTGTCATTAAAATGTCAAAAATACAAGGGAGAATCTTAAAAATGGTAGAGAAAAATGAGTTGTACGCAATGACTGTAAGTGGATTTCTCAGTTAAAATCTTACAGGTCAGAAGATAATGGCATAATAATATATTCAAAGTGATGAAAGACAATGACTTCCAACCAAGGATACTGTACCCTGCTAGATTAAGATTATCACTTAGAATTGTAGGAATGATAAATAGCTGTATAGACAAGCAAAAATTAAAGGAATTTATCCCTACAAAACCAACCTTAAAAGAAATACTAAAGGACATTCTAGAAAAATAAAAAGAAACCCCATTAAAAGCTGAAAGACCCTAGTGATAAAAGAAGCACACAGCGTTCAAAGGTAATCTTACTTTCTGTCTGAGGAGCTGTGAGGAGAGAGAACCCTACCCCCACCTTCTAAAGAAGCTGCAGTGCCTGTGCTCAGGAGAACATGAAGTGTTCTAGCCGCCACCCTGCACAGGAGAGCTGTGGTGAGCGAAAATCACCCCCCACCCCAGTAATGGAGAGAGCTTATAGGAGCTGACTTTGAACTTCTTTCCTACTGGGGAATTACAGAGAGGGTTAACCCTGGCCCCACTATCACAAGGGGCTTCAGTTTCTGTACTCAGCAGAACACATGGCACCTGTCTATGAACCTCCCTTTATAGCATTATAGGGAGGATAAAGAGTTCTAAATAATAGTTATTTTAAACAGCTAAATGAAATATAGGAGGTATACACAATTACCCAAAGGCAAATTGGAAGCAGTGGCAAATCAAAGGAAATATTTCACCAAGGAAATTGAGGTCATGAAGAAAGTCCTAGCAGAAATACTAGAGATAAAAGACACAGTCAAGGAATTGAAGATAAACATGGAACACTTTATAGACTCAATCTTGCAGAGGAATGAATCTCAGAAACTGAAGACAAGATCACAAAGACAACCCTCATGAAGAAGAGAAAGAAGATTGAGGAAAAAAATCCTACAAAATCTATAAGACACCATGAGAAGAATACACAAGGATTATAGGTATCCCAGAAGAAGAGGTGAGAGGAAAAGGAACAAAAAACTTACTGAAAGAAGTAATAGCAGAGAATTTCTCACATCTGTCACAAAAATAACCACAGATTTCCAAGAAGCAGATAGAACACTGAAATTTCTAAATATAAAAAGACCCACCCCAGAAACAGCATAGTAAAACCAGCAAATGCCAACAACAAAGAAGAACTACTCAAGTTGGCTATAAAAGAGAAACATCACCTACAAAGGCACACCCAGCAGGCTATCATCAAACCTTTCAGCAAAAACCCTACGGGCCAGGAAAGAGTGGAACGACTTACTGAAAACACTAAAATAAAAAATTGCTAGTCAAGAATATGCTGCCTTGCAAAACTATCATTCAGATATGATGGAAAAATAAAGGTCTTCAATGATAAACAAAAGTTAATGGATTTTATTTTCTATCAACAAACCTGCCATTCAAGAAATTCTGAAAGTGGTCCTACAAGAGGAAAAATGTAAACAAAGATCCACCAAACCCCTAGAATGGTGATAAACAGGAAAACAAAAGTAGAAACAAAAACAAGACCAACAGGAGATAACAAAAAACACACTACAGGAGGAAAGAAAATCATGGAATCTCTACAAATATGAAAATATGATATGGCATCAACTCATAAAAGACTGTCATAGAGTTGTAAAGACAGTGAGAATACATGAAAGCCATAAAATCTAAGCCTAAAGAGATACATAACTGGGAAGCAGGAAAACTGAAAGAACCATCACCAAAAAACCATAGAGGAAAAGCAAATAAAAACAAATTGGAAATGAAGCAAGAGAGAAAACCAACAGAAAAAAAGCTCAAACGATAGCAATACAGGTCTATATATCAGCTATCATCCTAAATGTGGATGGACTGATACACTAATCAAAAGACAGAGTGGCTGGATGGATTAGAAAGCAGGATCCATCAATATTATGTTTATAAGAAACTCCTATCAGATCCAAAGACAAATACTGGTTGAAAGTTAAAAATTATGGAGAAATACATCAAAGCAACTGTGATGAAAGGAAATCGGGAACTGCAATAGTAATTTCAGATAAGATAAACTTCTACCTAAAAAGGGTATCATGAGGTAAGGATAGGCACTACATTATGATCAAGGGTGTGATTCATCAAGAAGTAGTAACTATCATGAACATATCTGCACCCAGTACTGGGCCATATGAATATATATAACAAATACTGACAGAGCTAAAGGCAGACATTGACAGTAACACAATAACACAGCACTAATGATAACACATCGCTAGATAGAAAATCAACAAAGAAACATGGACCCTAAATGAAGCAGTGTGACACAGAAGTAACAGGATGTTCTGCCCCAACAAAAAAGAATATACACTCTTTCCAAGGATGCATCCTCAAGGATAGACCCTATTTTGGGACGTGAAACAAGTCTAGTAAATTTTGCAGGATTTAAATTATAGAAAGCATCTTCTCTGACCACAAGGAGGTAAAACTAGAAATGAACCAGAATAAAACCGAAATAATCACGAAGATGTGACAATTGACTCACATGCTTCTGAACAATTCCTGATCATTGAGACTTATCTGGGAACAAATGACGAGACAAGCTACCACACACGTGGGATGCAGCAAAAGCAGCTCTGAGAGGAAAGTTTATAGCCATACAAATGTACATCAAAGACCAAGAGAGAGCCCAAATTAAATCCCTAAACTCATATCTGAGGGAACTAGAAAGGAAAGCACTATCAAACCCCCAAATCAGCAGAAAAAAAAGGAAATAATAAAAATTAGAGCAGAAATAATGAAAACAAAAAGATCATCCAAAAGATCAAAGATTGTTCTTTGAAAAAAAAAAAATTTGATAAACTCCTATCCATACTCATAAAGAAAAATGGAGAGAAACCCTAATAACAAAGATCAGAAATAAAAGAGATGAAATTACAACTGACATCCTAAAAATACAAAGGATCATGAGAGACTATTACAAGCAATTATTTGTTCAATTAATTTGTTAACAAATTGATCAATCGTGAAGAAATGATCAGGTTCTTAGAATCCTACAACCTCCCAAAACTGAACTGGGAAGACACAGACAACATGAACAGACAAGTCACAACCGCAGAAATTGAAGTAATCATCAAAAGCTCCCCAACAAACAAGAGCCCAGGTCTGGATGGCTTCACTAGTAAATTCTACCATACATTCAAAGAATAAAATAATCCCCATCTCTTTAAACTCGTCCACAAAATTGAAGAGAGAAAATTCCCAAATAAGTTCTCTGAGGCCAATATTACCCTGATTCTTTTGAATTCTAAATTGAACTCTTTCTGGGATTCAAAATCCACTGGAGAAACTGGGTGGAGGAGCAGGAGGAGGCTTCAGCAGGATGAACTCCTGACTGTAGCAGAATCCAGCCTCTGTGTTCCTGCTACCCAGCTGTCCAGCTGCATCTCCTTTGGCTGCATAGAGGGCGAGGACAGAGAGTAAGTGACCTGAAAGTTTGCAGGGAGACTCTGCTGCACCAGCTGCTAAGCTGCAAACTTCTTTTGGTCTAAATTTTTACTTCCAACAAGGTGCTCTCCTAACACTCTTCCCTTCAGCAAACTGTCAGTCCTCATGACCAAAGGGTTGTTAAACTCTGTTTCCAAGATAGGTCAAGCCTGTATGTTCTGCATGGGGCTCTGTAGCAAGGGTGCTGGCGCACTGGAATATAAGGTTCTGTTCAAGGATATGAGTGAATCCTGAGCGCCACTCTGGAGGAGATGGAGTGCGGTCTTCAAGGCCAAGGTATGGGATCCAGTGAATCACTCCCTCATTGCTCCAAACAAGCACATCTTTGATTTCATTCTGCCTTTCAACTCATCGTCTTTCCAGTTCCTTTTCGTTACAATGTAACTACTGCAAGCACACAATTTGACACTAGAAAATGTTTTTGTGAAAAGATCGGCTATTTTCAGTAGCCCTTAGTGGTCAGGGCCTTGATTTCTTGAGCAGCCAGCTTCAGCTTCGGTCTGTGCAGATGGCAGCTGATAACAATCTCACGCTGGGTCTCCACGTCTGGCAGCGCAGACACAAGGGCCCCGCTTCTCACGGTGTCTCGGCAAGTGTGCCAGGCAGGCGTTCCAAGAGCTCCAGTCAAACAATCATGGTCGGCCCATCCCAGTGTGCAAAAGGCAAACCTTGTCTCCAGGCTTCCTCAAGCAACTCACGCTGTTTTTGAAGCGTATGATGTTTTTCAGCCTGTACTCCTGATGTGCTGAGTTCCAGGGAATCCTGAGATGGGTTTTAATTTTTGGACATCCCAGTTTGTTTAATGAGTCCTTGGAAGTGTGTCCAGGTCAGTCATTTTCTTTCTTGTCAAACAAGCGATGGATGGAGGACATGATGCCCTTCTTCTTGGGGACTTTGTGGAGAGAGTTCTTTTGGCTTCTGTGAGTGCTTCTAGGGTTGCTGTCCTCACGGCTGCAACGCTCCTCTGTGCAGCCTGTCCTCCATGTGGCCATGTCTGTCTTGGTCTCTGGAGCGCGCTGCCATCTTCGGGGTCAGCACTGCCTCTGCCTCTTAGAGCATCTCCACTTTCCTCGAGGTCTTGCTGCTATTCTTTCTTCAGCAACTCCAGGCATTCTTGTACCTGGCAGTTTTTATCCTCAGTCCGTTGATGCAGAGTCTCTCTATGTGTGATATCATTTTCAAGTTGACCGTTGAGCTCCTGTAAGACAGTGCCTTCCCGCTGGGCTTTGAGTAGCGTTTCTCTAGAGTAGCGATTCTCTTCCATGTCTGTCTTCTGGGCTAGGGCTTCCTGAATACGCATTCCAGTTGTGTGTTCACCTCTTTGGATTGGATGAGGTCTCTCCTGGTGTCCAGCTCCTCCAGCTCTGTGACCTGAGTGGAGAGGGCAACCAGGCAATTCCTTCAGCTGGCACTGCCCTCTGGATTGCTTGTCAACGACCTCATGGAGCTCTGCAACCTTAGCGAGGGCTTCCTTGTGAGCCAACAGAAGGTCTCTTCCCCTTTGTGTTTTGTGTATTCTCTAGTTTCTGGGTTATGTCCTGCACCCTGTGTGTTAGTGCTGTTTTCGGATTTTTCTGTTCTGTAAGAAAGAATCCTCAGCTCTTCATATGTACCTAATTCTTCCTCCAACAAACTACACCCCTCAGAATTGCTCTCTCACCTTTTCCTCCAGAGTTTTGTGATGTTCAGAAAATGAATTTAATGCCTTCAGTACCTCTGCTTGGAGCGATGCACATGCTGGGGGCTGTGCCTGCCTCTTGACCACTGTCTCCCTGAGAGACCTCTCATGTCTGGAGACAGGCATTCCAAGTGTCCAAGAAATAACCTTCTGTTGTTTCTTTCTGCTTTGAGCTCAGCAATCTCTTCTTCCCCTCCCAGGAGCTGCTCTCTGCACACACTGAGTTCTTTTAGTCAGGGCTGTCAACTCCTTGTTCTACTCCCCCTCTGGTGGTTGTCTGATGGCCCCGCTGCCATCACTCAACCAAGGTCAAGTTCTTCCTTGCCTCTGGCTGCTGGCCCTGAAGTCCAGTGCTGGGAAAGCTCTCTCCCGGAGGAATCCTCTTAGCCTCTGGTCTGAGCTCCAAAGTGACCCTCTGCTCCACAAGCTCTTTCCTGGAGGACAGTGTGTGAGTCAGATGCCTCCCACAGCCTGGGTCTTGTCTTCGACTCCTCACGTCTGTCTAGGAACATCTCACAACCTGCCCTTATTTGAAGAAGGGTAAGTTATAAAGCTCTCTGATGGTAGGAGTCCGCTCCGTCTCCCTAGCTGCCACCCAAGGGCATGGAACATGGAACCAGGAACCTTACATAGTCACGGAGGGGCCACTTTCAAAAAGATAGCAGGTCGAGGGAATGCAAGAGAGAGAAGCAGCAAAGAATCTGCTATTACTTTGGAAGTAGAGCTGTAACTGTTTTATAAACCAAAATAACTGGAAATAAGCCTGGTCTTCTAAGAACGGTTTTGTCAACTACGCCTCCATAAAAAGTCATCACTAAGGCACACACTGGAGGGGGCACCACCTAAACTCAAGGGTGTCATTAGGATCTGTCCTCAGTGAGAAGTCACCTAGTTCATTTAACCTCATTCTGATTAGGAGGTAAATTCTCCTTCATTCACTTACTAACTTAAGTGTTTGACTAAACCCTGTTAAAGCATAAACAACTAGGTTGTGTTACATGTTGTACCCCACTTGAAGGACACTGCCACTGAAAGAGCTGGTTCTTTACCGCGGTTCTCAGTCTCAGCCCCTGGCTCTGTTGATGGGACCGTCTCATCCATGACAGGACACACCTCTGTCTGTTTGTGACAACCTCAGACTCTGTTTTCCTTTGATGTCCTGAGTCCTGCTACACCCTGTCTCCATCCTGTGCGGGCTGTGTCCACCTTCTTCTCCTTCTACCCTCACTCGGCACTGTCAGCTGGTTCACTTGGGCCCCCGATTCACCTGGCCGCCCGCTGCCATGGTCCACACACCTGACAATAGTAAATTCATTTGTCGCTAAGTTGTGATTTCAAAGCCTTATTCCTCAATGTTGTTCTGAGTCCTAAATACACCCATCTCAGAATTCGCAGACTCTAGGAGAGACATGGCAAGAGCTGGTGCTTGTAAGTTAACCTGAGGGACTGATCTGTTCTCAGTTTCTTATGTACCGAGTACTTTCAAAACTCCCCTATGTTGCTTTCAAAACTACTATAAAATCATTACACTGACTTTAAGAATAAAATTTGCATATTCAACTTTGAAATTGGAGAGAATTTTAAAATTCAGTATTTTATACAGAAAAAAGGAAAGCCACCTGTGATCAATTCTCAGAATAAATGTCACATAACCTTCTCCATCCTCCACCACTTCCTCAGCCTTCTCCATCACATCTATTACCATGAACACAAAGTCACCCTGGGCTGTCACCACGACAAGGGGAAGAAGGGAGACTAATCAAAAGTGGGTCTGTGTCCCCAGCTGGCTGGCATTTTGTTCCACTGGTTTTCGAGGATTGAACCTGGGTAACCTGGAGATACTGTGGAAGCACAGGACTGAGTTGTCCCTGCAAGGAATCTATCTCGTGATCAACCTCGTGTAACCTTCCCTGGTTTAGGGCCAGTGTTTTCTGCACACCTCTGGGGGGGAGTAGTGGGCAGGTAGGGAATAGAGGTAAAAGGGTGACTTTTTGCTCTATGCCCTTTTGAATTACTTGCATTTTAATGAATTCAATTGTTGACTATATTTTGTACAAGTATTAATCTGAAAGTGATGTTTGAAAACAGTAGGTAGAAACGTAAGAGTGCAGGTTTCTATAAAGGAAATCTTATAGGATTTTGTGTTTTACATGCTAGTGTGCTTTCTCCAAGTTGTAACTTTTGCCCAACTTAACCAAGTAAAAGTGTGTGTGAGTGTACAGGTAGTGTAGGGGAACCAACAAAAATGTTCGCATTTGTGAAAATGAGGGAATTGAAATATTTTGGCTTTTAGCTAATGTGGGAAAAACTCTTTGTCTAAAAAATTCTCTAGATGAGGTTTCAAAAATTCCATAAGGCAGTTTCAGATGCTCAGGAGGTGACCATCCTTCACCCAGTGGCTTTGGGGTTCTTGTGCTTTTCGTAGAACCAGTAACCTTGATGTGACAGCTTCACTGCGTTTTCAATCAGAACCAATCCATTGTGTCCCAAATAAAATTTGGATCATGAAAGAAAAAAGGTGGAGCCCCATTCCCTGCCCTTTGAATGTGGATTGAACTTAGTGACTCACTTCTGACAAGCAGAATACAATGGAAGTGGTCCTACATGGCTTTATGAATGAAGTCATAAAAGGAACAGCTTTCTCTTTCTTTCAACCTCTCTCAGTCTCTCAATATCTCTCATCATTCACTTTAGGAAAAGCTAGACCTCAGACCACCAAGGTTCTCAGGAGACCCTATGAAAAGGCTCACATGGTGAGGAACTGAGGCCTCCTGCCAACAGCTATGGACGGGAACTCAGCAGCAGCTCTCCATCTCAGCTGACTGCAATCTCAGCCTACTGAATGCAATCTCATGAGAGATCTTGAGCCAGAACCATCTAGCTAAGCAGCTCCTAAATTCCTGATGCATAGAAACTGTGAGATAATAAATGTTTGTTGTTTTAGCACACTAACTTTGGGAATGATGTTTTATATAGGAAGAGATTACTAATATAACTACATTAAAGAAATATTTTTAACAGTGAAGAGATAACCAATAGAATATCCTAGTACAGTTTCCATCTTTGTATATTATCTTCCATATAAAATGATTTATACAATTCTATCATAACAACAAATACGATTCTGATTTCTGCCATTTTCTCTGGTTTTGTCATAAGCACTTCCCTGATTATTATAATGGCTTTATACCTAATAATTCTAAATGTCTGAATATTTTAGTATAATTTATTAATCCATTTCCACATTTCAGTGGTTTCCAAGTTTTTTCTATTAGTTTTTACTGCAGTGAATATCTTTGTATAGATAGCCTTTTGCTTTTCTTGATTTATTTAGCTAGAATAAACTTTCTATATTTGAATCAGTGATATCAATGTTGTTAGTGGGTTGAGGGCACTGATACCTCCTGAGGCATGGAGTCAGTCCAGAAAGAATTCAAGGAGATACACAATAAGAGCACTCAGAGAGTTTATTAGAGAAACAGACAGAAAGAAATCTATGGGCAGTGAAGCTGCCCCTCCCTTAGCTCAGGGGGTTCTTAGAGCCCTAGGGGACAGAGTTTTCCACTTACTCAGCTGGCTTGCTTATGTCATGGTTGCTAGAGGATCTTTAAAGATGATCTTTACTTTTTTTTAATCTAATTCTTGCAGTTTAATGGTGGCTAACTGACATTCTGTGAATCTGCACCTTTTGTTCTGCTGTTATCATCCCTCATCAATTGCTCCACCCTGCCTCAGGCAAACACGTGGTTAGGGCGGTTAGTTTGAGTTACTTTTCTGTGCTTCCCTCCTTGTTCCAAAGCCCTGCTTCTAGGCTCCTTCCTATATTATCCCTCATCAAAAAGATTATGAACATTTTTGTGACTCTCATTACTTATGGTCACATATACATTTAAAAAAAGATATATCAATTCATCAGCAATAATTAAGTTTATCAGTTCAACCACAATTGTATTGTAATCTTTTAAAATTTGCCAAAAGTTTCATAATTACATCTTTATCTGACTTTATTTGAATTTCTTTGATTTCTAAAGAATCGAGATTTTTTTTTTATGTTTTTTATTACTGGCTGTTTTCCTGCTTGTTAATTATCTTCTGCTGTGTTTTATGCTTATCCTCATCTTAATGTTCACCTCTTTAAAAAAATAAACTTGAATGTAAAATTACAGATCCAAAATATTAACTTTTGGTAACCTTTGATTAAAAAAATTTTTTTTCCAACAATGGCAAAAAAAGAGTAAGATTTCTGGGGATAAGCCTGAAACTTAATCCCTTGCCAACATAGGAGGTGTTCAATAAATCATTGAATAGAGATTAATTTAATAAATGAATTGGCTACAGGTGCTGCCAAAGTCTTTTATAAGGATTTACCATCAGATTTTTGTCTTAGAGACACTCAATCCTCAGGAATACTGTTCCAGCTCAATACGAGATAGCCAGAAAGATGGTAGAGGAGCTTGGCTTTAAATCAGACTTTTTCCATGGCAGAGAAAGCATGGGAATAGATCCTGGTATTCATGAGCTTGTGAGGAATCTTCTTGAGGAATCCTGGATTCACCAGTGGTCACCCCTGCTTCTCACCCCAAGGAGAAGGGAAGCTTGTCCTCTTCGGATGTCGTTTGGAACCTATAATCTGCTCCTTTACCTAGGCCTGTCAATCGGTACGCAGAGAGCGGCAGTTATTCAGATATAATTATCTGCTCTGCAACCAGGTCAAGCTATTTATAGCTTGGAAACTTTCAAGTGCCCAGATTAGTCATTGGAACCAATGTGACGCAAATACCTATCTGGTTGGATTTTAAAATACCATTTTCAGTTGAATGATTCCAATCTTATACATTCTAACCAGAGAGACCCACCCGATCATCATAGGGTTAGCACATGATAAGAACCAACACTGGACTTCAGTAATTTTCCTCTGAAGGAAAAATTCACATATAGTTAAATGTACAAATCTCAAGTACATAACTGCTGAGTTTTGAGAAACATTATATTCACATAACCCAAACCCCTATCAAGATAATGATCACTCCATTTCTTCAGATGTTCTGCTAGGATATTTCTGTTACAGTGGTTTGCAGTGGTTTAACTCACACAGAGATGAAAAATAATAGCTCCATGAGTTGAGCATCTTTTATGTCAGAAATTTTTTATGTATTTATATAGATATATCTTTAACTTCCATAATAATGTTATGATGTAGGACTGGTCAATCTATCATACATAAGAAAAATAATGTTTCAGATGTTGTGCACTTTCTGCCAACTAGTAGTAGTGGAGGTGTGTTCTGCTCAGGTGTGTCTGATTTCAAAGCCTGTCAACTTTGCACTATTCTCTGTGTGACTGACCCTGTCTGAAGAAGCTCAAAGAAGTTTAGTCACAGAGAAAGGACATCTGGAGTCTGAAAGCTTGAAAGTTGAGCTCACCAGAAGGACAAAGCAGAGAGAAGCCTTCTAGGCAGAAGAACAAAACATACAAAGACAATGAAGTGTGAAACTGTAGCACTTTGAGACTTGCTAATGTCTCCATCTGCCTAGAGCTCAGGGCAATTATGTAGGGACAGTAGACGATGAGAGTTAAAAGTTTACCAGAATAACAGAGCCTTGCTAAGCAAGTTAGATTTGATCCTCTAGTCAGTGGGAAACCATCAAATGGGTTAAAGCACGGAAATGACATAATTAAATTTGCATTTCAGAATACCATTCATGATGTAAAAAAAATCACATGAAACGAAGCAGGAGCTCAGGAGACCTATTATGGAACAGGTGAAATAGACCGGAGACTTGGGGACCTGATCTAGGGCACTTGCTGTGAAGATCAAGAGTACAGCGGGGAGGTAGATGGTCAAGTCCCACTTTTGGACAAACATCTCTTATGAGAGCACAGCGGGGAGGTAGATGGTCAAGTCCCACTTTTGGACAAACGTCTCTTATGCATATGCTATGATTTAGAAAATATTTGCATTTTATAAGACTTCCTATTGTTTCCCACAATGGCCTTTTTCTTTATTCTATGGTAATAACAGGAGTTTTAGCTTGGTTAACTCAGCTAAAGACCATTTTCTCACCTCCTTTACAGCTAAATATGACCAGCTGTCTGGTCAGGTGAGCTGAAACTGTTGTTAGCAACTTCTGGAATGTTCCTGCAAAAGGAAGTCTTCCACTTCATCTTCCTTTGGTCATGGGCTGAAATGTGGAGTTAGTAGAGAATCATCTTAGTTTGAGAAGATTTTCAGTTTGTCGGAGAAGATTTTATGGATGGTGAAACATCTAATGGAAAGAATATACGTCCGCATGTAGTTGAATTGTGGCTCTGTACCCTTGTCTGAACTATTTTATGAGAGAGAAAGAAGTCCATCTCAATTAAACTACTGTATTTTAGGGAATCAGGTTACAGGAGTCCAGAATAGCTAAGGAGACCGTTCCCAGGCAAGTTGTAATCCTGATAACTTCCTAAGTGCAAAATGTGATTGGAGAATTGGTGGCCAGAAAATGATCCTTGGAGTTAGGACAACTAGAGTTTGGACACAACAATGCCATTGACTGGACTAGTTTTAAGAGGATTCAGGTTTGAGCACAACATGCTACTGTCTAGATGGTCTTGAGTAAGTAATTTAACCTCTTTCAACCTTGTTCTGTTATTGTTAAGTTGATTGTCTCTTTCTGCAGAATGGGGAAAATGGCAGTGTTACTGTGAAGAGAAAATAAAAGTATTTTTTTCCTGTTTTGTGAAAAGTCTGTGTTCAGTACTTGGCACACAGTGAGTCTCCATGATGTTAGTAATTGTTATTATGCATAACTGGGCGAAGAATGAAGGGATTACTCGTCCACAAGGAGAGGCATCTCACAAAGCTGGCGCCAATACTTGCTTTCCTTTCTAATGTGGATCACATTTGCTCTGATTTTTTCAAGAACTTGATGATTTAAAACAGTTTCAGCTTTATAACAACATTTCAAGGGAGTTACAGAGATTTCCAATATATCCCCAGCCCCTACACATGTATAGCTTCTCTCGTTATCAACATCACTCACCAGTATGGAACATTTTTTTTTACCATGGATGAATTTATATTTATACATCATAATCTCCAAAGTTTGTATTTATCTTAGGTTCACTCTTTGACTTGCACATTCTATGGATTTGAACAGGTGTACAATGGCATATATAGATCATTAAAAGATCATACAGAGCATTTTCAGTGCCCTAAAATTTCTCTGCACTGTGCCTATCTATCTCCCCTCTAGTCCCACCTTGGCAATCACTGATCCTTTTATTGTCTGCATACTTTTGCCTTTTCCATAATGCCATATAGTTGGAACCATGCATTGTGTAGCCTTTTCATTTTGGTTTCTTTCATTTAGTGATACACATGTCTTTTCGTGACTCTGTAGATCATTTTCCTTTAGCACAATACTATTCCATTGTCTGGATGTACCATAGTTTACTTATCTATTGCCTACTGAAAGAGACCTTGGTTGCTTCCAAGTTTGGATCTGGGATGTATGTGGACTATGCCCAGTGAATAAACCACTGGGACACCAGGGCATATTAGGAATTAGTTTCAGCATTCTATCTACAGATCTTACACCACCAGCTCTCACCTCATAGTCAAGGTATGTGAAAGGCTTTGAGGAAATTCAGACCCTTGCACCTATGTCCAAGGAACTGGAGTCAGTCCTTCTGTGGTCGGTCCCAGGGATTGTTATTTTGAGAAAGGCACTACTAGGTTGGTTTTTATAGAAAATAAATAGAGTGCATGGACACTAAACTTGGTGAATGCTTTTTGTTGTATTAATGTTATATAGTACAAAAAATGTTAATAGAGAGAATGACAATCCTTGTTTTGCCCTGACATCTGAAAATTTCAGAGTCTCTGGTTTTCCCCAGTACTTTTATATCCACAAATTACTCATTGTGAGAGCAACAGCTTGGAGGTACTCAACCCGTTTTAGAAGCAGTGCCGATTAAAATAAAGGACATTGAACAATCTTGAAGTCAGAGTTTCCCTCCAGATGAACTTCCAAGAATTTTCAACTTGGACTTATTTTCCTGACCACAAGATGAACAGAGACATGACTTTTATGGTTGACTTAAGAGAGCAGGCCACTGGCCTCCTCCCTTCGATCCAAACCAATCTTTCTTTTTAAAAGTCTCTCTTGGCTCGTGGTTGAGAGAGGAAATATTTCTCAGACTAAATACAGAATCCTATCTCCTCTAAGGAACAGATATATATATATATGAATCCTTCCCTGGCCCCCCTGGGATGGTCTAGCAATAGGAACCCTTGTTTTCTTCTTGCGGACTTTGATTTATTCTCTGAGTTTAATATATGACTTCCTGATGTGACCACAAAAATACTGGAGAGAAAGATGAGAATTTTTGTGCAGAAGGGTAGAAGCAAAGGAGGCAGAAGAAAGGAAGGTCAGGAGTCTACAAGCATAAGGTCTACAAAGCTAAAAGCAGAAACGCTGCTTCAGTGTCCAGGAGGCATGCGCAGCAAGGATGTGGCTAGCTGACTATTCTGACCTCATGAGACGTAAATGTCTATCACTCAACTGTCCCTAACTTGGGCTCTCACCCCTTTTGCCATCCTCCCTGAGAATGGGCTTGTCAGCATAGTTCTCCTCCAAGATCACTCAACCTGGGGGGTTCACCTACCTTTGACCAGGCTCAGCCAACGCTGTGGGACACCTTCTTCAAGAGCCCCAGTCCTCATCCCAGAATCTTCAGTCCTAGATTTCTAGAGCTGCTGTGGCAAAACAAACAAACAAACAAACAAACAAACAAAAAACCTAGGTGCCTTAGGATCTCAGGATTGTATTCTCTCACAGTTGTAGAGGCTGGAAGTTTAAAATCAAGTTAAGTGTCATCTCTGGGAAACTCTTCCTTGCCTCTTCCAACTTTGCGTAGACCTGTATGCTGCTTAGTTTGTGGCAACGTAACTTCAGTCTCTGTCTCCGACCTCACATGGCCTTCTCCCTGTGTCTCTGTGTATTTTTACAAGCACAGGGATTGGATAAGGAGCCCACCCTACTCCAGAATGACCTCATCTTAATGAATTATATCTGCAATAACCCTGTTTACAAATAAGATCACATTCTGAGCTACTGAAAGTTAGTAACTTTCTGTGTGTGTCAGGGGTGGGTGATGCACAATTTAACCAATAACAACCAGGATAAGGAAGTTTAAATTGGAAGTGCCTGAGCTCCCTAAACTGAGCTAACAAAACAGTCAGCTTTTCCTTCCCTCCCTCCCTCCCTTCCTTCCTTCCTTCTTCACTTTCCCTACCTTCTATACCTTCCCTTGCTTCTTTTCCTCCCTCTCTCTATCCCTTTGTTCCTTCCTTCCATTACCCCTTCTCTCCTCCATCTGCCCTCTGCCCATTTATTTGGGAAGCCCCCCAGTGAGATGCACAGGTGAAGAGTGTCAGGCTACTCAGACTGGTACCAGTGAGACGCAGCTCACCAACAACAACTCGTGGCCCTAGGGAAGGGGGAGGAGGCCAGTCTAGATCTGAATGCCCTTCTGCTGTGCAAGCCTGTCTCTGCTGCCATTTTTAGCACCAACTTAACTCACAGGGACACAGGCTGGCCCTCACGCTGTCATCCCAGACCTGCAGGCAATGTTTCAGCTCCCTGCCTGCTGTCACGGGACACCCACCCTCCTGCTGACAGCCAGCCTGCTTTTCTGACCTTGGGAGGCTTCTGTCTGGACAGGCTGGATAGTGCTGCAGTTACCGTGGAAACGTGAGTGCCCACAGGGACTCTAATGGGACTCTGATCGACCACAGGAAAGGACCGGAATGAGATGTCAAGAGTTTAGAGCTAGCGGCCTACCTTCTACATTAGGTCTTGTCTGTGGCCCATGGGACACCACTCATTTACCCTCCCAGGTTCTACTTCTCACCCTCACCTGTGCTTCCCAGAGAATTTACACAGCCTGACCAGGCACCTGCAATGGGATAAGGGGAGATGTAAGAAGTACAAACTTAAACCACCAGTTAAAAGTACTATCTTGCCAATTGTATAGTGGCTTTGTTTTGCTTTCCCTGGGGGTTTGGGGTTATAATTTAGGATGAGATGTTGGAGAGATGGTGAAGAAGGTGTCTAGTCTCTCTGGAGAGAGAGAGGGAGAGAGGGAGGGAGGGAGGAAGATAAGGAGAGAGAAAGGGAGGGAGGGAGAGAGGGAGATGGAGAGAAGGAGAGAGGGAGAGAGGGAGAGAGGGAGAGAAAGGAGAGAAAGAATCCTCTTGATGGGAGGCATTTTGACTCCAGAAAGGGAACTTCAGAGTGAACCTTGGTTTTGGGACTAAGAGGCCCTGTGAACTTAAAAAGATCAAACAACACACACACCAAGGAAGGGGACAATAATAATAAAATAATGACTAAAACTTCTCCAGTACATAATCCTGCCCCTCCTGTAACCTCAGTTTGCTGTCAGGGTCCAAAGGTTTATTCTAATTTTATCCTGTCAGTTCATTAAGTTGTTTCTCGTATTCCAGACCTAGATATAATCACCCAATATTTGTGTTTCTCCTTCTGACTTAGTTCACTCAGCAAAATACACTCAAATTACTCATGTTATGGCAAATGGCAAAATTTCACCATTTTTTTGGCTGAGTAAGTATTTCATTACACACACACACACACACACACACACACATGCACACACACACACATGCTCACGCACACATGCACATGCTCACCAGGCCATCTTTATTGATTCATCCATCACCAGGCACTTAGGTTGATTCCCGATCTTGGTTGTTACAGTTTTGCAATAAACAAAGGGTGCATACATTTTTGAATCATATATTTACATATTCTTCAGTTAGATCTCTAGGACTGGGATTTCTGGATCATACGTAAATTCTATTTTTATTTTCTTGAGGAATCATCATACTGTTTCCCAAGCGGCTGCTCTATAATCTTATATCCCAGACTTTTATGACAACTTTAATTTAAAAATTCTGGGCCTAATTCTCATAAATATGTGCCATGGCTTTTGTGGAGAAATGTGGTGACAGTTCCTGTGGACCCCTCAGCTGACTGTCATTGTGTCCTCTGGTCCTCTGTCAACACAGAACGTATAAACTCAGAAGCCTGAGGACTACGCCCTCTGAATCACTTACCCTGGCCTGATCTCTGACTTATTTTTTTTCATTCTAAGACTTGAATTGAATGACTTTTTTTTTTTTTTTTTTGAGAAATTAAACTCCTTTAGGGAGTAAAGTTTGTCTCCCTCAGCTTCCTTACAAACTCACAGTAGTAAAAGTGGGTCATAGAAAAATCATTGTTCCATTTTCTAACTAGATATTAGCTTCAGGCAGTGACCGGTTCTCCTCCTTAGGGCCACCTTCTAGCGTCCCAGGGAGTCACAGAGCAGGGACCTGGTGGAGTGGACTGGCCTCCTTTGCAACCACTCCTCCTCCCAGGGCCAACGATATGCACTCTTGTCACTTTCTAACTGAAGCTGTGCTGTCCCCTTTTCCTTTCATCCCTAATTTATGCTGTTGGTCTCCAAAGTGGCTTCTCTCAGTTCCTCCCTCCTCCCCCCAGGATGCCTATGATCAAGGGGAGGTACATTTCATTGGCTCATGGTGGTAGGGATGGAATTTTTTGTCTGCCCTCAAGGGTTTCATGCATTGAGACTTTCATAGATAGTATTATTCTAAAATATTTGCTGGTCTTTCCTGAAGGAGATGATATTCTGCTGCGCCATCTCTCTCACCCCACCCCTACCCTACCTCCAGGTTTTGCATGATGCCTTGCTCTTGTCAACAAATGCAAGAAACAGTTGTGTGATATGTGCTGTCTCTAGGCAAAAGCTTTAAAACCCAGTTCTGGTTTGCTGGGTCTTTTCTTCTTCCACAAAGTAGACAAAGCTGCAGAAAGAAACTGTTTCATCAACACAAATCCCAAGGAAAACAATAGAAAGCAAGACCTAGTCTACCCGTCAGAGACATGTGCCTTGAGCAAAAAATAAACTTTTATAGCATTAAATCATTGTGGACTAAACCTTTTCCCCTTCTTTCTAGTCTTGATATGACCTCTATTTCCAAACGAGACAGGAGAGTGTTCCTCTTCTCAGGCTCCAGAAAAAGCTCATTATACAAAAAGAATTAGTAAGCAATTTTGATTTCAGTGAAGATTTCACAGGAAAGATACAGATCATCATCTCAGTGCCAACTGCCCACTGATGTCCAGCAGTTACTCATGATAAGGTGAGCTCTGGAGACAAAATGCTTGCATCTATATGCCAGCTCTTCCACTTACAATGTGATCTTGTACAAGTTAAATTCTGAGTTTTCTCTTCTGCAAATTGGGAACAAAAACACTTCCTGCCTACTAGAGTATTATTATTGGTCTCTAAAAACATGAAAGTTAGACTTGAATCTACCCTTTTCCACTGAAAGACTGAGCATCTTCACCTGTTTTCATGCAGCCTGGGGTGCCTAAGTAAAATGAGACTGATGGGAATCCGATGCCCGCTTGCAACAAATGCACAATAACATGAGTTCTTTATACTTTCTGTTTCTTACAGGTCTTCATCAGACATGCTTCCTTTCTGAAGTTGCTTCCTCTCACCATGCTGTTGGTAGGTGTGTCTTTCCTTTGTTTGACCTTGAGCAGCCAACCTCGTGACCTCCAATCTCCTTCCTTCTGGATTGTGAGGCTCTTGTCCCAATTGATTCCCTTCATATTGGGTTCTCTCTCTCTCTCTCTCTCACCTCTACATTTTCAGGGAGCTAGATGTGAATCAGGTACTCTGCAGGGAATGATGCAAAGATGTTAAGATACTATCCAACCTACCTAGAATGTTCAAGAATTATCTCAACTTGAATAACTTTGGTTAAAGGTGTTCCAGGACAATGGAAAATTTTACTTAACTCAGGCTAGCCCAATGTGGCTGCATTCAAACATCCAGAATGAGGCCTGGGCAGGACAGGTGATAATGAGATGACAATAAAATCAGGCCCAGGATTGTCCAAAATGATCCTGTGTACTTTTTCAGTAGCTGTCTCACAGTGTTGGCTCATTTAATCTTCAGTTCCATTAAGACCCTCATATATTCCTCATGGGTCCCTTAGGTTCTGAAAAGATTCAGTCTTTAGTGGCTCAAAGACTGTGTCTGGTGATTCAGTGCATATTTGTGGAGTCAGCAGAAGTCCAATCCAATCCAATCCAACTTTCATCCCGAAAAGGCAGTCTTTAATACTTAAAAGGCAGTTGTTCTTTTTTTTTAGTTTCCAATTCCCTGTGCTAAATATATCCAATTCTTCCATCCATTATTCCAGCAGAATAGTTATGAATTCCTCACTGTTCAGAATGCATTGTCTGGACTACTCTCAAGATTGTCATACCCCCTTAAAATAAGGCCCAGGAACTGAACCCACTGTTCAAACTATAATGGGGGTGGGACTGGGGGACGTGGTCTGGTCTCCAAGGTGCGGGTCACATTCACTTCCTTCCTAACTGGGACACCCAGAATTTGTCTTCTTGTATAAACTGATTTCAGTTATGTTTTTTCCACCTTCTACACTTTTATATGACAGATTTCTAAACTAAATGCAGACTTTTAGATTAATTACTATTTAAACTAATCTTTGTTCCTTCCAAACAAAATCTGGGTCGGATTCAACATACTCCCTTATCAACAGCATTTTCTTGTCCTTTCCATTTTGTAGCATCTTCAAATATTTTTTAAAAACTTCCTCTTACATGTTTGCCCAAGAAAAATATTGAAAGGAAATTCTGCCAGAAGCAGACAAAGAGCATTGGATTACCCATTAAAAAGAATTCTCCAGAAGAATATTAATTGAAGAGGCTTCTTGACAAACCAACACATTTTAATCAAATGATGTAGAAATTAATTAGAAAAAGGATGAAGCAATTGATTATCGACAGTCAACAGCTGGTTAACTCAACCAGTTATAAATAGACTGATTGAGGTGCCATCTAATCCAGCACACAGATTTTAGGAAGATTTTGTCAAATGCTCTGTGAAAATACAATGTGAAGGACTAGTTTCCTGATCTTTAAAAGTAATATCCTTTTAAAAACACAAAAACAGGGCATGTCTCGGTGGCTTAGGCAGTTGAGACGTTGCATGTGGATCATGTACAGACAGGGGATCTAGGCTCCCAACTGGGGACTTGGGTTGACAAGCCAAATGAAACAAGCAGATAAATATTACTTTACCCTTCTCTGCCTTCTTTCTTTCATTCCTGCCTGCTTGCTTTCCTTTCCTAAAAAGTTTGATTTTTAAAACTACTTTCTGATTACTTCCTAGTGATCACTACATTTTAAAATATTCAAAATCCTCTATTTCGTAGTCGAGTCCAGTGAACTTTGTCTTACACCCTGGTCGCATTGATTGGTTTGCAGATGCGTATGCCAGTCAAGCCAGAATGAGCGTCAGTTTTGAAACCTTTGCTGAAACCACTTAGAACTAATATTTACTCTTCCTTTCTCTGAAGTTGTTAATCTTGGACCATATAGACCTGGAATTTCTCCACTATAACATGAAGAGAACGTACCTGAGGATGAAGTAAATATGGAGATAAATAAATAGGATGGGAAGCTACTAAATCCTCATGACATTTTTTTAGACTTTGATCTAGATGTGTCCGAAAACAGAACCTCACTTGGACTTTTCACTTACAAGAGCCAATCATTTCCCAATTTTGGCTATGCCCCTAATGTCTATCTGATTAGTTTTTCAGCTCCCTTTCCAGGGGATGCATTCAAGGCTCTAAATATCCCTCTAAGCATGCCTTTAGCTGCATTCCTACAAGCTTTAACATGTCATTATTTAATTTTTTTCAGTTCAAAATATTTTCTAATAGCCATTGTGATTTCTTATTGGCCCCATAGGTAGTTTAAAAGTGTCTCTGCACACCCTATGGACTCAGTACAAAGCATGACTGAGGCTTGGACCATGTAAACCCAAGGACCCAGGTTCATGATTTGTGGCTAGAGAAAACAGTCAAAATAAAGGAGCAAATAAATAAAAACGTTTTCTCTCCTTCTTCCCCCTCTCTTCCTTCCTTCAAAATGTTTTTTACTCCTCTCCATTATTCCTCTAAAAATTGTGTTGCTTAATTTTCAAACATTTCAGGATATTCTAAATATCTTTTAGTTGTTATTTCCAGGTTCCATCAATCTCTAAATGTGTGCAAGTCTCTCATATCCCATAAGGTTTTCTTCGACAACTATTTTGGAAGTTCCACATAGGTCTCTTTCTTATCTACGGTAAGGAGAATGCTTGTCCCCGTCAGGGATTACCTCATTTCCACCATTTTTTTATGCACATTGCAGTGCGTTATCTGTTGGCTATTGCTTGTGAATGCAGGGGTCCTGGAGCCCTTTAGATGTAAAACTATGCCTCTTTCAATAGAGGAAGAGAAAGAATGTCCTATGGTAGGCATATTTTATTTGCCTGTCCAATATTTCTTCCTTGTAGCAACTAGGCTTCTACCCTGTCATAGAGTTCTAGTAGGGTTGACAATCATTATAAGCCCCTCCCCATACTTCCCGCTGAAGAAATAAACATGTGACTCAAGATGACCAATCAGTCTTCCTTAGAGAATTTCTATCATTTTCAAAAAGCAGACTGTCTTTTTGTGAGTGTAAGTCTACAGGAGCCATTTTCACAGTCAAATGAGAAAGGTCTGCCGAAAGAGCAAAGTCAAAACTATACAAGAACAGCTGAGAAATAGAATAAATAGAGTTCTATTAACATTATTTGAGCCCATAGATCCACATAAAGCCAGAACTTCCCCTATATGTTGCATTTCCATAAACCCACAATTTCCCCTTTATTTATTTTAATTTGGGTACTGGTTCTGCTACATAAAACCAAAGAGATACGCATTGCTTGTAGTGGGTTGAATGGATTCCCTAAAAAAGTATGTCCATATCCTAGTGCCTGGAACCTGTGAATTGACCTTAATTGAACAGAATCTTTATCTGTATAATTAAGGATCACAAGATGAGATTATCCTGAATTATCTGGGTTGGCCCTAAACTCAATGATTAGTATCCTTACAAGAAACACACAAGAGAAAATCATGTAAAGAAGGCAGAGAATGGAAGGATGCAACCACAAGACTAGGAATTCTGACAATCTCCAGAAGCTGGAAGAGGTAACAAAACAGAATTTCCTCTAGAGCTGGTGCAGAAAGCACAGTTCTGCTGACAACCTGATTTCAAATTTCAGGCCTCCAAAACTGTGAAAATTTGTTTTCTATTGTTTTAAGTCATCATTTTAGTGGTAATTTGCATGGCAGATTGTGAAACCAGTATATGGATTCACTTTTGTATCAACTCAAAAGTAACCAAAGAGTGTTCTTTGAACCTTGATATCTTACAAATTTTCACATAACAGGGACTGACGCAAAAGATGTCATGTATATTCCAGGTTGTCTGTGCCTCCGACAGCAGTTTTCTCACTGGCATAGTCTGGGCATGCCTGCCTCATTCTTCATTCAGAATGACTTACCTACCAGAAGTCTCTCTTAAAAATAGGTTTTGGTGGGTTTTCCTCTTCCCTCTACTTTACCCTGGGGCGTGTTAAGAGTTGGCAGAGCAAGATTTGAATTCCAGATTCCTGTGAGACAGTCAACAAATTGTTTCACATTTCAGAGCTCGTTTCTTCAGTTTTGTGCAAAATGAGGATCTCTAGCTCACTTAGTATTATAAAAATTATATAATACATGCAAAGCACAGAGAAATGATTTGTCCATGGCCTGTGGCCCATTTACTTAAACAGAAACTGTGTGTACACATATTTTCAGTTTGCTATAGGAAAAATGTCTTAGACTGAGCAGACAGAAATTTATTTCTTAAGGTTCTAGAGAATGACAATGTGAGCTCTGGGTGCCAGCATGGTTGGATTCTTGGTTAGGGCCTTCTTCCTGTCTTGTAGGTAACTATATCTTCTTGCTCTGTGATCACATGGCAGAGGGTGGGGGTGGGGAAGGAGAGAGAGAGACAGAGAGAGAGATCTGTTCTTATAAGAACTCTGATCTCATTCCAGCTTCATGACCTAATTACCTCATAAAGGACTCACCTCCAGATGTTCTCACATTGAGGATTCGTACTTTAGACACTTGAATTTTGGAAGGACAGAAACATTCAGTCCATATTACTATGGTATGCAATGCATTTGGAGATGTACCCAGCCTCTTGAGGTGAATCAAGTTTTACCAGGGATGGTTTAGGAGTAGATGTGGCACCCAGTTTTGGGTTCTCTGGGAAAGTTTTCTCCTTAATTTAAAAAAGGCCCACAAAGAGTTACCTATTCATACCTGTACTTTCAGGCTCTAAGATGTACAAATACAGTGTATAAAGGGCTGGCAGCCATTTTGTGACTATGAGGCAAAGTCTTAGAAACTCTTAGGGAGCAGTCCGAGAGCCCTCGTTTCCACAAGCTGTGAGGACACCAACTCTGCAGATGCCAATCTCCAAGTTTCTTGATGAGCGAGAATAAGGCCAGATTATTTAAGCCACACTTGCAGCCAAAAGTCTCCTTAAATGTTGCTCAAGAACTTTGCATATGACATGCACTGGTGAACTAACAGTTTGATAAACCAGGCTCAGTCCACACACATCCCAAGTTGCCTGGTTCAAGACCTGAGACTAGGGGTAACAACCGAAATCTCCAGAAATCACAAGTTTGTGTCTACCCAGAGGGTAGACATTTTTCCAAAATGTCATATGAATGGAATCACATATTATAAAAGCCACTGTGAGTTTTGTATGTCAATTTTGATAGAGGTCAATTTGTTAATATTTTATTTAATGGTTCATACTTTTGTCATCATATCCAAGGGCTCTGCCTATCCCCAGGTCCCCATCCCCTATTCCCCCAATTTTTCTTTTAAAAGTTTTACAGCCTTACATGTTAAACTTATATCTATGGTAAATTTTTTTGTATAAAATATTTAGGTCAGAGTTCATTTTTTATGGCTGTACAGTTATTTCAAAACAATATGTTGAAAATGCTGACTTTCACCATTGACTTGCATTTGTGACTTTGTCAAATATCAATTGGCCATATTTGCATGGGCCTATTTCTGTGTTCTCTATTTTGTTCCATTGGTTTATGTTCCCATCTTTCCACAGCACCACATTCTCAATTACCGTATCTTTAGAGTAAGGCTTAAAATCATGTAGCGTCGACTTCTGGCCAAGATGCCAACCTGGTAGGAGTAGGATTCACATCCTCCCCTCAGAACAACTAGGAATTTACCTATTTTCCAGAAACAAACACAGAGGAAAAGAAGGCAGAGAGACTGTAAACACACAGCAGCAATTGTGCCAACAAAGGGTAGGCGAAAACATCTGGGTTTAGAACTACACCTCAGATTCAGAATCAGAATTCTGGTCATGATGGAGGGGGCAAATCTGTGAGAAGAATTGGCCCACCCAGGAATCATGAAAGCAGCCAAGAGCCCACCAGTGGGACCAGGACACAGAGCCAGGGGAGAGGATCTATGCACAGGGAGGAAGCGGCACCAGTGCCCGGATGGTTTAAACGGGAGGCCCAGTGAGAAAATTACAATGGGCATGGCCATAACCAGAAGGAAATTAGAGTAATTGCCCACCTCCACCATCTCCCAACAAATTGCCTGGCGGCTGTAGGACCTGCCCACTGGAAATCATGCCCTCAGGCTTAAAGAAAGAACTCTTCTGAGTTTCCTTTGAAATAAGTATTTAGTGTGATAAATTATGTTCTTTTCTTGACCTGAAAATAATAAAAACAAAAATAAAAACCAAAAAATAAGGAATGGTAAAGGAAACTAGAACTCTGATGGTGGGTGTGGCAAGAAATGTGCGCAGACCAAGGAGTGAGTTCAATATCCTAAAAAGCATACAGTATTGTGAAATAAAACAATCATATATAGTATATAATATATAAACATATATATAATGATAATATAATTAATATCATATATCTACCATATTGTCCAATTTTACCTGTTTTGAAATGTATGTAAATTTTAAGAAAGCATCTAAATAATTCTGAAAGAATCAAATGCATGAATCTAAAAAAAATGTTCTAAAAAAAACCAAGTTTTGTTAACTATGTTTAGGAAAGGATGATAGCTAAATTTATTGTGGGGATCCATTTGTAATATTTAGAACTATCAAATCATTATTTTGTGCACTGAAACTTGTATACTACTAAATATAAATTCCATCTCAATAAAAAAAATCAGGTAGCGTGATTTCTCCAACTTCATTGTTCTTTTCCAGACTTCTTTTTGCTATTCTAGTTCCTTTACCTTGCCATATAAATTTTAGAATCATCTCATCTATAAAAATAATCCTTTTATAATTTTGATTGAAAATTTTTAACTCTATAGATGAACATGGAGAGAATTAGCATGTTTGCTATGTTGGGTCTTCTAATCCTTGAATATCAAACATCTCTCCAATTATTTGAATATTCTTGTATTTCTATTATTAGCTTTTCTTTGGTTTTCAATATAACGATCCTGTAAAATTTTTGTTAGCTATATGCCTCAGTATTTCATTATGAGGTTGAGATGAGCTATTGCAAAACTTCTTGATTTTTAAATTTCAATTATACCTTGCTGGTCTATAGAACTATGATGAATTTTTTTATGTTGACCTAAATGCTTTCTGTGTTGGCCCATGTGCTCTATAAATATCATTTATAAAATTCAAAAAGTTTCCGCTTAATTTGCTGAGATCTTTTGTATTATAAATGGATGTTGAATTTTGTTAAATGCTTTTTCTTTGTCAGTTGATATGATAGTGCAATTTTTCTTCTTTAGACTGTTACTGTGGAAAGATGTTTTGATTTTCTAATAATGAATTAGCCTTGAACTCCCAGGATAAACTCCACCTGATGATGGCATATTGTTCTTTTTGCATGTTGCTGTCCTCTATTATTAATATCTTAAAATAATTTTTGCATCTGTTCATGAAGGTTTTTGGTCTGTAGTTTTCTTTGTGGGTGATGTCTGTTTAGTTTTCATAACAGGATCATTCTGGGAGGCATTCCATCTTCTGGTTTTATAGTCATGCTCTGTATACATCTGGCTGACAAAGGGCTGCACATGCAGCTGTGTACTTCCTAGAGGAACAATAAGAAGTCACGGATGACCAGCTCCTCTCCCAAGATGCCCTCCAGAATTAGAGAAAAATAGAGAAGTGCTTCTTGAAGAGTAACATACACTTTATGATATTCACACAACAAAATCACTAAATGACACATTTCTCAGAACATGTCTGATTGTTAAGTGATGTATGAGTGTTATTTTTTGGCTTAGTATTTAATTTATATAGGAGCCTCTCTCTGCATACTACCATGAGGGTAGGGACCTTTATTGTTCTAGCCAAGTGTCAATAACAGAGACTGGTACATAGCTGGACACCAATATCATGTGTTCTGGATGAATGGATACCCTCTGCCTAATGAAGCAAGGAAAATGGAGACTGAAAGCAAAAATGCAATGGAATCTAAGACTGTACCTTCAATTGAGCTTGGAAATGTAATGAATGAAAATGATGAAGTAAAACAAATGAACATACAAATGCCAATAAAAATAAGGAAACTCAGGACTGGTTATGGGGGGAGGAGGGATGAGGGGAAAATGTGGCAGTAAGGGACACTGAGCCTCTGGTGATTGATGTGGTGTGAAATATAGACAAAGATGCAATTTCAATTATCCTAAATGGAACTTAGCGTTGTGAACTGAAGAAATAATAAACATTACTATAAACATTTTTTTTAATTCAGTAGGAAAGAAGTTATAAAAGAAGTGATGCTGAAGACAATGTGCCTCAGTAGTGAAAGGAGATTGCCTGTGTTTGGAACTGGCCTCTGACACTTACCAGTGGCATGCCCTTGAGCCAATTCATTAGCCTCTGAGTTTCTATCTTCTCTTTCGCCAGGTGGGCATCAGAATAACCCTACCTGGCAGGGTTGAGGCAGGTAATGTTGTATTCAAGGCCCCCAGCAGAATGTCAGATAGAGTAGATACAGTAGGTGGCAGATAGAGCAGCAAAAACAGAGGTGCTTTATTGAAAGATTCCCAGTGATCACATCTACAACCAGAGATTAATATGAACTGAAAAATAAGCAAGGACAGACTGGAGGGAAATGTGCCTACCTTCACAGATGTGCTTGACTCTAAGAAGCATTTAATTCTTCTCCAGTTTGCCCCAGGAAAGAGAACAAAATTGACTAGAAAGGCGTGAGCCTGAGCTGACTCTGGTGCTGGCTGCCATCTCTTCTCCTTGGGCCTTTATAGACTGGTAGTAGAGCGACTTAATCCTAACCCAGACGCACATCTGCAGTGGAGGGTCAGACACCTGGCATGGCGTACTCCACCTTGCTCTAGAAGAGGGGAGCTGGGAGACTTTTTAAAAGAGGGATTGAATGCAGATTTCCAGACTCAGAGACACTCCGTAAAAACACTTGGGTTTCTCAGGTGGAGGTGGAAGCAGAGGAAGTTGGGAACTTTTGCTCCACATATGTGGCCACAGTCATCCTCCAGTTCATGACATCCAAAGAGGAAAGACTGAGAATAAGACCAAGACAATAACATTCTTCTAGCTTGGGATTCCAGAGGAATATACTTAAAGGGGGCTGGGTGTTGTGTAGAGAGAACTCATGAGACAGAAAATACACAAACCGCAGGATTTTGTGATGTGTTAGCCGTGTCTCCACCTCAGTGCTGTGGCTCATGAAACTCCAGAGCTCAGGCCAGGCTCCTGCCACCATGTCGTGCTGCTACCACGGTCATAGGGCTCCCATCTTGGCCCGTCAGTCACAGATTCTCCTCACTGGTCTTGGCATCAACCCCTGTGCCAAAGCATGTGCTATTCACCATTATCCCAATCTGTATGAGCAAAGTCAACTAGGGAAGAATGGCTATTACACTGTGTGGTTGGACAGAAATACCAACATGACTTCTCTGAAAAAATTTGGCTCTAATCTGAATATCTATTATTTCCCACGAGAAAAAAAACTCCACTAAAAATCAATATCACACCAGGCCCTTTTCATTTCAGAAGGTGTTTATTTTCCCTCAGAGGCCAAGCATTATCTTTTCATTTTGTTTAATTATAGACACATGAGGAAAAACAAGAAACCAGAGTAACTTGAGGTTTCTGTAGGTTTTCTTCTACCTAAAAGTGTGGATTGCATTCCTGGCTTGATGCAGCATGCTCTCTGGGTGTGAAATGAGAACCTTGGGAGATCACTGTTCAAAGAAAGCCAGTGTTCAGTGGGTCTGTAGGGAAGGGCCTGGGGAACAGGGATGAGACTGGGTTGGAATGCACATTTCCAGGCTCAGTAACACTCAGTAAGCACATTTACTACCCTGCCCTTTGGTAAAAAGGACTTACACTCTAGCTCAGTCTCTATTCTGATGAATGTTTGTTAGACTGGGCTCATGGGGCCTTTCCCAGCTTTGTCCAGATAAGTTGTGTTTTGCCTTATGTCATATGCACCCTTCCACTTCAATCACTTCTGACAGTAAGTAGAAATGTTTGACTCTTTGACACCTAGAGAGAAAACTGTAACTAAGGATATTGAAAAATATATTTCAGAGGGTTATATGTGACTTAGTCATTTTAACATTTAACATTTTAACATATTAACATCACATCTAAGACTATAACTTTAGCTTTCTGTTACCCTTAGAAATTATTTCTAGATGTTTTTTAAAGCAAAACTTGTTTTTCTTAAATGAAATTGTACACATATACCCCATTTATAAAATGATAAAAGTACACTTAAACTAATCTTTTCACAAGCCACAGCGGGACACCTTCTCAGGACCTGTTAAGACCTCTGGGTCTTAACCAGTTCAAATCTTGCTGAAACTCTGGGAGAACCAGACTAAATGCACATAAAGATGGGGCCGGGGGTCCTGAGTTGAGCCTCATCACTTCCAATTTCCAATGATTAAAAGACCAGAGAACAAGGGGGAAGGAAGGCTGGGAGGAAGGCCATGTGTTCCGTGCCCTGGTGCCCCTCCTCCACCTTCCACTCAAGGGACTCAGGCACCCCACCCACAGGATGGCCTTCAGGAGGCCACATTCCCCTTCTGAGCTTGGTCACCCTGTGGCAATGCGTCCAGACACATTTACACATCTGGTTCTGATGATTGAAAAACCATCTGAGTTGCAGTGGATTGAGTTTCCTAGAACAGCTGCCGCCCCCCTTTTCTCCTGAGAGTCCTTTTTAACCTCCCATGAGGAGGGGAAGTAGATAATGAACAGATTCTGGGGATTAGGATGTAGACTGTCTCCCCAGGAAATGTGCTCTCAATAATGTTCACCATCGAATGAAAACACAGCCAGTCCCCTGTTAAAGAGAATGAGAACCATTCACAGTGACGTTGAGAGTCTGTTAAAACACAGCATTTCCTTCCACACTTGGCTGGAGCAAGCTATCATTTTGGAACCTATCACGTTCTCTAAGAAACACAAGCTGTCTCTCTGAGAGTGAGGGTGTGGCCACACACTCACCATGGGACTTCTACAGTGCAGGCTAACCTCTCTGAGTTCTCCCATTTATAAAACTAAGGCCAACACTGGACACAAATGTTCCAGAATTTCTAATAACAGATCACAAGCCTCGGGTCGCCAAATCTATTCTCTGCAAAGCAGTTACTTTAAGGATATCAGAGAATGAACTCGTATTCAGAAACTGCCAAGAAAGAGGAACCACGGCTGTTTTCTGTCTAATCCCTGTATGTCAGGAATGATGGTTACCTTTAGGAGTCCACCTGACCGGGTTCTAGCACCCAGTGATTCGAGAGCGGTAACATAGGTGTGCTGTGAAGTCCTTTGTAGATGTGGTTCACAGTTACCATGTTGATTTTAAGTAATATGTGCCAGCATTGCTTCCTGGAAACAGAGGTGAGGAATAGGGTGCTGCAGGAGGTTGAGAAACTCCAACGAGAGTGAGAGGATAGAAAAGTTGGGGGTCAGGGGGCCAACAGCCTCTCTCTCTCAGACTGAAGGCCCTGACTATCCTGGTCTTCACCTATTTATTGGGTCATTCACAGCATAGCTTCAAGCAGCTTACGCAAGCAAGTTTATAGTTACATTGGATTGCTTATGCAGCCTTTCTCTCTAACTACATAACAATATCTTATTTTGGTAGGTGAACAGTCACAGTTACACTGTCCAGTGTTTTCACACGGCGGCTTCACCAGATGCTCCAGGTCTGATGTCCTTGAGGTTCTTCCAGCTCCAACTCCAACCTTGCTCTGTTTTCTGCTCCCAACAAATATGGGTAGGACTTATCTAATCAGTTGGAAGCCTTACAAGCAAAAGCTGAGATTTCCCAAAGAAGACATTCTACCTCAAGGCGGCAGCACAAATATCCCACCTGACTCCCTAGCCTACTGGTCAGCCCTACAGGTTTCAGACTTGCCAGTCCCCAAAATCATGTGAGACAGTTCCTTAAAATAAACCTTTTGCATCTAGTGAGAGATCCTAGATCATGTTATTCCTAAGACACAGAGACAAGACTAGAGCCCAAAAATCTCTGGACTTGTACTTCATTCCTTTTCTTCCCAGCAGGACATACAACTCTGATTTATTCTGCTATAGCCACAAACCTTTTTTTGAATGAGTTTCACTTTTGAAAGAATTTAGAGATTGTTCCAGCTAAACACTATTTTCCAGTGTGGCCTCTAGCAATGTATACATCTGTTACAGCCCAATGCAGTGGTTCTCCTTACCTGCAGGGTGTAAGTTCTAAGACCCCCAGTGGATGTTTGAAACCACAGATAATATTGAACCTTGTATGTATTATGTTTTCTCCTATACATACATACCTATGTTAAAGTTTCATTTATTAATTAAGCACAGTAAGCGATTAAGAGGATTAACTAACAATAAAATAGAATAATCAAATAATATAATGAAAGATACATCATTGTGGTCTCTCTCTGAAAATACCTTTCTGTACAAAATATTTTTATGCTGTGGTTGACTGTGAGCATGTTTATTATGTAACAGAGTAAAAATGTCCTGAAATGGTATTATTTAGATGTAATAGATTTACTCATTTCTATTCTACTTCATTTTTTAAAAAAACTATAAGACATGTCCATTAAATGGTGTGTGGGAACCCATCATAGCTGACACCTCTGATGCCCATGTCCCATCTACCTGAGTCACCACTGATTCAGTCACAGTTGCGGAAGAAATTTCCCTGCTAGTACGGACTCACTTTACTCACAGAGTCACCTCCTCCTCATGCTGAATGAAACTGTCTGCTTTGAACCCTAGGACCCTGGGGTGATCCCTTTGATTCCACACAACTATATCCAGAAGTGTGGGGATGTTAGCACACCTCAGGCACTCCTCAACTGGTGGGGAGAGGAGGTGGTAATGGGTGGACCAGCCTCCCACTCTTCAAGCAGCTGATTTGGAGAGACATTCTCTGTGCTTCTCAGGAGAACTGCCAGTGGACAGTCAAGCCCCAACTCACAGCAGTGACTTTGATGATGTACCTTATGTTAGCTCTTCCTCTCATCAACTCAGCTTCCCAACATTGGTACTTGGGATGGAGTCCCAAATCAATTTCCTGCCCCAAGTCTATGCTTCAGGCTCCATTAAAAAAAAAATCCCTACCAAGATCCATGCTCCTTCACTGCAGGAAGTGTCTTCACCCTGGTCTTGGCAAGTATCTTCCGGATGACAGTTCTTATTGCCTCAGCTAAGATTTCTCATTGCTGAACAAGACAGGTGGACAGGACAAGTGAGTCCCAGGGGACCTGGATTTCCCACAAGTGAAATGCTATGTCAGTGTAACCTTTCACTCTTCTTGTAGGTAGTTTATGTTTTAGAAGATAAAAACAAATGAATTTCTATGACATCTTTATTGAGATATTTGCATACCATCAAATTCACCCATTTAAAGGGCACATTTCAATACTTTTTTCTATTCACAGAATTATGCAACCATCAGCTCAATCAATTTTACAACATTTTCATTACCCCCAAAGAAACCCCAAAACTATTAGCAGTTACCCTCCATTTCCCTCTAACCCCATCCCCAGTCGTGGGCAACCCTCATTTACTATCTCTATAAATTTGCCTGTTATGAACATTTAATATAAATGGAGTCTTACAGCATGTGGCCTTATTTGACTGGTTTCTTTCACTCAGCACTATGTTTGCTCGAAGTTCAATCCATATTGTAGACTGCATCAGTGCTTCATTCCTTTCGATTGCTGAATAATATTCCATGGTATGGATAGATATCATCCGTTTATTCATTTCTCACTTGACAGACATGTTGGTTTCATATGCCTCAGAACTGTGTTTTAGCTTTGACTTTCTAGTGTAACCCATGGCAAACCTCCTCCCTCTTCATGTGAAAAACCTCCAATGCGTAGAAGGTCTTCTCCATGCTAACATCCCCAGTTGTCGATGTGGAGGTATGATCTCTAGACCACGCCTTCCTCACCATATCAAACATTCCTCTGAGAAACTTCAGTTCATCACAACTACCTTAAAAGTGGGTGGTCAGAGTAGACTATCACATTAAGAACTATCCTCTAAAGTATTCATCTATAAAAAAAATTATGATGAAATGACAAGCTGAATGGAAAATAATACTAAGAAGCTCTATCCAAAAGAGAGCACACACCCAACTATTTTTCTTGGCTCTAAGAAAGTCTATTAAGGCCCATTTACAATGGTGACATCCCTCCAGGCGAGTAGGAGGGCCCAGCTGCAATAATAATGCCACTCACCGAGGAAGCCTTTGTGAAGTGGCTGGATAATGTTCTCTCAGCTGTGTAAATGTGACCACATAATTCCTTTCAGCTAAGGAAGAAATTTGACAGAGAGAGGCCTGCTGCACATGTGTCCAGGAGAATGAAGGGGATGGGGAGGGAAGGGGGAAGTAGGGGTAAAGAGGTCTCCAAAATTCTCTTGTATTCCTCCTCTGCACTAATTGTTCTAGCTGCATTCATTTTACTTCATGAGTTTGTCTTCCCAGCTCAATAAGGGCACCTGCAGTGCAAGGATCTCTCTTCAGTGTGGCCCCTGTATGCCATACAGGGCCTGCCACAGACCCTATAACATATGTGATCAGTAAGCAATTTTAAAGAATAAGTAGAATAAGTAGATTAAAGAATAAGATGGATGGATGGATAGGTGGATGGATGATGATGACTAGATGGATGATGAATGTTGACTAGATGGATGATGGATGTTGACTAGATGGATGATGGATGGAGGGATGAATGGATTGAAGGGTGGGTAGAGGGATGATGACTAGGTGGATGGATGACTGGAGGGAGGGAGGGAAGGACAGGTGGAAGGACAGAAACACATGACCATAAACTGAAACCTCAGGAGTTAGTCAAAAGCTTGCATCAAGAAACAGCCTATCTAGTCCTCAGCGTATCCTGCTTCTGGAAGCTCATTTTGCTTCTTTCACATAATCAAGGAATCAATCTTTTCCTTCTTCCTGTATCTGTGTCAGTCTTTCCAGTAAGCTAGGGAAAAATGGGTTGCTTAGCTTAATAATTCAGAAAATATGCATGGAAAACTCTGTAACTATAAATCCCTATTCAGGGGCAGTGACATTATTTCCTTGGGGTGTTTGGATGTGGTGCTGTTGGGTATTCTCTCTGCCAGTTAGTGATACCCCAACCAGCCCTGACGCTTTCTTCTCAGTGCTGTGCGGAAGCTGAGGGGAAAATGAGAATTAAAAAACACCAGCTGATTATCGAATGTTAAAATATGGGATCGCCTTGCCAAACTACCTCTTCCCATAAATGAGAAAGCAAGAGAAGGGGAAACTGCTTCATTGTCACACGAGTAGAGTAGTTAATAACTGATGGAGATTTTGGATCGAGGTCACATGGTTCTGACTTCCCCCGTCTTCCCCACCTCCTCTCTGGCATCCTCACTTGCAGATCATTTGACCATTTAATGATAACTTCCTGATAACACCCCCCTCCTCCACACACACACACTCTTGCAGAGCACAGGTGAGCCCTATACATTCTTCTAGGTCCTTTTCTGAGCTTGAAAACATAACGGTAGGGTCTCTTGGCTCCTTTCAGATTTCTTTTGTAGCTCCTATTTGACCCAGTGGACACAAATTTGAGATTTGCTGATGAAAAGGGGAGCCTTGGAGATCTCTGAGAAGTAAGTGACATCTCTGATGACGCACAACCTTATCACAGTGCTCGTTTGGCTTTAAAAAAAAAGCTCTTTCAAGTCACTCATATTATTTCCCCTGGTAGAGATCTGACTTAAAATATCCAACATCCATTCCCAGCAAAACTTTCAAAGCTTAGATGCTAGCAGGATAGTGACCTTCTTGGGAAATGCAGCTGCTATTGTGTAAGGGAGGTTGATACTTCCCCACTTAGCAGAAAAAACTGCCCCATTTATTGGGGCAGAGAAATAAAAATGTGTTCTCTGTCATACTCAACCCCAAGAATTCTTCAGACTAGACGTTCTCCTCATTTCTACCTCTGGTGGAAAGCCAGCGTTGGGATCTGAGCGTCAGCAGGTGCGGATGGTGGGGAACTTGACCAGGGCCCAGTGTCTGACGTGGCGTGAGTCACCCAGCGTGAGTTTTAGATTCTTCATCTGAAAGTGACAACAGTCATCCTTACAGCCATGGCACAGGCTGATACTACAAGTAGCAAAGAGATCATTTAAACCAAAACCACTAAGGGTAAACAATATTCAATAACATTTGTTAAAGCACTGTGTCTTCCTCACTGGAAGACTTTGTTCAAGGGGGGCAGTAGGTATAGGGATAACTGCAAGGGGGAGAGATTGGACTTGGCTTCCAATACAACATGGGCATGTAAGATTTTATAGGCAAGGAGCAAGGTGAGGGTCAGTGAACAGAAAAGGGCAAGAGGAACATCAGGACTAGTGGGTGCAGGGCTTCTGGCTAAACCGAACTAACAGGGTTCACACTAGGGGTCTGTTGGGATGATTAGCTGGGGAGTGGAGGAGGGTGTGGGTGTGGAGGACAAGGAATATTCATAACAAAGAGTCTGCTTTAAGTGATTCAGCAGGATTCTTGCTAAAATTAAACAATGCTGAGACGCACGGGAAAGCCCAAAAGTTGAGGCCCAGTTAGAAAGTTCAGGGGAGAGTAGAAGTTTGGCCAAGGAGAGAATCTTTGTCAATACATATAGCAAAGGTCTTCCAAGTAGTTGTTGAGAAAAGCTGATAGCAAAAGTGGAATGGGTGGAGAAGCAGAGGCACTCAGTTCTTTAGGAACTTGCTTAGGCAGAGTGGCAAAACTCTTTTCCTTAGAGGCAATGTCATGTCATCTTTCCAGCGAGACCCCAGCTGGGTTCCTGTGTCATCTCTGGGCTCTCGTGCCACTTTGAACAGTCCTGTGGGGCCCTTTTGACTGCCAGCATTTTGAAAAACATGCTTAAATAGGAAACATGTGTGCCCATTCATTTACCACGCATAGTAAAAAGGGACTCCTTTTAACAGATGAAAGGAGACCAAGCTGCCCCATCACCCTTCAGGCCATTTCAAATGTATCAGAGGAAACCACAAAGGTTTCCTAGGATGCAGCAGGACAATGAGACTTTGACCTGTGTGCTTCTTTCTCACCATCTGCCTCCCCAAGAGTTCTCAGTTAAACCCCACAACAGGGATTGAAGAATTTCCCCTCAAAGAGAGAAAGTGAGAGTCAGACAAAAACACACTGGGGAAAATTTGATTTCAGAGGAGAAATGAGGCCAGCAGAGGCCCAGTGCAGAGAAGCTCTGAGTTCTCCTGGTAGGCACAACTTGGGACTGTGGAGCCAGTGACCTGCAGTTGCTGGCCCGCAGTGGGCACTGGCCACTCATCACTTCCATGCTCCCCTGATGGGCCTCCTCTCTCTGAGCTGCAATTAAAAATTGCAACTTGGATTGTAAACATTAGGGACCCAGAGAGATTGAATATGAGGCATGGTGGAGACAGCCTCCCTTCTGAGTGCAGAATTAAGGGGAGTTTTTTTGTTTTTTTTTTTATCCGACGGGAGATCCTCCTGTCTCCCCCTCCATCTATACCCCAGGCCCTCAGCATCCCTTGACTCCCTGCCCCTCCAGAGTTGTCTCTGAGTTAAATGAGGCTGTCTTTTATACCTTTTCAGAATATTAATATCTGCTCTGGTCATTGACTAGTTCTGGCTTTTTTAAGTGAGGATGAGCAGGAGAACCTCCAGTTTTAAAGACAGTTTGGAAAGTGAGTGTGAAACCGGGCCTAACCTGAATCGGATCTAAGGAAGGAGCAGGGTCATTGAGTAGAGTAATGGAAGGCTGAACTATTAGCAATCTTTTCTGCATGAAAATTTAAAGTATATCAATTTCAACCAATAGGCTAAGCCCTCATCACCTGTTCTATTCAATAGTTCTATCCCCTAGGGATTATCTTGTGTTTCAAGTATTCTCTTACTTTTAATGTGCTTTAGACTTTTAGTTGAAAATGGTGCCCCAAAGGTGCAGGCAGGATTATATAACCGATCCAGGCTTCAAAGGAACTCCCAGTAATTCTCGACTTCCAAAGAGGCGACATCTGATCTTCAAGAGGCCTCTGCCCAAGCCCTGGCTTTGAGGACTGGAGGGGCAGCTGCCTTCAACCCAACACTTACAGATGAGGAAATACTTACCAAACCAGAATGCCGAGTGGCCCCATAACATTCAAGCGTGGACAGGTTAGTGCCAAAGTGAAGACTAGATCCCGTGGTTCTCCAGCCCTACCCTGTGCCCTTTTTGTGAGCGGGGGCTGGGGGAGGGCAGTGCTTAGGTAGCAACCAACCGGAGGAACATTGGAAGTCAAAAAAATGACATCCATGTCGAAGAGAAAACACAGTCCGGTCAGCAGTGAAGAAATCTTTAAGGGATTATCTACTGAGACCAAGTATCAAGAAAGAGCAGATACCCCTGAGTTCATATTCTGGGTCCAGGTTGGGGAGTGAGGGGGGTGAACAATCAATGTGAATAACTGAAAATGGAAATAAAATGAAATTCTTCTCCCTGTTCTTCCTACCTGTCTGCCCGTTTGCCTTCATTTCTGCCTGTTCCTTTCCTTTAAAAAAACAAAACAAAAACAAAGAAAAGAAAACAGAAACAGAAATTTGGAGAGTCTCAAGATTCAGAGGTCAAAGAACCCAGGGCAGCAGGGATACAGGTGAGATGAAATCAGAATCCTTGAGTGGTCAAGGCAGGAGAGTGAGACTTCCCAAATCTGCACAGCCAGAAACCATCCCTCCCTCACAGGACCTCCGTCTCTGCAGATAGGACACACCCTTCCTTAACTGGACAAGGACCTGGATCAGAGTTACTCTCAGGAGAGACTGAACCCAAATGTCTTGACCTCAGATGTCAGGAGTAGCAGTACTAGTAGTAAGGAGAGACGCCGTTTGAGAAAAGGAAGACAAGCTAGGTGAAAGCTGGCATGTCCTTTACTCCCTCCTGAGTTCCTAGATGTTGGCATCCAAGGTGATACCTCTACCCAGGTGGAAGAACTGATCATCTCTGCTGGGGAAACTAGCTGTGTAATAGGAAAGGAAACAGATGCTGACACTTGGAATATATAGTGAGATGACAAGCTTCTTGACCAATTTCCTAAACCAGATTAACTTGTCAACGGGCCCTACCCACGCCTCCCTGCCCCCTGTCTCTCATAGCTAGCTTTTTGGTATTGAAAACTGAATTTTTTTATAAATTGCTTTATTTTTTCTTTACATTGCTATATGATTTCCTTGAATTTAGAAAAAAATTTACCCCTATAGTCATAGCAGCACAAAGCACAATTCACAGTATCCAAGATATAGAAGCAACCTAAATGCCCATTGACAGGTGGCTGAATAAAGAAATTGTGGTATATATATATATATTTTCCATTTAAAATTTTTTTACTTAAAAAATTTATTGAAACTGAGGTTACCAGTAGGGAATGGGATGGGGCAGGGGGAGGGGAACAAATGGCGGTGGAGCCCACTAGACAGTGGTGAAGAACACTGGGTGATTTGGTGGAGGGCAGGGAGTGTTGACATAAATATGTGGAATGGGGAATCTATATATATGAACTTATTTTAATGTGTAGAAATAAAAATAATTAAACACTTTATTGAAGGAACATTGCACCATTATAGATTTAAGGTTACGTCATCACAAATCACCATCTACACATACTAAATCAAACCAGAGGAGCCTCTGGTTTATAGTCAGTCAATCAGAAACACAGGTAACATGCTGCCTGGGCTTGCAATTGATTTCTGAAGAGGACAGCCGAGATGACCCTGTGAAATGTGATGCCATCTCTGAGTAGACAGTGTCAGAATTGAACTGAATTGACTTTAATTCTCAGACATTCTCCTGGTATCTGAGAATTGCTTGTTGGTGTGGGGAATCCTCTGCATACACTCACACTGAAACTGGTCTTAGTGTTCAGGATGGTTGAGGTTCATGACCAAGGTTTCTTGATGCTCCCTGGAATGAATTTAAGAGACTTGTCTTCCAGAAGTGCGTGATGAGTCTACTGCAGTTAAAAGGTCATGAAGTATGGCTGCCCCATGTTCCAAGTAGGTCGGGTCCTTATGGGTAAAGTGAAATAAAGGGTATATTCATTTTCTGGGAGCCGGGAGAGAAGTGCTCAGAACTAGGGTTCTACCCCTTTTCTATCCTTATATGGGAGTTTTGGATGCAAGATGACATTAGCTGCACGACTAATAAGGAGGAGGAGGTTAGGTATGCTAATGAATTATAATTTTATTATAATTAGCTCACTCATTGTAAGATGGTCAATTCCATAATATGCTGAACTTATATGACAACTGGCTACCTGGAAGGAAGATGTGTAAAAATCCTCCAAGAGGTGTGAAATAAACCTAGCTGCCTGTCTCTGGGCACCCTGTCATGTAGGGCCCTTCTATCCATAACATCAGGACACCAAAATCATTCAGGTAACAAATTCTACCTTCTTCTAGAAACAACCTCACAGATACACCCAGAAGAAATGCTTTACCAGATATCTGGGAATCCTTAGTCAATCAACTGACATAGGAAATTAACCATCACATCAGTCAATCTAGCAATCAAGTGTGGAAGTAGAATAAAATTATTTTCAGACCTTTGTGGACTCCATTTATCAAAATGCTCTACCAAAACAAGGAACAAACTTAAATATATATGTATGGAAATATATATGAAACAAATAGGGAATAAAATATATATGAAGGAAACAAAGAAATAAAGGATCCAACATGAGAAAGTGTTCAAGGGACTACCCAGGGTGGTAATGAAGGGAGATCCTACAATGAGTGTAAAGGGAAGTGATAGAATTACACCCCAGGGTCTTTCTGGAGACCAGTCAGAAATTGTCCAGGAGAGATATATCCAAGATTAAACATGGAGTTTCCTATGCTAACATTCAAGCTCTAGTGAGGGCAATGACTTCATGGTAAGTATACATAAAATTAAGCAAATTAGAAAAGAAGCAATTAGTAACTCTAGAGAAACGAAAACTCTGTATGAGAAAGAAAAAGTAATTATGGTTGACTGTGTAGTTCAGCTGTGATTGATATTTACAGAGTCAAAATAATGCATACTCTGCATACAGATTTGATGGTTGTCATCGAACTATGGGAAGGCTAGGGGCAGAGAGGTACGGGGGAGGGGGCAGTATGTGAGCATCCAAATACAGAAATCAAGAAATAGCAACATACATGTGTTATTTGGAAACACAAAGGTAAATACTATAAGAAACATAAGACTTAAAATGTTTTCCCCAGAGGAGGAGGAATCAAAAAGAGCAGGGAGGTAGGGATGGGACTGCTGTTTTCAAGGGAAGCCTTTAACTACTGTTTGACTTTTAAAAGTAGGCCCACGTATTTTTTTAATAGAAGCATAGATTAAATTTTTTTAAAGTTCCATTACTGCAAGAACTTGGCCTGCCAACCAAGCTACAACAAAGCCGGTTATATCCAGGATCATGTAAGTTCTTCTTTCCTGTAAGCAGTTCACAAGGAAGACATGGTACTCACTGCCAAGGCCCATTCTTGAAAGATGTTACCTCTTTTTCAACCCTGAGGAAATGGAGCCACTTAATACAAGTCAAATCCAGTTACCATCAAAATTCAAGGGAAGTGCAGCCAAGATATCTGTGAGTCTCAGGTAATGAGCTAACTATCCCAGCATAATGTATTGTAACAGCATTTAGAAGACTGAAAAGGTCATAGTGATTCTTCTGCTATGAGCTCCTACAGCATCCTACCAAATCATTTATCACTCATTATTGTACTTCCTTATTGATGGGATTTTTAAGGTGTTTGCTTAATGGATTATCTTCCTAAGGACAAAGACTGCAGCTTATCGACTTTTTTTTTATCCCTTGTATCAACACCATGTCTAATATATGGGAGGCAAGCAGGCAAAGTGTGAATAACTGAAGACAGGGAAAAGGACTGAAGGAATAGAAAAATAAATTATTAGGTGATGGTAAACTTAGCATATTAGATACAGATGCTGATTCACAATGATGCATGCCTTAAAACTACGTAATGTTATTATACAATTTTCCTCCGATAAAATTAATTTAAAAAAATAATAATTCTTTTTTAAAAAAAGAATGAAGAATGATTAAAGCAGCAGATAGGATAACGCCTTGAGGAAAACTTAGGGTGAAGAGTACCTGTTCGTATGTCAAATGTTGCAAAGCCCAAGTAATAACAAAAATGGCAGACTTGCACACAGAGTTTGCCATTGCCAGGCACTGTTCTACCAGAGGCAGGGAGATTAGCACAACTGGTCCTCACAATAAGCATGAAAGAGGTCATCATTGCCCTTTTAAAGAGAGGTAAATAATTGGGCCAGCAAGGTATAGGTAAGGCAGGTTAGGACCCAGGCCACTTGGCTCCAGAGTCTGTGCTCATCAGTACTTCACACCTGTGTCAAGAAAGACTGAGAGCCTTTGAGGTGCATGTCTAGGGGATGCAGAGCTGAGTAGCTGGTCCCTGCATGCATACAGATGTTGTGGAAGTGCTTAAAAAGAGACAAGGGAATGAAGAGCTTGTAGAATAAACACTATGTCGAGCCTTGGGGTTAGGAGCTAAGCCTCACCCCAGGACCCTCAGCTGTCCGGGAAAAGGGCCACCTGTGTCCTCCTAGGAGTCGAACTGTGTAGGGGCAGAGCAGCTGATGCAAAAGTGCCCAGGGACAGTGGATGTGAGGGTGAGCTGGGGGTGGTGACTCAATTGTTCAATGTCCTGATGCTCTCTAGACCTTAGGGGAGAAAGGCAGAGAGACTGAACAAATGAACCTAAAGGCTGACCCCTGAAAGTATCTACAGAAAATCAAGAGGACCTTAGAAAAGTATAGGTTGGGGAAATAACAGGACTAAGGAACTATAATTCACAAGGCAGCAGCCCTCCCACATAGTTGCTGTCACAGGAAAGGATCTACAAGGGCCTCTATGACATTGAGGTAATATGGTGTCCCTGAGATAGAATCTGGAAAAGAGGGATTACAAAAATGGATGCAACTCTTCACCTCTCCCTGTATTCAGTCCTTCTAGTGTCTCCTTGTGGCTCAGGCCACTAAGCACCTGTGAGAGCTCAGCCAAAATCAGCGGAGCCACCTCCCTGACCACAACTGGCTTCAGTTGGATAAATGAGTCCATCCAAGACTGCAGGAATCATAGGTAAAAGAGTGGACTCATGAGCAAATGAACGGGCTTAACCTCCTGAGTTTTCATGGTGTGTCACTAAGCTACCTACCTGATAGAAGAACCATGTGAGATGCCGAAGACAAGAATTATCAGACAACTCAGAGCTCACCCTCTTCCCTCTCTTTTCAGAATAGATATGTTGGGGTGACAAATGGGTCAGCTAACTAGCAGAGACTATCAAGAGAATAACTGCTGCTTAATGAGCACCTACTGTGTGGGAGACAACCTTGTGACATGGGGTTGAGCTGACAGTCACTGCTAGATTCGCTCCCAAAACATACCCTTCCTTCCTTCCTTCCTTCCTTCCTTCCTTCCTTCCTTCCTTCCTTCCTTCCTTCCTTCCTTCCTTCCTTTCTCTCTCTCTCTCTCTCTCTCTCTCTCTCTCTCTCTCTCTCTCTCTCTCTCTCTCTCTCTCTCTCTCAAAGCCTTACTTGGTTAAATTCATTTCATAATTACGTTTCGTAATTTTTGCATTTGGGGTATCCAAGCAACATTTTTGTGGTCAGTGAGTTGTGAGGGGAAAGTCCTTTCAGAGGGAGACTAACCCAGTCAGTCATGCCTTTTGCTATTTGCTTTATTCATTGCTGCTTTGTAGAAAAGGATTAAAAGGATGGGAGGTATTACAACCATATCTTCACCATGAGGAAAAAGCTAAGAGAGTTATAGAGACCAAGACCCTGACAGCAATTAACCTGTTAGCTAATACTTCTTCCTACCCCAGATATCAAGTTGTATAAGAAAACAAACAAATAAATAAACCTCCAAATAAATCTAAATCCCTGGATCATTCACACCATCATATTATACTTTATTTGGGGACTTTATTATATGAATTTGGCTTATTCCCAATTAATAACAGAAGATTATTCTTCCCATTTTAGATTAAAAAACCAAGGCTCAAAGGGATTAAGAATTTGGTCACAGCCACTATGTGGTATTGTTACGTTAATTCCCCAGTGAACGCTACTTCCCAGGATTCACACCCTTGTGTACAAACCCTGAGCTAGACCCTGAGCTTGCCCATGTGACTTGCCTTGAACATCAGCAAATGTGAAGCAAGCAAAGTCTTGACAAACACTGTGCATTGGTTCTGCCTTTTCGAAAGAGTCCTTCTACCATATGAAGACACTTTGTCTAGCTCCTTGAGGATAAGAGACCAGGTGCAAAGAAGATTCATGAGGAGAGAGGGTCCAGCTGTCACAGTCATTCCACACATTCCTGTTGAGACCCCAGACATAAGAGTGAGGACGTCTTGGACCAGCCAGCCACCATGCAGACACATAAATGACCCTTTGGAAAAGTCAAGAGAAGAGCTTCCTTTTAAAACTCAATCCATGCTGTGGAATTCTAAACAAAGACATGGTTATTTCGAGCCAGTAAGTATTAGGGTGCTTTGTTACACACAATTTACAACTGCTACATTTAGATAGCAAGTGACAAAGAAAGAACTTGAATTTAGCTGCTTGACACCAAAGACCAAACTTTTAATCGCTGTGTATAACACCACCAGACTCTTCCTTTGTGGGCTCAGTGAACACTTCCTGCTGCATGGCTCAGGTTGAGTAAGATCTCTTTAACACATTTGGTGCTTTTCCTTTCTACACTAAGCTAGAGATTCCATGTTGACAGAGCCTTTGCAGAAAAACAAAAATGGGGTGATGATGATTGAAACTCCAGACCCAAACTTCTCTGGTCTCCATTTTCTTGGACTACAAAGTCTTAGACGCACTTGATGAATTGGAATTACAGAGACAGAATAGTTCGCAAAAGCATGTCATTCATTCTAAGAATAAGACATGGCCATCCCTCTCCCCTTCCGGCCCCATCTTCAATTTACCTGGGAGTGTGCTCCATTCTAGTTGGGTTCTCCGAGAATGAATCACAAAATGCTTTGTAACCCTGTTAATGCTCCCAGTACCAAGACCTGAATCTCATTCCAATCCTAGGCACCAAACACACCATCAAGAAAACCTCAAAATATTAATGTTGGGCTGAATACCTTCTCCATAAGAAATGACTGATGAAATCTGTTAAATTTCTACACTCTATTGTGCTAAGGGAGCTTAATCAGGGATACAGACCACAAAGTGAGCAGCTTACTAGAGGCAGTTGGTACTAGTTTTGGCTGGGACCCCTCAGCTCACCATGGTCTTTCATTTCCCATGGTTTTGACCAGCTACCTTAGGTGATAACCTTAGGGCAGTGTGCTGGCTTTGGAAGCCAGACACTCACTTTAATCACATCTGATTAGTCAAAGAAAGCCACAAGGCCAGCCCAGCTTCAAGAGGTGGGCAAGTAGATGCCACTTTTTGAGCTGCAAAGAACTTGTGACCATTTTTAATCTGCCATACTATATTCAGGGTCCTTTGTCTTGTTGAATGTTATTTGTGCTGAAGAATAGGGCCGGTCTCTGAAAGAGGAATGCTTAGTCATCCACTCAGCTTCAGCTGGAAGAGAATAATTCTGATGCAGGAGCTGGGATCAGTGCAGACACTGCTCAGGGCAGTGCAAACTCAAAGGGCATGTTGGCTAGGAGAAGACTGGGGAGCCAGGCCTGCCCTGGAGAATGTGCCCATGAGTGAGAATCACAAGACAAGGATGAGGGTGTGGGGGGCTGGGGCAGGCAAGTACCTGCCATGTGCCAAGTATGAGCCCTATAACATCTCATTCATTCCAAATAGCACCCCATTGTAACCCTAAGAGCATCACTGGTTCCTCATGTCACGTCCCCCATGTTCCAAGCACCATGCTCATTGGTTTACACATAGCAACTCGGTAATATTAAATACCAGTGTCCATCCCGTTTCACAGATCCAAGAAACCTAAGGCCCCCTTGGGTAATGAGCCCCAAGTTACACAGCTAAGAGTCAGTGGAGTTAGGCAAGCACCAGAGGCTCAGAGAGAGAAAATCACTGGTCCACAGACACAGAGCTGAGCTGAGAAGAGTCACACCTAAATCTGTGCAGATGAGTCTTGAATATGCTGGGGTTTATTTTAGGGGAGAGTGTACTGCAAGAAAAAGATTATTCTAGACTCCTCCAGAAAGAAGAGACTGGCTGCCATGGAAAAGGCAGACATTCTTAGTGAAATAAGATAAGTATGATACCAACAGTGGGCATTGTTTAAAATCAGTTAAGAATAGACTGTGTGAGCTGGACCCCTAATAATATAAGTGAAGAAAGAAAAGATGGTATGTGCCTGCTACTCACATTGGTTTTCTTTATTCTCTGCTTTATATTTAATGTCAGTAAAGAGGATTAACTGTTTCCTTTCTTAAACAGATGCCAACATCTCTATGAAACTATGCGCAACACAGGCAGCATTTCACTGGGGGACCTTTGCACTCCCAAATTCCCAGCCAACAAGTCTAGTAGAAAAACAGCACCGACACTCCTGCTGGCCCAGAACCTAGCAAAGGGCCTGGTCAGAGTCCCGCATTTAGAGCTGCACTGACTAACAGGCAGAGCTGGGACTCCCCTGTGGTCCAAGTCTCTCTTGAGAGAGGGGGCACCTGCAGGTTCTAGAAATGAGAATGGGAAGGGACCTATTTGAAGGGCTATCCCTCTGGAAGGCAGCTTGAACCCTAATCGAACTCAATATACACTTGACTAGGAAAAGCAGAACTAGTCTAAATTCCTTCTAGATCTGGGCTTTGAGAAACAGCTCCTTAAGCTTTGTCTATGCCAGAAAATTCCATGTGGAACTGAGGGATGGAATTGAAAACACAAAGAGAGGGGAGGGAAAAGGATGAGGATCTTATAGACAATGGGGCAGAAGCAGCCTCTCTGGAAGGGAACTCCACTTTCCCCTCTCAGCCCAGGCCTCTGATTTACCTGTTCCCCCCAAAAAAAAACTTTTGCTGATCAATCTCTTCATGGTGTGCATGCATGCATGCCTGTGTGCCTCTGTGTGTGTGTGTGTGTGTGTTTGTGATATTTTGAAGTTCTAGTGAAAGCTGGAACAGACCACAGAGGATAACAGTGGGGACTAGTGAGGTATCAGGATGATAAAAAAAAAAAAAGAAAATCTGTGAGTGATAGGCTCTCTTTAACCCAACAGTAGATGTTGGTGTTCAAAGCCCATATTTCCTTGGGCATCTACTCTTAGCCTCCCTTCCCACTTGCCTTCCATTTCCTCCATATACACAGGCCTCCAGAGAGCAGGGCAGTTCCTCTGAAGCTCCCTCTCACTTAGCTGCCACTGTCTCTTTGTTCCTTTGAGCCCTTCCCCAGTGCTCACATGAGAGACATTTCTTCAGGATGCCTCATCCCTATCTGCACCTGTCTTTCCTCCTTTATGACCTGAAGAGAGAGGACTGAAATGATTACCTAAATACAGTCTCCATGTCTCTCTCTCTCCTCTCCACATCCTCCCACAGTGTCAGCCCTTCCATCACCATCCTTACCAGCATCTGCCCTCCCTTGGGCATTGTTGGAGAGAAGACTTGACTGCTTTTGCTCTGCCCTCCCTGCAGGCAAAACTTCCCAAACTTCACAAGTTTCAGGCCTTGGGAAGAGGGGTAGGCCCTAAAGTGTCGCCATGGCTGCCTGTCCACTGTTCTGGGCTCTGCCCAGACTCCCCACTTTTCCCTCTGAGTCCCACCCCTCAAGAGCACCCAACACACAGGCTAGAGCTATGGCCCAGACTCCAGTGGAAGGAGATTCCGGGTTACAAGAACACCCAGGGTGGCCTGGTGGCCCAGTGTGGGAGAGGGTGACTTTGCCCAAACTTGGAGAGTCCTGGAGGAGTGGGCTCCTGGTAGACACCGGATTCACTCAGTCTAACTTTCTGTAATCTCCCAAGCTCCCAGAAAAGACTTGGAGTCCCCAAAGTGTAGCTCACAAGACGCTTAGCCCTCTTGCATGAAGCGGGGAAGGGGGAGCTCTGTGCACATGTGCACACTTGAACTTGAACTTGATGGTCATGAACAAGTTTGTTGCTAGAATTGTGATTTTGGAGGAGGAGGGAGTGACTCAATTCATTCAAAGCAAACCCTCACTGTGTCAACCTTTTTGTTTTGTACTCAACCTAAATATTTCCCCAGTGCACATCAGGGGCTTCCAAATATTTGATGATTGAAGAAATGACCTCATCCTTACAAGAGGCTGCTACTTTCCACAGCCCATAGGAGAGGAGTCTAAATGTCCCTCAGAGGGGAAGCTATTAGGGACTTATCTTATAGTTTCTTTTCCAGCTGTTTGTTGTTGATATTTTACTGCAAAAAAATATCTGTAACTACCCTCCCCCCAAAAATCAAATGCTGCTTTGCATGTTGGAGAAGCAGCAGGATTCCAAACTCCCCAGAGCAGAACCAGGCAGAGTGATTCATAGCCTCTCTTCAGAAGCAAATCGACATCTGCTTCACACGTGTGCCCAGTATAGATGGAGCAGCCAGGCTGAGGGGCCCACTCAGAAGAACATTCTTTATTTTTACCCTTTGCCAAAAATGGAAATTCACACCAATTCCCCCCCATAAATAGCACAACCAGAAGGCTGCTTATAGGCATGAGGTGCGCAGTAGAAGTTAGACCCTAAAAGGATGCCTGGGTTTTGCAGAAATCTAATGAGACTTATTACCTAAGAACGAAAGAACACAGCCTTCTAAAATACACCACCACCTATTTCAGTCAGGTCTCTATATTTGTATACTTTTATTTTTTCAGGAAGCTATGCCTCCTAAAAGATATCTTGCAGCCCTGGCCACATGAGATACAGGAGGAAACACCCCCCACCTCCAATTATATTCCTGGAAAGAGATAACTTGGTTATAATTGGAGGCTGAGATGCTTTTTGTCTAATATTATGCAGCAAATATGAGCGCTTGGTCTGGATTCTTTCCACTGACTTGTCAGGCATGAACCACCACGGCTGGTAAGAACTGGCTGACACCCCAGCACTCTTTCCATGGAACTGAGCTTTGTTTGAAGGTAGAAAAGGTAAAAGTGGGAAAGAGAACAATGATGGAATCTGTTGACTGGTGGAAAACATCAAAAAGTTGTTACTCCTCACAGTCACTGAAATTTGTTTTGTCTCCTGGTTTGCAGAGGTGCTGATTCTGAACTTCCTAAGGCAGGTCTCTTCTCCTGTTGGATCAAATCTAGTCTTTGTGCCCATAGAAAGTTGAAATGGCACCCCCACACCCACCACCACCAGGAGATGTGTTCACATCCTAATCCTTGAAACCTGTCAATGAGACCTTAAGGAAAAGGATCTTTGTACCTGTCATTGAGTTCAGGATTTTGAGATGAGAACATTATTGTAGATTATCTGTGTGGATCCTAAATGCCATCACAAGTGAACTTCTAAGACTCTTATATAAGGCAGGAATTTGACACAGAAGAAAAGAAGGTGACATGAAAGAGGAGGTAGAGGTTATTGATGTGGCCACTGGCCAAGGAAAACCAGCAGCCCCCAGAAACTAGAAGAGATTCTTTTTATAGGGCCGCCACAGGAATGTGGTTCTGTTAACATCTTGATTGCAGGCTTTTGGCCCTCTGGATTGTGAGAAATTCCTTGTGTGTCAAGTGACTAAGTTTGTGGTAATTTATTACAGCATCCAGAGACAATGGGCATATCTCCATCTCAGCTAAATCGAAAGCCCCCAAGCCCTGACTCCATGGAGGCATGTTTTCCTTTGTCATCATGACATCAACAGGTTTTTATTGAGTACCTACTATGTACTGAAAATGAACTTGGTGCTGAGGTGCAACAGTGAACAGAGAGGTGTAAACCCCATCTTCAGGCAGCTTACATGGGAGGAGATGGTCAATAAGCAAATAACCATGATGATACAACTACAATATGAAGTTAGTATCATGCTGGCAAAGTATAGGGTATGTGACAGCTGATGATAGAGTAATAGCTCAGTGTAGAGAGTGAGGGTTTGAGATATAATCAGAGAACTGAACCCATAAGGGAAAGGAGCTTTCTAGTTACAGGGAACAGTCTGTAGGAAGAACCAGGAACAAGAAGGGGTAGGAAGCATTCAAACATTACCTAAAGGCAGAAAGGAAGGAGCGGCTTTGAATTTAAATATAAGAACTCTAGTCTGTTTTAAAGACATGGGGAAGCCAAGTGTTTCATGCAGAGCAGTCGTCCAATCAGATGGAAGTTTCCAATGTGTCATAGTGGTTGCTGTGTGGGAAGGAAGAGTAGCTGACCCCAGTGGCATCAAGCCAGTGAGGAGATACTTCAGAAGCCAGGCAAGAAGTGGTGTTGGTGTGGACTCAGGTGGTAGCAACTGAGATGTGGGTGGATTCCAGAAAGATGTAGGGAGTAAGAGTTGGTGATAGATAGAAGGCAGATACTGAAGAACAGGGTGATGCGAAGGCTCTGTCTTGACTTCTCATGGTCACCACACAAGATGGTGATGCCAGAACAATTGGGAGCTCTTGAGAAGGGCACAAGTTTGGGAAAAGAAGATACTTATTATTTTGATTTTAATGAATATACTTTTCAGTTTTCCGAAGACAACCCAACTTAAGCCTACCATCTCAGTCTTGTTTAGAATGTGTTCTCAAAAATTCTCTGATTTGTACCAACAAAAATTGTAGCATCACCCTGTTACAACCTGTGTGATTCAGAGCTCTTTGAGACATCCAAGGGAAAATTGTTTGAGAATACAGACATGACCTAGACGAAAACTGATAAATCTAGTATCCAATGACTGGACAGAGAGAGGGGACAGCCAGGAGAGCATACCTCCCAGGACATCAGGAAATGTTACTGAAGACGTGGAGAGATGTCCTTGAGAATAGGAGCAGCAATATTTGGCTTTTCAGGTCATATGGTTTCTGTCACTATTCTTCAAGGAAGCTTTTAGAGCATGACAGCAGCCATAAACAATATATAAAGGATAGAGTGTGGCTGGGTTCCAACAAACTCATTTACAAGCACAAGCAGAGAACAATATTTTGTCCACAGAGAGTGGTTTGCTGATCCTTACTTTAGAGTAACACTCCGGGCCTCTCCCCACCTGGTTCCTCCTGATTCTTCCCCTTGAGAGGCATTGGGGCTGATGGATATGCTTTGCTGGAGAACTCAGGCCATCTTTTTGGGTGTGGGGTGGGCTCTACCTAACTGAAGGCAGGTTTAAGATACAGATGCTCCATAAGGTTGGAAGTCTCATGGCAAGAAACCGGGAGAGGTCTGCTGGGACCAGTAACCAAGAAAACATCAGGCCGACTTGGCTAAGAGTAATAACCATGGTCTCAAACCTGGTTTATTCTCTGAAATGAAAGTGATGGTGCGACCCCATCTGCCTGACACCTATCTCCTATTGCTCCAGTCTTGGAAGGCCACCTCCCTGATTCACCCCAGCAGTAAACTATCTGGCTTTGGAGTTGGATATCTTTGTTGATTATTTACGACTCTTATAGGCAAACTGGGCAATAGCACAGCCACTTTGGAATCTGGCGGCATCTGTTTTCTCCTCTGACTGATGAAAAACTGTCCTAGCTTTGTGGGTAAGTAATACATGCAATGCCTGTTGATACCACTGGTGACAGGGAAATGGAGTTGGGGTGAGATGTGAATGGAGACATGACTTTCAAGCCTTTGGCGATTCTATGGGGGCCGAAGTTTGCTCTCATTTCTGCCTCACTTTCTGATGTCCACCCCCACTCAGCATTGGGTTTGCACCAATTACCCAAGTGCTATCCATTCTTTAGTATTATTAGAAAATACAGACAAGCAAAGAAGGAGGAAATAAAAAATGACATTTAATCCTCTCCCAGAGACACTTAGTATTAATAGTTTGGTATGTATTTTTCCAGATGAAAGCATGAGCTCATAATGTCCATGTTGTTTTATAACCTACTTTTGGCATTTAAAATACAATAAATAACTTCCATGTTCCAGAGTAGGAATGTACACCGTGACTTTTAGTAGTGATGTGATTCATGTACCCAATCCTTTGTTATTGGCTATTTAAGTTGTTTCCAAGCTTTCTCAGTAAAAACAATACACCCATGACTGTCCCTATAGTTAGTTGTGGGAACACATCCTTAAGTATTTACTTAAGCTAAATTCCAAGAAGATAAACACGTAGAGACACTTTTTCAGAAAATCACACATTTCACATCCTCCTAAGGGGACCTTGACTTGAAGCAAGTTAATTCAGAGAGTAGGATCAGCTTAGTGTCTGTGTTTAGATGCCTCGTGCCAGCTGTCCCTCAGACAGCTTCTGCAGTACAGTGGTGAGAGCCCCAGGAACCCTGTGGCTACAGGGATGCATCTGCAACAGAGCACAGAGAACAACTTTAGCAGAACACACCTGCAACGGACTACACCTGCAGCAGAGCACACCTGCACTGGACCATACCTGCAGCAGAGCACACCTGCAGTGGACCATACCCGCAGCGGACCACACCTGCGGAGTACACCTGCAGCAGAGCACACTTGCAGCCGGACCACACAGTCTGGAGATCACAAGGGTCTGCCCACTCCCACCTCCCCCATCTCCCCAGGAGGATGGATCTTGTCAATTCCAAGGGAGACACCATAAACACTTAGGGAGGATGAATCCAGCTATCTGGAAGAAGATGAACGAGACCACCCCAAAGTTGGGCATGGGCTCTCCTGCACTGGAAAGACCATTTGTTGCTAAAGTCTTTCCTCCTTTTTCTCCATATTTTAAACTCTGTTTCATTGAGGCTGGACAAGTGCCCAGAGGGGTTGGGAAATCCTTGGAAGGGCCCCTCAGACCTCCAGACCTAACAGAAGCTGAGGACAGAGGAGAGGGGCAATGCCTTGGCTTTAGGATTTACGGGGGAAGGATATGAATCCCAAAGTTTCCTTCTAGACTACTCGGTCCATCCCAGGAGGTCAGGAAAGAACTAGATTCAGAAATGAAATCTTAACAGGAGCAAGAAGCATGCCTTTTGATCCTCTTGTTATTTTCTCAGCTCTAATAAGAGGCAGCAGGTAGACATCAGTACCTATGGTATTGCAGAGAGCTCTCTGGAAAGGAGTTAGTTCTCCAAATCACCCCCAAACTCCAAATCACCTAAGATGTTCCTGCAGCGGTACTCGATACCATGACACATTCAAATCACCAGGAGCGAATTTAGGACACAGATGCCTAAATCCAGATGTTCTGACTTCATAGGTCCAGAGAGGAGTCCAACCTTGACTAGATTTTAAAAGGTTTGAAAAATACTGAGTAATCTTTTTAAACCCCTACTTACGATTAGACAGGGCAGGTATGAAGGGAAATCTGAGCACTTTGGGATTGACAGGTCAATCCAAGGGCCTGAGGAATGGGAACAACAATGAAGAACAGTACGTACCATTGCGGATTGGCTAACCACAGTAGGCATCTAATGAATGCAGCTCAAACACCTACCTGGCTGCAAAGGGAAAACCAGCATTGGAAGAATAAGTAATGATAGAATTAGGGAGACAATTTCTCATCCATCAAAACTGATCTGAGTGTCCTCATGAAAGAGAATTTGAATTACTTGTTTTGCAATGAACAAGAATTAAGAGGCCAGTGTTAAATTTCAGAATTCCTATTTGTGCCAGTGTGTTGTGCAAATCACTGAAGCATCGAGTGGCTATTTAGTCTTTCCTTTCCTAGCCTGCAGTTAGACTGAGGGGCTGGGTTCTGCTTTGTGTTAAAGATTATCTCCCTGGAGAGAATGTATTCACTATTATTACATCTTATAGGTGGAAGACAACTGCTTTCCCACAGAGTCTTGCTTGCCCACCAGTTCACTTTGTAACAGCGATTGGCTGAAAGGGAGGATGAAGGATTCCAAAGGGTATTTAAAGCTTTGAGCTGAAATTGAATAGGTGCTTCCTCCTGTAGGTTTAGGATGATCTCTTTGTCTTACTGACAAGGAGGCTGATCTCATTCCAAGTATGGCTTTAAGTCAAGTCTTCACAAGAGCACTTTCAAGGTTTCCTGAAGTCTTGGGTGTTGTACAAATGAGTCCATGGTAATTCAAGCATTCCTTCTTCCTAAGATCAGTTTATACTTCAAGATTCTGGTCTCTCGATGTTTTTAATTGATCTTCACTTGACACTTCTCTCTTGGAACCTTCAGCTGGAAGGTTCTTTGTCCCCTTCCTCAGAAATTAATGATGTGCGAGGAAATTTTTAGATGCACCAGGGGAAGTCCAATTAAAAGAGGCCTGTGCTAGGACTTCTGCAAAACAATCAGCCTTTGAATAAGTCACTACTCATGCCACCCAAATCTGTCTGCTTTGCACATTTAGATTTCATGTATTAAAATCGTTTCTTAAAATAGGACTCACCATTGAGTCTCATTCAGGCTCTGAGATAAAGCCTGGAGCTGGGTCTGCAGGGAGCAGTGTGAGTGAGCTGGTGTGTGGTGATGACGACCACAGCCTCATGCTGGGCTCTAAATCATGGTTAAAACTCCAGAGCTAAAAGCATCATTCCTCTCCAGCACTTTCAATTTAAAAGCCATGCTATATTTTTGTTTCCAATTATATAAGGAGGAAAATAAAAGCATCTGGAACACATTACTGTCCCTTTATTCCACATCATAACTTTAAGAAAGCAAAATAAGCTTGCTAACATGCACAGGAAAAGAGAGGAAGCACTATGTCCAGAGCTAAGCCCTCACACCCCAGCCCCCCATCCCATGTGCATCTCTGCGACCACGTTGCAAACACTTGACTGCTGGGGTTTCTGATGGAAACACTGACAACTCATCAGCTCCTGCAGGGAGGGAGCTCCTGGGAGCCAGAGTCACCGAGCAGCTCAAGCCACCACTTCCTCTGTCTGGCCATTCCTAACAGGCAAAATTTGATCCCCTCCCCCCGCCCTCAGCACAAGAACCCAAGTCCACAAGATCAGGTATTCTTCCACAATATCTTCATGGATTGCAAGGATCCTGGCTCCAGAAACCTGAGATTCTAGTGGGTATTATGAAGAAACCACCTTGGAGAGCAGGCAAACCCTTATTGCTTTAATGCCAAGTAGAAGGAAAGTGACACGTGACTCCCTGTATTTGTCTTTATGCCACACAAGGCCCTTCCTGGTCTTCATCTCGTCAAAGCTCTGAATTCGTTGTCACTCATTCTCCCTGGGCATCCTGATTTCTGTCAAATGACTACTTGTTTCTCCAAACACACCAGAAACACTCATGTCTGCTCAAGAAACTCTCCCATCTTCAAATGCTTTTCTCAGTCTGTTTCCATACCTAGTAAACTTCTACTCACTCTTGATAGGCCAGCTCAGAGTGCCTTTATTCAAAATTCATGCCAAATAGTGATTGACCTCAATTTATATGCTCAGTACTGATGTACATACTAGGTCTACAAGAGATAAAAAGATGGGGTGTTTGCCCTGAAGGAACTTAGAGGGGAGACCCATTCAGTTTAGTGCATTTCCGACTATGCCGGTGATACATCTGGCATGTGGGAATCTGTGGATTTTCTGAGGCTGCCAAACAAATTGCCACAGCTTAGTGACTTAAATAGAAATGTATTGTCTTAGAGGTCTGTAGGTTAGAGATCCAATATGGACCTTACTGGGCTATGATCAAGGTATCGGCAGGTTCCTTTGTGAAGTTCTAGGATAGAGTTTGTTTCTTTGCCTTTTCCAGCTTCTAGAGGCCACATGCTTCCCCTGGCTCGTGGCCCCTCCTCCATCTTTACTGGCAACTGTGGGCAGAGAGAGGAATTTTTGCCCTGCCCCTCTGGATCCTTCTCTAGCTGGTCAAGTGATCAAATTAACATTAGAGAGATTAGTAGGAGAAAAGAACAAATTTCATTACATATGTAGTGAGAATCTACATGGACATAAATTCTAAAGCCAATGTGACAAAATGAGGTTACAGATCCAGAGCTAAAGAATAGGACAGGGGCCTGCAGCTTTAAGGTGACATGACGTGACGCACATAACAAGAGCTAGATGCTCTAAATTAGATGCTTGCCCTGCCATGTAGATTTGTTTCTCTGATAGAAAGTTTATTTCTGGCATAAAAAAAAAATCCTAATTCTAGGTGGTGGCACCAGTTTTAAATTTTCTAGGTAGTTAATTAATGGTAAAAGTTTCTCATAATATGCGGGGCCAAAACTGACCTCACCTGGGAAAAATCAACATTGCAAGGTGGGAAGGCCTGTTTAAACATCTGAAAGAGGCCCATCTCTCAGAGCAATAGTAGTAGAGTCCTTTCAACCTCAACTCATGCTGATTTTCTGTGGCCTCCCTTTTTGATTTTCTGGGTTTTTGTGATTTCACTGGGCCCATCCATCACAGGCATAAACTCCTTAAGACCAGCTGATTAGCAGCCTGCATCCATCTGCAACCTTACTTCCAACCATACAGATAAGAAACACACAGTAGGGAGATCCCTTCTAGGAGAAAGCGCGACCCTGAAGGTTTCCCTATACCTCTAACATGTACCCCAGAGGAAATAATTTATGAGGAAGCAAATATTTCAGATTAAATGTAGCTGAGGCTCAGATTTTTGGTTGTGGATGAACAATTGAAAATTACACAGCATAAGAAGGTAGAAGTTGATATATGCACAAGATTCTCACCTTTTCCCTCCTGGTATCTGGATTTTCTTTGTAACATTATTCTGGTTTACTGAATGTTTCCTGAATTGCATGACTCATTAGTTCATTCGTGTAATCAGCATTGCGACAGGGCCATTGTGTGAAACACTTCACAATATGTGAAGGATTCAGAGATGAATAAGGTCCAATTACTACCTTTGAAAATTAAGAGTTCAGTTGGGGAGACACACGCTAAAACCTATTATTGCCATACAATGAAAAATATCTATAACAAGGATAGTAATATGGTTTGGGACCATTGAAGGTTAGTTTATAGTCTGAATTCTACCAAGTTAACTAAATGCTAAAAATGAAGAAAACAAAAATCAACTCTGCAGCTTAACGAAACAGAATCTGGAATTCCACATATTAGTGTATAATATCCCAGGTATACAAATAAAACTACTCAAGGTATGAAGAATCAAGGAAATGTCACCTGTTCCCAAGAGAAAATTCACTCAGTAGAGATCAAATTCAGATATTGAAATTAGCCAACTTGAATTTTAAAGCATTTTTTTAAGGAAAGTTGCAGACAAGAATGAAGGCAAGTAGCCAGGCAGACAGGAAAATTGAGGAGGAAGAAACTAATTATTTCATTTTCATTTAATTGCTCACACAAGTTGTTTCCACCTGGATCCCTTACTTGAACCCAGGGGTATGTGGCCTACATCTTTCAGAGGTGATTGACTTGACCACTATTCCACCAGGATGCACCCTAAAGCATCTTTTGAACTACATTCATTGACTTAGAAGGAAATAAGCTTGGAATAAATTATAAGATAGGAAGTCTCAGAAGAGAAATAGAAGTTATAAAAAATAAACAAACAGAAATTCTAGAACTGAAAAACAAGTGTTTGAAATTTAAAATTCAGTGAGTGTGCTTGAGGGAAGAATAGAAATGGCAGGGGAAAGAGTCAATAATCTTGAAGATAGAATCCATAGAAATGGTTCATGCAGGAAAAAAGAAAAGGAAAAAAATTGAAAAATTAGCAGAACCTTAGGAAACAGCTACAAATCTGTCTAAAGATTTAACATACAGTTGGAGTCGCAGAACAGGTGAATGAAATTGGGGGGAAAAAAATGCAATAAAAAATGGATGAATTTTCCCAAAATTTGGCAAGAGACATAAGTATACAGACTGAAGACAACAAACTGAAAGCAGATAAATATATTAAAATATGAAGAAATTCATACCTAGGCACATTATAGGTAAATGCCAATAATTGAAATAAAAAGAAATCATGAAAGTAGTCAGAAGAAAATGGTGTGTTACATACAAGGGAATATTTCAATGATGTCTAGTTTATTTAAAAAAAACTGAAGGACAGATGAAGGAGAACATCTTAAAATGTTGCAAGAAAAAAAGACTTCAAAAAGAATTATTTATCTAGTGGGAACAATATTTAAAAATCAAGGCAATATGAAGATATTTTAAGCTGAGAGAAAACTAAGAAAATCTATTTCCAAAGAACTGCACTACTGGAAATATGAAAAGATAACATGGAAATTGAAGAGAAATGCTAACACAATGGAAACTCAGATCCTTCTGAAGGAATGAAGAGCACAAGCATTGGTAAATATCTGTGTAAATATTATCAACTTGGTAAGCAGAACTATATTTCCCATGACCATGCCCCCATCCCTAAATGCACCCAGATTAAAGTTGAACAAAAGAGGATATTCCATATTTCTGACATAGTAAGGAAACAGTAGCTATTATTTCCTGAAGTTCTTTCTAGTTACACAGTCATGTGTCACTTAACAACAGTACATTCTGAGAAATGCATTTTTAGGCAATTTAATCATTGTAAGAACAGCATAAGTATAATTATATAAACCTATATGGCAGGGGCTAGTAAACACCTAGGCTAAATGATATAGCCTATTTTGACAACCATTTGCTAACCAAAACACATGACTGTATATGGTGAAGGAGAAATAAACCTTATTTGGTTCACAGATGGGTTTATATGTCAAACTAGCACCACAAGTGAAGAGCTATAGCTACTAAGGATACTGATGAGTGGTTCTCCCACATCATAACTGTACCAGGTTGTTCATTTTTCCTGGAAGTAAAAATGTCCAGAGATATGCATCTATACTAATCTAGGGTCAATGGCTAATGATTTGGCCAGATGGTCAGGGAATTGGAAAAAACATAACTGGGAAATTAGTCACAGCCATGGGGAAGAGTTATATAGCTGGGCCTTTCTGAGTGGATGCAGTGTGTAAGGATATTTGTACGCTATGTAAGCACTTGCAAAAGAGCACCCTTAGCAGAGGAGGATTTTAATCATCAAAGAAACAAGATGATCCATTCTGTGAATGTCTGTCAGTCTCTTTTCCACCCTCACCTGTCCTTGCTCAATGAACTTATGAATAAAGTGGGTAGGGTAGGAGCAGGAAAGACTGTTCGTGGGTTTAGTAACCTGGGTTTCTACTTAGCAAAGATGATCCACTGGCACTCACTGCTGAGAGAGCAAACAGCCAACTACAGAGACCATCAATGAACTCCCAACATGTTACTACCCAGGGGGAATTGGCCAGCCACATAGCGCATAGTTATTATATCACTTCCCTTGTGGCAGAGATAGCATTTTGGTCTCATTGCAATAGCCATCCTGTATATAATTTTGCCTTTCCTGCCTGTAATGCTGCTGCCAAAACCATAATCTGTGGACTCGCAAGGAGCTTTATTTAGTGTCATAGTATTCCAGTTGGCATTGCTTCTGAAAAGAGAGCTCACTTTACAGCATACAGAGTGCAACAATGGACTCATACTCATGGAATGATCTGATCTAACTATTATCCTAAAGCAGCTGGTCTGAAATAATGATGGAATTGCCTTTTCAGGATCTATTATGATGCCAACTGGGTAGCAATACGTATGGGATCCAGGATGTAGACACTCTAAGTCAGAATGTGATGCCATTTCTCCTCTAGCCTGGACTTAAGTTACCTGAGAATCAAGGAATAGAAAAGGTAGTGGTTTCTCTTATTACTCTGAATGATCTGTCAATGAATTTGTAGCTTTCTGTTCTCATGATTTTGGATTCTGTGAATTCAGAGGTCTTTGCTTCTCTCAGAAGACACAATACTAGTTCTGATCAATCGAAAGCTGAGAGTAACAAGTAGTTACTTTGGGTTCCTCATGCCAATGAACCAGCAGGAAAAGGAGGGGTTACTGTACTGGTTGGAGAGATTGATCCAGGGAAAAACAGTGGCTACTCATATAATGAGGCCAAAATAAAATATGTCTAAACACAGGCGAATCTCTGGGGCACCTCTTAGAACTCCCAGGTGCTGTGATAAAGGTTAATAGATATGATAGAAGTTATTTGTATTTTATATTACTGAACTGTACACTTATCCTCTATCCTCAGACAGAAAAGGACATCACCCAAAAGTGGGTAAGGTGCATCCTCTCTTGGGGAGAAGGTTAGCATGCCTTTGGTTGTACAAAAATAGTTGCCCATTGTATTAGGAAAATGCTATTTTTATTGTCTTTATTTGGAGGTAATGGTTAAGAGAAGTATGTGTAGTAGCCAAGTGGGTAGACTATGCTGGGTTGTTCCACTGATGACTTGATGAAACTGAATTTTTCATTTCCAGAATCCTCTTTCCTGTGTGGTTCTATGTTAAAATTGTCCAAAGGGGAATTTACAGAAGGTCTTGGAGGAAGTTGTGAGGCAGCACAACTTCTCTCTGAAGGACATCATGGTTAAATGCAGAAACCAGACACCAAGTTTCCCAGGGAGCCACAGCTGGTCCTTGCTCTCCTCTCTTGCAGATAAGTCATCTCTCTGATAGTAGTGGGCCCAGGCTTACTAACAGACTCTTGGTGGCAGAAACACTTGAGCAGCATGGTTCCTATGGACCCCCTGGCAGCTCTCCAATCATGACTGCACTGGCACAGCTGGGCACACCCAGATGCTCAGATTCCCAAGAACTCCGCTGGTCTACCCACACCAGGACTTCAGGAAACCTGGCTAGTAACTCCCTCTTTCAACCTTGAATTCTCCTTTCTGGACCCTCACTTGATCAGTTCCTCCAACCACAGTGTAAGTTCTAATTGCTGAAATCAACACACTATTCTAAAAAAATGCATAGTGGTTCCAATTCCCTGAATATACTTTGGCTCACATACTGGGCAGGAAAATGTTAAGCGATGATTTGCACACTTGTGCTAAAACCTTCCACCCATCAGGATGCACATAGTTTGTGCTTAGGTTTCATTAGCCAACACAGGTCCATGGTCACACCTAACTTCAAACATGGTGAGGAAAGCAATCTTTTGCACATAGTGGAATAGTGCGATCCTTCCAGATGCCAAGAAGTCAACTTGAGTCAGAATATTTTCAAATATATTACAGTACATGACCACCACACATAGGAGAAGTAAATAATCATTAGATATTTGAATTATAGTTGGATGTGTGTATGTGAGATTTTTCATATTCATGAAGATCAGTGGAAATTAATAAAGACAAAATAAACTTTTATTCATCAATTCTCATGCACTAACCTTTTGTAAAAATATTTACAAGCTTCTCTTAGACCTTAAAACTTCCTTATGAATCAGCTTTCTTATTCTCATTGTGTAGATTACAAATGCTGTAATATCAGGGACTACACCTTTTTTTATTTAACACAAATTATCTTTTTTTACTTAGAGCATGTTAAAATTTATGGGAAATTTAAGAATATGGTACAATTTCCAGATAACTCCCCTCATACACACATTTCTTCTATTATTAATATCATACTTTAGTATGGTATACTTATTATAGTTAAAGAATTAACATTGATACTTACTATTGACATTTGTTCTTTATTTAGATTTTCTTACCTAATGGTCTTTCTTTATTCAATAAGCCATTTGGGACACCACATTACATTTAGTCATCTTGTCTTCTCGGGACTCTTTTTGGTTGTGAAAGTTTCTAAGAATTTTCCTTGATTTTAAGGACATTGACAATTTTCCCCACTATTGAGTTTTTCTCATTAGACTGGAGTTATGGTTTAGGGGATATTCTTCCTAGCAATTCGGTGACATAACTCTACTGCTAGCACAGGGTTGCACACAGAGTTTCCTTAATAACTGTCCATTGAATAAATGTCTGCCAGTAAGAAAATCAGTTCATGAAAGGTAATAAATGTGTCAAAAAGATACCCAGTTAGTCAGACGCAGAAATAGCATCAAGGTTCCAGTCTTTCTAACTCACATTCTTCTACTTTTCAATATAATTATTATGATGAATTCTAGATACTGTTCTAGGTATTTAATACCCAGTACTCAAAGCAAAATTCCAAGGAATGTGTTGCTATCTCATTCTAATGAAGTTTAGTGATGACTGGGAACTTCCCCTAGGATAACCAGCAAAAAGGTAGCCCAAGATTTGAATCAACTCCAGTTGCCTCCAGAGTTTCTGCTCATCCCATTACTGGGATGACAAAAGTGACCTTTCAAAGAGGACCAAGTGATTCTCCTTCCTTAAAACTCTCCAAAGATTCTCCTAGCATTGCTAATCAGACTTCCCACCTACACCCTTTCCTGCCTGCACCCCAGTCTCTAGGCATGTGAGCCGCTTCCCTAAAGGATATGTTGTTTCATGTGTATTCACATGTGTTGTTGTCATGCTTAAACCCCTCCTTTTCCTTTCCACCTCTACTCTTTCACTGGGGAAAGGGATTTTATTTATGCTCTATCCATCAGTTTCAACTTCTGGCTCTATGAAATAAGCCATCTCTGATGCTTCCAACTTTGTGAGCCCACCCAGTGTTCATAGTATATGTCTTTGCTATTACACTGGTCATATTATACCACGATCAATTTACAGTTCCCATTGTCTAACCAGACATTGAACTCATCAGATCAAGGATTCTGTCTCAGGAAGATATCGACCAGACCTAGTACAGTGCCTGGCACATTACCAGTGTTCAAGAATTAATGAATGAATAAGCCAACAAATGAATAAATGAATATGAAAGGGCATATAATAAGCTGTCACAAAGAGGGGCATAAAACTCCTGAAACTGAACTGAATGCTGCCTCCTCACTCCCTTCTTCAAGGCCCGGGCACATGGCCAACCTCTCCAGGAGTTTTCCATCTTGCTATTGAATTTATCTTGTTGGATCCATAGTTGAGTAATTGCTAGAACCTGAGAGTGAAGAATTAGCCTAATCTCAGTGTATAAGTCAGTTATAGACTGGAAATCTAAGTGAGTCTCTTCTATTAATTTGGAAAGAATATGCAAAAAAAGTCTCATCATAAAGTACCTTATCTACTAAGACCAAATATCTACTCCATAAAGATACTTCATCAGGTATATATAAAAGAATTAGATGTGTGATTTAATCCCCCTGCCCTTCTGCTGTCCCTGAGCAATTCAAAGTGGAGTGGAACTTGGCAGTTAACCAATTAACTTGATAGAACTGAAGGGCCAAATTAGATAATTAATGATCATGTTTGCCAAATTTCCACTTCACTTTTTTTTCTGGGTAGAGATAGCCCTAAGGCTACAGATACATTTACAAACAAATGGTCCAATTCTCCAGGTGACTGCTCTTATATCTTGAATCTTGCATCTTCCATTACCCTTCTTGGCTCTTCTTCATTGCATTAGAAAACTAGAGACAGAAGAATGCTCAAGCCCCGGGATATCTACCCACACAACTGAATCTAAAGGAATCTGACATCCTCAAGTATCGTAGGTCAACCCAGGCTAAGGTCATTTTTCTATCAGTATCTGAACAAGTGACTACTCTGTCAGTCTTTGTCACAGGAGCCCAGAGAAGTGATTTTCACTTCCTGAGGATCGAGTCTTGAATGTGATTTGTTGGAGAACTGATATCCTTCTTCTCCAGACTGCTACTTCCTGTCATTTTGCTCAGTGGGGAGAAGCCACACCTATTTCTCCCCAGTGTTTTTATCGGCTGTGGTTGGGTCCAAGGAAGATTAAGTGGCAAAGCATTTCTAGATTTAAAAGAACATTTCTTGGACTTAGAAGTCCAAAAGAGGCAATCTTTTGTAACAGAGGCACCGGGCTTCTTTTAAAGTCAATAAGAGTCCAAAGAGCCCATAGATTTTAATAAGTGTTGGGAGGCTCAGGGACAAGGACTGCAGAGCATAACAGGGCCACATTATGACATTCAACTACTGGTATTAGAATACTTAGGAATTCTCAAGCCTTTCAAGAAATTTCACTTGTCATAGATTGATAGCGTATTTTGCTGGACCCTTGCTGAAACTTTGTGCATTTAAAAATACTTTTAATGAGCACGTCCTTCAAGCTGGGTGGTGTTCTACAGAAACAGTGATGATCCAGATAGATAGCTCACAATTTAGTTTATTTTGCTTTTATCTAGTATTATTACTAGTTCATGCCTGCAAAGTTGACCTTAAAACCTTATCTTAGTCATGCCTGCCCACCCCTAGCTCTATAAACAGAATAGAGAAGGTGAGATTAAAGCTAAAAATCTGAACACGGGAAACAGGTTGCAGAGGATGTGGCAGAGTGGACGACAGCAGAAGGAATGCATAAAGAAAGTTTTCTCTAATAATCTAACAGCAAAATCATCTTTTTTTAAGCAGAAAATAAAAGGGGAGAAGAAAATAATACATAAATAAAAGGATAGTGGATATTGTAAGCAATCCAGCCTGTCTGACCCCCCCGCCCCAGTCATGCCACTGACCTTTACCCTGGGATTTCCAAGAAGCAACTGTAAGGAGCCCCCACCTAAAGACTGAGAAACTGTCTTACCTGATCCCACCATAAAAGAGGGAACAAAGGCTTGGCAAACATACTGGGGTCTAGCTGTCGCCACCACAAGATTGTTCCATTTCAGGGTCTGGCTTCTCAGTAAGCACCAGGTTTTTCCATTAACATTTTACCACCACCCCCAACCCAAGGTATACAAATCTGTCACCTCTGAGCTGGGGCTGGCTGAAGTCCTACTTCAGTTCCCACCTGGCTGGTTCAATAAACCTTTGATCTGTGTCTGTTCATCTCCAGGCCTTCCTCGATTCCCTTCCCTAAATTCAAATACACTAGTAATTCATTAAATGTAAAAATGGTTTCAATGTGAACAATTTTAAATACTCAAATTGAAAATCAATGGAAGGGTCAGCATTTCTGGATGTTGAAAAAAAGAAGTTCAAACTTCCATTCTTCCATAAAAGCAAAGAGAATCCTGGCAAAATGGTCAAAATCAACTTTTTCAGAACTCTGGAAATTAACCAAAGACTTGAACTAATTTAAGGAACACTTACTGATAAAAAACACCTGAATCTCTGCGTTGTTTAATCTTTCCCTTCCCCCTCCTCTTTACAGCTTTGTGGCAGCTTAAAACCCAGCATCTCACAACCACAGTAGCTATGAAAAACAGCAGCCCCTGGAAGGAGCAGAACAGGTTTGAATTCCCCCCAAAACCCCATTGCCAAAGAATTGTCACTCTCTGCCCTTTCTGGAAGCTTCCTGGACAAGTCCTATTCATGAGATTTTTCTGATCTGACTCAGTGGCATTTGCCAAAAACTGGCAGAAGAAATGAATTAACATCAGTGGGCTCAGTCAGCTGAAACAAGCAAGAGGCTAACCAAAATCATAAAAGAAAATGTGGGGAAGGGGATGTCCATGGGGAGCTTAGAGAAAACCCCAATATTATTTTTGAATCTAGAAGGTCATACTCATGGGCAGGTCTATGCGAATGCAGAAGAAATAGCTGAGAAAGCCTTAATCTTTTACCTCCGGCTGACCTCAAGTTTCCGTGCAGGCAGAAAATGAAGGATTATAAGCCCCTGGAACATTGCAGGTGTACTCCCACACATACACAGAACTCTTTGGCAACTGGTGGGATACTTGCTATTTAAGGCATTTCGGAAATCTCTGCCTAGTAATTAGATGAACATTAAGCTAACAAAGTATAACACCTTACAGAGTAAACACAAGAGAATCGCTGAAAAAATAAACAGAAACAACGATAACCATAAACAATAACCATAAAAAGGGAATCAGGGAAGAATCTGATTTCCAGAGTTGTCACTTTATGCTATTTTAAATGTCCAACATTCAATAAAATATTCCAAGACTTGCAAACAAGAAAGAATCATGGCCCATCCTCATGAAAAGAAGCAGGCAATAAAAACTATCCTTCAGTAAGCACAGATGTTGATCTTCTGCCTTCTCTAAACAAAGACTTTAAATCTACTTTTAGAAATACATTCAAAGATATCAAAAAACCAAGTGTAAAGAATAAAAGTATGAGATCAATGTCTCACCAAACAGAGAATACAAATAAACAGAAATTTTTTAAAAGAACCAAAGAAAACTCCAGAAAATTCAGAGTAGAAAAGTAAGAAACTTGAAATGAGAAATTCACTAGAGGGATTCAACAGTATTAAAATGTTAAAAAAAAAAAAAAAAAAAAAAAGGGAGGGGGTAACAAATTTGAAGGTATGTCCATTGAAGTGATATAAAGAACAGAAAGGGAAAAGAATGAAGAAAAATTAAAAGCCTCAGAGACTTTTGTAGGACGTCAAGTATACCAACATATACAAAATGTGAGTCCTAGGAGGAACACAGCTGTGAACATGCTCAATGAAATGACAACAAACCAAATCTAGCAGCACAGAAAAGGATAATGCACCAAGACTGAGTGAGATTTATCCTTGTAATATAGGATTTTTTTAACATGCAAAAATTAATCGATATACAACATTCACACAATAAGGGAGAGAGTCAGAGAAATATAGAAAAAGCATCCAATACCTGTTTATGGTAAAATACTCAATAAGAATACAAATGAACTTCTTCAACATTATTAAGGGCATCTAGGAAAAATTCACAGCTAGTATCATACTCAATGATGAAAGACTGAATGATTTCCCCTAAGATCAGGAATAAGACAAGAATGTACATTTTTTTACATTTTAATTACTGCAGCAACTTTGACTTTACACGTCATATATATGTTCCCCATATGTGCATTTTCCCTATTCCTGAGATATATGTCAACATACCCTGGCCTCCACCAAATCCCCAAGTGTTCTTCACAATTGTCTGGTGGGCTCCAGTACCACTTCCCACCCCACCTTCCACCGCACCTTGTCACATTCTCTGTTGGTAACGTCAGTTCTATTACAAGTGTTCAAGGGTTTGTTTTGTTTAGTATGTTCCTTTGTTTTTTCTATTCACATTCCACCTATGAGTGAGATCATATGGTATCTATCTTTCTTCTTTTGGCTTATTTCACTTAGCATAATCCCCTCTAGTTCCAAAGGATGTACATTCTTGCCATTTCCATTCAACATCATACTGGACCTTTTAGTCAGGGCAATGAGGCAGAAAAATGAAATGAAATGCATTCCAATTAGAAAAGAAGAAATAAATGATCTTTATTGGCAGAGTATGTGATCCTGTGTGAAATCCATAGGAGTTCACAAAAAAATAACTGAACTAATAAATGAATTCAGCAGTTATAAAATACAAGATCAATATAAAAATCAATTGTATTTTTATACACTGACAACAAATAATCTGAAAATGACATTAATAAAACAGTTTATAACAGCATCAAGAAAAGTAATAGGACAAGTACATGATGTGTATGTATCCTGAAAACAATGGAACATTGTTGAAAGAACTACAAAGACCTAAAAATATACAAAAACATTCCATGTTCATGAGTTGGAAAGCTTTGCATATTATTAAAGGCGCAATAATTCCCCCAGTTGATCTATAGATTCTGGGCTATTCTTTCTAAATCCCAGCTGCCTTTTTATTTTTATATAAACTGACAAGATGATCCTAAAATTCATATAAAAATGCAAGAGACCCAGAATGAAAAAATAAACAAAGTTGGGGAATTCACACTTCTCAGCTTTAAAACTTACAATAAAAAATGGAGATACTATCAGAAAGATAGACAAATAGATTGAGGAAATAGAAATAAGAATCCAGAAGTAAACTCTTCCATTTACTGTAAATTTATTTTTGACAAGGGTAAAAGACAATTCAAAGAAGGAACTTCGACAAGTGTTGCTGGGACAGCTTAATATCCACATGAAAGCAAATTAATTTTGACCCAACCTTATGTCATAGTCAAAATCAACTCAAAATAGATCATAGATATAATTATAGGAGCTAAATTTATAAAATTTTTAAATTTAGAAGTAAATCTTCATGACTTTTAATTAGTTTCTTACATATGACAATAAAAACACAATCAACAAAAGAAAAAAACAGAAATAGAACTAATCAAAATTTTAAATGCTTGTCTTTCAAAGAATGCCATCAGAAAGATAAAAAGACACCTCATAGAATGGGAGAAGACATTTGCAAATCATATATCTGATAGGGGACTTTAGCCACAATTTATAAAGAACTCTTCCAATTATAAAAAAAAAAAATCCCAATTTAAAAATGGTCAAGAGATTTGAATAAATGTTTCTGCAGTGAAGATATATCAATGGCCAACAAGCAGAGGAAAAAATGCTCAATATCCTTAGTCACTAGGGATATGTAAATCAAAAACACATTAACATACCATCTCCACACTGAGATGGCTAGAATCAACATAGACTATAATAAATGTGGGCAAGGATGCAGAGAATGTGAAAATCTCATGCATTGCTGGTAATATTGTAAAATGGGGCAGTAATTTTGGAAAATTGCTTGACAGTCACTCAAAACATTAAAGCATCATTACCGTATACCGAAGCAGTTCCACATATGTATCCAAGAAAAATGAAGACATATGTTCACACAGAAACTTGCATTTGAATGTTTCCAGCAGTGTTTTTCAAAGAACGGAAGGGAGGAAGAAAGTAAGAAAGGAATGGAGGGAAGGAGGGAGGGAGGAAGGAAGGAAGAAAGAGAGGAAGGAAGGGAGGAAAGAAGGATTTTTATTTAGCTGATTTTTTATTTTGGGTTTCCACCCCATCCACCCCCAGCCTGGGGACACAAACCTGGATCCTTGGGCTTTATTGCAGCCATCTCAGCTACCTGAGCCACCAGAATACACCAGCATTATTCGTAAGAGTCGAAAAGTGGAAACAACTGAAATGTCCATCAGTGGATGAATGAATAAACAAAATATGGTGCATGCATTCTCTGGAGTATGATTTGACAATAAGAATGAAGTACTAATGACGACCTAAAACATTATGTTAAGAGAAAGAAGTCAGAGAACACCTAAAATATTTATTAAAAGAGACCATATCCTGGGCATAAATTAAATATCAGCAAATTTAAAAGGACTGAACTCAGAGTAAATTTTCCAAATACATTAGAATTAAGTTAGAAATAAATAACTAAAATAATTAGGAAATCTTGAAATATTTGTAAACTAAGCAGTTTATTTATCTATTTTGAAATAAATAATAAAACATGACATTCCAAAAATTTTGAGTTATAACTAAGGATCTGCCCAAAAGGAAATTTGTATCCTTACAAATGAACATATTAGAAAATATTTCTAAAAAACATTTCTAAAAAATTCAGTCATTCTAATCTCCACCTCAAGAAGTTAGAAAATAAAACAGTAAAATAAACCTAAATTAAGTATGAGGAAAACACAATAAAAATAAGAGAAAATATTAAGGATATAGAAAACAAAAATACAGCAATCGAATGTCAACATACCAAAACATAATTCTTTTAAAATACCAATAAAATTGGAAGAAGAAATAGCACAGATCTTTCATAAAATTCTCCCAGATGATAGAAAGAGAAGGGATGTGTGAAAAAAACATTGTATACAGATACCAAAACTTAATGAAGACATTATAAGAAAGGAAAACTATAAGTAAAATTCTCTCATGAAAACAGATGAAAAATTCCTAAGCAAAATACTAGCAAGTCAGATCCAGCAAAAAGCAAAAAGAATTCTTATTCATGGTCAAGTTGGGGTCCCTTCAGACAGATCATGGGGCTGGCTTGAAATTATAAATCAGTTAATAGATTTATCATATTAACAGAATAAATAAGGCAAATTATATGATCATCTTAATAAATGCAGGAAATCATCTGATAATTTCGCACCCAGTCATGATCAAAATTTTAGCAAACTTTTCTCAATCTGATAAGAGTATCTTTTTAAAAAATTCCTATATCAAAATTGATTTTCTTGGTAAATTATTTAAAGCTTTCCACCAAAGATAAAGAACCACCATGTCTATTTATATAGTACAGGAGATCCTATTCTTTGCAAAAAGGCAAGAAGAAAATGTAGTTATTAGAAAGGAAGAAATTAAACTGTCTTTATTCCTACACAGCATTATTACAACATGATCGCGTGTGTAGAAGACTCCAGATAACTTGCAATCTAACTAAGTAATTTTAGCAAGTTCATTGAATAAAAGGTCACTTTAGAAAACTGAGTTGCATGTTTATAGAAAACAGGTGAATAATTAAAAAAATGAAAAAAGTTTGAACATTTATAATAACATTAAAAAATCAGAATTGTGGCAATAAATCTGAATAAAATTTTCTACAGCTAAAAATAAAGTATCACTAATACTATAATACTAATTAATAAAAGGAACAAGTGAAGGCATAGACTATACACATGGATTGAAAGATTGTTAAGAAGTCCGCATGTCCAAATTGATCCAGTACAAAAATTGATCCAGTAAAAACCCAGCATACTTTTTTTCCTGGAGATTAATAAGCTCTTCTAAAATGAATATGAAAATGCAAAGGGACAAATATTTGAATTTAATTCACTTTATTGAAGGAATACCATAACTTCATATTAGTTTATGATGTGCCTCATTGTAAATCAACACACATATATAATACATTAAGTTTATCACCACCATTACAGTTCTTCCCTCACCATACAACTGATCCTCTCAACCCAATCCTTTGTTTCCCTCTGCTGAATTCTTAGAAATTTTCAGTATCTATCTTTCGTTGCCTAATCTGCTGTTTAACCTAACTATTTGAGTTCCTAATCCCAATATTATAGATTCTGTATTCAGAATTATATTAATCTTCCTGGTCCTGTGTGACAGTGACTTGTTCCTTAGTTTTATTTTCAATACTCTCTTTTCTTTAAAAATATAAAATAGATATTTTATGTTTTTCTTTGCTTATTCCAGTATCTGGGACATGTACCCCAGTGTGGTCATACATTGAATGAGTTCCAGTTTCAAACCCCCCAGGTTATGACTGATTCCTAATGTTCCCTATCTCTGTCAACACACGGCATTGTCAGATTTCAGTCTTAAGGAACTGCTCTCTCAAATCAACCTAATAAACTCCTCTCTGACCTGCTCGTGGGTTCACATATTTGAGTCGTTCTGGGCTCTTCTAGACATTGGCTCTTAAATCTGGAATCTACTCTTTTCCTGAAAAGTGAGCTGAAGTCCATCCAATCCTCCCAGCAACTGACTGGGAGAAGATGATCTTTAATGTACCTTGGGTGAGAAGAAAGAGAAGCAGGGCTCTGAGAGCCAGGGAGTCTGTGTCAGCCGCCCATACTATTTCCTAGCATGGGTGCTGGAGGTGAGATTGGCTCCATGCCTCGAACTAGTGAAATCAGCCTGCCTGCTGCCTGTGGCATGTCTTCTAATGAAACAGTGGCCAGAATAATGGGAATCCCAAGTCCCGGAGCCAAAGGGTGGAGAGACATCTGGCCTTCCAATGACAGATGGCAGTTCAGAGTAGGTCAGGCCAAGAGGGAGTGTGGAAACAGAATGATGGAAATGAAGTTTCTGGCAGCGTCTATGTGGCTCTGGATCCGAGATAGTGCTGCTCTCTGATTCTCCTTGTCTGCATCTAGAGGCTACAAAAACAGTCACACGGTTAAAAGTGGGACCTCTGAAAGTTAAGTAGTCCATGGTTTTCTACTAAAAGGCCCAAGGTCTCCCTGCCTCAGGTTCCTTATCTGTGATCTGAGAATATTTGCACATATTGATAAGGTTGTTATGAAAAGAAATGAGATAATCAATAAATTGCTTAGCAAGAGTCTGGTGCATAGCAAGGACTCAGTAAACGTTAGTTGTTATTCTTACCACCAGCATTATTAAAAGTGTGTGTGTGTGTGTGTGTGTGTGTGTGTGTAAATATATATATATGTAAGGTTTCTCTGGGCTCCGCGAGGAGAAAAAGTCAATTAGACAAAAAGTCGGATAGCCAGAGCTTTATTGGGGTTTGCACACCCGGGCGAGGTTCCCGAGTCCGCAGAACAAGGGCTGGAGAAGTCGCGGGCTGGGGAAGTCGCGCTTGAACAAAGCGGGGCGCGCTCTTTAAGCAAAGGAATTTCGTGGGCTTCCTACGTCGCGATTGGGGATTGGCCCTGTGAATCCAGGTGTGGGCTTCAATGCCTCAGTCTGACATCAGCCACCCTTTTCCCGGGCTTGGCTGCCGTTTTCCCGGGGCATGGCCACTGCTGCTTTTGTCCCTGGGCCAGCCTAACAATATATATATATATATATATATATATATATATATATATATATATATATATATTCTCTATCATATACCTAGATATGTGTGAGGATATATACACATCTTATGTGTGTATAGCCTGTGACCAGCTCTGCTGGAGCAAACTGCAGTTGGCTTCATCTTGTGCATCAACTCTAACTGATTGACAGTGGCTGCCTGTTGAGAATTCCAAGGTCACCCTTGTTCTCCTGGAAAGGAACAGTAGCCTGTGATCAACTGGCAGTGTCTGCCAGGGCCCAAGAGGTGGGGCTGTAGCAGACAGGTCACCACTTGCCTCCCCTTTCCTCAGTCTGCATTTTACATCCTGTTTGGAAGAAAACACTGGTTTGGGTAGGCTTCCACTTCAAGTCTCTAAGAAAGGCGCTCTTTCCAATTAAAAAAAAAAAGACTGATTTTCAAAGGAGGCCAATGCACGTGGTTCTTTTAAAAAATATTCTGAAGGTACATCTTCTCTGGTTTGGTTTCTGTAGAGAATGTCCATGTTATTTATTCCCAGCGGCCGGGGGCATTGGCACCCACAAGAGCGTGTGAGCTTCCGGGGGCTCATCAGAGACAAGAGGGGCTTTCCTCCACCACAGCTCTAAAACGGAGAGCCCTGGGGCAGAAAGAAGTTCCCTAGAGAAGACAGAGCAATGAAAACAACCCGAGATCCGCAGGTTTCCCGCTTGGGCAGACAGATACTCGCAGTGTAAGATTGGGTGGATCTGGTGACTTCTCAGAAATCTGGTTTCCTGTCTCTAACATAAGGCAAATGATGGCCAACATCCCATCCAATTTTGTTCTATTCTAGGAAAGGAAAAACACCTCTTAACTGTATTTTTGAAAGAGAGAAAAAAGTATGCAAAGCTGAATATTTATGCTTGAAGAATAGCTTCTGAAATTTTCCTATATTCCCAAGTGGTGAAATAGCACGGCAGCCCAGATTTGGTCTGGGGATGAGATTTTGCCAATGAAAACAGAATGTATCAATTAAGAGATGATCTTGTATGAAAGTAAAGCTTTAAGAATAAGTTACCTTAAAAGATGGACTGCAGGAAGGAGCTAGTACCCGCCACCTGCTGACCCCACCTCACACTCAGACGACACTAACTTCTGAGCATATTGCACCAAAATCCTATTCGGTCAAATTGAAAAATGAGAAAATGTCATGGGCTGGATATTGGAACTGCTGCTATTAAATCACCCCCACAAAGGTCCATTGCATCCACGTTACATAAAGCACCCAGACAACAACGGCTGTGGAGTATGTTTTAGTAATATGGCACCAAGAAAAATGAAATAGTAAAATGTGTGATTTCTTTTAACAACAGTTATAAACTACAAATGTCATGAAAATTCCCCTAAACCATAATGAGTTTTGCAGCTGTCTTTTCTCATAAACAAGAACTACAAAACAGGATGACTTATTAATGTAAGAAGGACTTCTAATAACTGTCCAGGTCTAATCTAGGTGTGATGTGTCCCTTTTCTAAAGGGCCTTTGGGAGTGACTATCCCTCCTGAGGTGTGTGGTCACGTGGGTTCTTCTCCTTAGCAACCACTTTCCTGAGTCAGTCAGAAAGTCTCTGAAGGAAATCAGGTACTGGCAACACACTTCGTTTTTTACCTAAAACAGTATTTCCCAGGTTCATCATTCTCCTTACACAATTCACATCTCTTCAGTCTCAAAAGCCATCTCCAGAGACCTGGCTTTGAATTATTTTTTACTGTTTTCCAAAACCCAAATCTATCTTTAATGGAGAAAAACTGACCACACTTAAAGTTATTGAAACAGCGGTTCTGAAAACAATTTATCATACACAATATAAAAAATGTTTCAGACTTTAGCAAAAGGCACAGAGTCCATTTATAACATCCATGATGATTAACTCTCCACACTGAGATAGAGCTAAAGGACATTCAGGTAGCTGCAAACATTGTGAAGTTGTCTTCCAAAGCATTTGACTCAGTAGGCTGAGTAAAGAGGACTGCCCTCACCAAAGTGAATGGGCATGATCCATCCTTTGAGGGCCTGAATAAAACAAAAAGGGAAATTCACTCTCCATCTGAACCAGTACATCCATCTTCTCCTATCCTCAGGCATCAGCACTCCTGGTTTGGGGCCTTCACACATGGACTGAATTACACCACTGACTTTTCCTGGGTCTCTGTCTTGTAGACAACTTATACAGTGCAGTTCTCATCCTCCATAACCATCAGAGTCAGTTTGCATAAAAATTTTTCTTCTCACATATCATTCTATCAATATCCTACTGCATCTGTTCCTCTGCAGGACCTGACTAATACGACAGGGTGAGAGGGATGTGTTTACGGAAATAACATTCATTTAGACTTTTAAAATTACAGGGGTACCACGTATTTCCAACTTGATCTCTGAAGCCCTTTCTGTCTTCAACCCTTCCCCGTCAAAATGGCTGTGTCAAAACAGACACTTTAGAAAGTCCCCAGCATGGAACCGCTGCAAGGGATTCTACCCACTCATCATCCTGGGTCAAGTATTCCTGCTGATTCTCATTCTGCCCTCGATTTGCTTGGTTTTATTCCTCACAGTGTGAGACCAGGAGGTAGGACATTTTCAACATCAGGGGAGGCTAACAAACTGGGATTTTGTTTCTATACCGAGGGGACAAAAGAAGAAATGACAAATAAATTGGACAAATATCATCTTATAATTCTGCCACCAAGCTGAATAGCAAAGGCCAGATCCAGGTTACATTGGTTCCTTTTTAGGACACAGAACATTTGAAATCCTTTATCAATCTCTGTTCTTACATTGTCTGTGTAAAGGTCACCAGTGACCTGCCAATTACCACCTTTAATGGTTTCCAATCTGTCCTCATCCAACCTGACTTCCTGGCATCTGACACCTGGGTAGGTGTCTTTCTGGTAACTGGTAGCCTTTCTGGTAACTGCCTCCCCCTCAGATTTCCACAGCCCCTCCCTCTCTCCTGCATCCCGGGCCCATAAGACTCTGGGGTAACCCACTTCCACTCCCAACTTCACATGCATCCATGCACACTTAACCGTAACCGCCCCCATAACAGGATGGGCTCTCTCTGCTGCCGCCTTCTTGTCTATTCATGGAGCACCACGCTCAGACATCTGGGGATGAAATCTCAGCTCCTTTTGGCTGCTCTCTGTCCTTGTCCCTCACACCCAGACTCTCAACCCCAGTCTTCTGCCTCCTCCTACTGTTCCCAGCCACCCACAGTTGACCTACCAGCCCAGGCACTTCCTGCATCAGCTCTGAACCATCTCCTGCCAACCTCTCTCCTACAGTCTCTTCTGGGAAATCCATCCCGCACTTGAATCACATTAGATTCCCCCAAATGCTGCTTAAATCATTTTCAAAAATGTTCAATGGTCCCATGGCTCAAAGTAAATGCCTCGGCTCCTCGCTTGTCAAAGTCAAGGGACTTTTTATTTGGCCCCTAGTCAATCTACGCAGTTCAGATGGCCAACTCGTCATTCCCATCTCTCAGGAAAGGAGGATGTTCTGTGGGGAGGTCTGGTCTCCTCACAACTGCTTTCCCTTAGGGGGATGCTACTCTTGGGGCATCGCTGCTGTATTAGAGTATATTACACAGGGGTAAATTACACCTGAGACCTGTCTGATAGGTTTGGAAGGAGAAACAGGGCATCAAAATCCAACTCCTTTCTCTCACCTCTTTTTGATGGAGATAAACTGCCTACTTTGTGGATTCGGTCCCAGTGTTCAGGGTCAGTCCCTCCCCAGGATGACTGCAAGGCTACCAGGAAGTCAGCCCCATTTCAAGTCAATACACCCACACCCTCCAATGCCGCCAGATTTTCCAGTTATAAAAGTGATATTTCTTTTTTTGGCGCCCATCTACTTTACTTCTATTTTTACTTTGCTATTCATACAGAGCTCACGTGAAGAGGCGCCATCTTTATTGGATCCCTTTTTATCCGCATATTTATTGCAAATTTACTGCCGCTGATCTCTGCCACCATCATTCTCTTCTAGGAGTGCCTACCATTTCCCTCCATCTGTCTAGTGCCTACCTTTCCTTGAAGAATCTCTTCAAGTCCCACATCAAGTTAGTTCCCCAGGCTCTGCAATGTCCCCATCCTCTATGCTCACAGATCCTGGCCCACCCTCTGCAGAGCTATTGTGCACTGCCTAGTACTATTCCAAGAAACCTCATCCACATTCTGAAGGAAACTCTCACCTGTTTGTTTTGCCTACTGGGTAAATTACACCCTGAGGGTAAGTACATTCCTTTTAGTTCATTACCATTCTTATCTTCCACAGCACCCACAGGGATTTCTGGTCAAAGTAAGCTCTGGTTAGCTGGGATGTTTAATTTAGTCACCAATGGTGACTAGTCTCAGCCCTAGATGCCGCAGAGATCCCAGGTGTGGCTTCAACAATAAACTGATTTAATGCAATCCCAATTAAAATCCCATGGGCTTATTTACAGGAAACAGAAGAAAAAAATCCTAAAATTTGAAAGGAACAGCAGAAGACCCCAATAGCCAAAGCAATTATGAGAAAAAAGGAATGAATCTGGAGATATTACACTCCCAGACATTAAGCTTTGCTACAAAGTAATAGTTTTAAAAATGGTATGGTACTGGAATAACAGAGGCAAAGATCAATGGAATAGAATGGAATCAATGGAAATGACCCATTACATATAGTTAGTTAATATATGACAAAGGAGCCAAAAGCATGTGATGGAGAAAAGAAACTCTCTTCAATAAATGGTGTTGGGAAAACTAGACAGTCACATGCAAAAGAATGAATCTAGCCAACTCTCTAACACCACTCACAAAAATTAACTCGAAATGGATTAGAGACTTGGACATAAGACCGGTAAACCATAAACTTCTTGGAAGACAAAACAGGAAAGACATTCCATGAAATCAGCTTTGAAGAGTACTTTGGGGACTCAACTTCAGCATCAAGAGGAAAAAAAAAAACAAAAATAAGGAACTGGAACTACATCAAAGTAAAAAATTTCACAGTGAAAGAAGTCATCGTAAAAAAAAAACAAACTACTAGCTGGGAGAAGATATTTGCATTCCGTATTCTGAAAAGGCTTAATATCCAAAATACACACAGAATTCATAAAACTCAATAACAGAAAAACAGGCAATCCAATCAAAAAATGGGAAGAGGAATGGGAGAGACATTTTTCTGAAAAGGACGTACAGATGGCCAACAGGAACATGAAAAGATGTTCTTACTCCTTGGCTATGAGGGAAATGCAAATCAAAACAACAATGAGATGTCACCTTATACTTAAGAGACTGGCTGTTATCCAAATGTCTGGAAACAACAAATGCTGGGGAGAATCTGGAGAAAAGGGAGAACTTGTACATGTTGGTGGGAATGCAAATTGGTGCAACCCCTATAGAAAATTGTATGGAGACTTCTCAAAAAATTGAATATGGCAGTCCCATATGATCCTACCAACCCACTTCTGGGTATTTACTGAAATGATTCAAAAAACTAATTTGAAGAGATTTTGTGCACCCCCATGTGCAGCCCTTTTCATAATAACTAAGAACTAGAAACTTCCTAAGAGCCTAACATCAGATGGATAAGGAAGATGTGGTACATACATACACAGTGAAATACTATACAACCTCTAGAGGAGATGAAATCCTGTCATTTGAATCCATATGGATGGACCTAGAGGGAGTTATGCTAAGCGAAATAAGTCAAAAGAAGAAAGATAGATACCAGATGACCTTACTCATAGATGGAAGGTGAATAAACAAAACAAAGAAACAGGTGAAACATAACCAACCCTTGGACACTGGCAACAGAACTGAGGTTACCAATAGAGAATGAGACATGAGTCTGTTGGGGAGCAAGTGGTGGTGGAGCACATTGGACAGTGGTGAAGAGCACTTGGGTGTTTGGTGGAGGGCAGAGTGTGTAGTAGACATACCTGAGGAGTGGGGAAACTGCACATCTGAGGAACCTACACACATGCGTCTATTTTAATTTGTAAAACAAAGTTATTTCAATGAAACACTAAAAAGTAAACAACCAAAACAAAGTGTGACTTCAAGGGAACACTAATGTTACTTTTTAACTTTTGACAATTCGATTATGTTCTCACATAACAACTCAGTCCAAAAAGTGAGGACTGATCGCAATGAGACCTTTTCTCTGACCCGTGTTTGTTCTGTCCAGAATTAGCACATCTTGATTAATGAGCAAAATACAAGATATCAAGCACATTACACAAGCATGCTACCTTTGCGTTTTCCCTGCTCTTGGAGGCTCTTCAGAATGGACCTTATGTTCTTGGCCTCCCCGGCTGTGCTGGTATTATACAAAAATAGGCTTCAGGGAACACTCGTGAGCTCAACTTTTTCTTAATAATGGGAGTGTCCCCACACTCTGATATTTGTCCTTTGATTAGTAACACAGTATTTGTTTACCTGAAGTTAAACATTATGCTTTAGATGTAGATACAATAAAGAAAGACTGATCATGTAAAACTAACAGGAGAGAGAGAGAGAGATTAGGCAACAGTTGGCAAAATAGAACATACTTTCCTGTCTTGTGAACTGACTTGGAGACAGCTCATTCTGAGAACAAAGCTTTTGGGAAGAACTATTCCCTGCACAATACAACATAATGATTGACATGTTGATTATTAGTCTGTGTTGGCCTCATCTGGCCTTTTTAAGTGCAATATGGTATGCGCTACATGACATATGAGTGCTAACCTCCTGGCAGGTCCTGCAAAGGAGTCCATGCAGCTGGCAGCCTGACACCAGAGCAGCTGGGAGGGAAGGCTTGCTTTCTGCACATTAACACATTTGACATTTGGTATCTGAAGGGAAGAGCTAATAAATAACATGCCGACGATGACACTCTGTAATGACAGCTTTTGTTAGCAGTCAGTTAATCCTCAACTGCAGCTCTGTCCTTTTAAGACATCTGGTGTTGAATTCTTATTTACTTATTTTTATTTTCCTGGGCTTTGAACTTGGAAAGTTTGCCAGTGTCATATTTTGAAGCTGATTCAAGGGTGGAGCAGTGACTGGTTATAGGTGACTCAGCACTGAGTTCTGTGACAATGGGAGTGGACAGAGCATAGCAGGTGATCCCGAGTGTGGTGTTCACTTGCAGAGCCACTTGACCGTCCTGGGACCAGAGGACTGGGGAAATTTGCTTCCTGATTCTACCTCTTTTCTGAACAAATATGCACATTGTCTGCTTCAATTGAATCATATTTATTGAGCATTCAAGTAATACCCCCATAATAGGTTCTTTGGGCATAAAAAATAAGACTATTTTTTAATATTTTTACTGTAGTAATTATTCTATGCATTAAAATAACTTGCTATGTATAGGTTCCCAATTCCTTAGCTATATGTCAACATACCCTGCCCTCCACTAAATCACCAAATTATCTTCACCATTGTCCAGTGGGCTCTGCCACCATTTGCACCCCACATCCCATTCCCTATTGGTAACCTCGATTCTGTTGCAAGTGTCCAAGGCTTGGTTTCATTTCATCTGTCCTTTTGTTTGTCTATGCACATTCTACTTATAAGTGAGGTCATCTGGTCATCTTTCTTCTTTTGACTTATTTCGCTTAGCATTATCCCCTCTAGATCTAACCATGTTGGTTCAAATGACAGAAATTCATCTCTTCTAAGGACTGTGTAGTGTTCCATTGTATACCACATCTTCTTTATTCATCTGACTTTGGGCACTTGGGTAATTTCCAGTTCTTAGCTATTGTGAATAGGGCTGCATATAAACATGGGCTACATAAATCTCTACTGATTAAGTGCTTTTGAATCTTTTGAGTAAATACCCAGAAGTAGGATGGCAGGATGATATGGGATTTCCATTTCCAACTTTTTGAGAATTCTCCAAACTGTTTTACATAGGGGTTGTACCAATTTGCACTCTAAAAGTTCTCTCTTTTCTCCATATCCTCACCCACACTTGTTGTTTCCAGACTTTTGGATAATAGCCAGTCTCTCAGTGTAAGGTGATATATCATTATTGTTTTGATTTGCATTTCCCTAATAGGTAGAGAGTAGGATCATCTTTTCATGTGTTTGTTGACCATCCGTATATCCCCTTCAGAAAAGTGTCTCGAATTCTTCTTCCCATTTTTGATTGGATTGCCTGTTTTTCTGTCATTGAGTTTTATGAGTTCTTTGTATATTTGATATACTAAGCCTTTGCTAGAAATGTGAAATGCAAATATCTTCTCCCAGTTCCTAGGTCGTTCTTTTGTTGTTGTTTTTGTGATGTGTTCTTTTACTGTGAAGAAGTTCATTAGTTTGATGTAGTTCCAGTTGTTTATTTTTGTTTTAGAATCCCTTGATGGTGGAGTTCCCAAATTCCTCTTTAAGCTGATATGATGGAAAGTCTTTCCTTTATTGTCTTCTATGAACTTTATGGTTTCTGGTCTTATGCCCAAGTCTTTCATCCATTCTGAGTTAACTTTTCTGACTGATGTTAGAGAATAGCATAGCTTCATTCTTTTGCATGTGGCTGCCCAGTTTCCAACACCATTTTTTAAAGAGACTTTCTTTCCTCCATCAAATGCTTTTGACTCCTTTGTCATAAATTGACTGTATGTAGTGGGTCAGTTTCTCAACAGAAACAGTTCTATTCCACTGACCTCTGTCTCTATTATTCTAGTACCATACCGTTTTGATCACTATTGCTTTGTAATATAGTTCAATGTCTGGGAGTATAATCCTTCCAGATTTGTTCCTTTTTCTGAAAATTGCTTTGGTTATTTGGAGTATTTTGCTGTTCCTTACAAATTTTAAGATTTTTTGTTTTATTTCTTGGAAATAAGTCCATGGGATTCCAATGAGGGTTGCATTCAATCTGTATATTGCTTTTGGTAAGATGGTCATTTTAATGATGTTGATTCTTCCCAGCCATGAGTAGGGGATGTATTTGCATCTCTTTGTGTCCTCCTCTATTTCTTTTATAATTTTCATTGCACAGATCTTTCACTTCCTTTGTTAGGTATATTCCCAGGTGTTTTATTCTTTTAACTTCTATTCTAAATGGTGTGATTTTCATGATTTAATTTCCTTTAGCATATTATTTGCATAAAAATGCAATGGAAATTTGTGCACTGATTTTGCACAGTAAAGCCTGCCACTTTACTGTATTCATTGATGAGTTCTAGAAGAAAAAAATCAAGACTATTTAAGATGCATTTCACCTTTAGGAGACCAAAGCTGACATGATTTTAGAGGAGACACTCATGTAATAAATATCAGTACTGGAATATGAACTGTAATAGGAATAAATACAAAGTTTTATGAGGTCAGAGAGTTGGAGGAGGAAGCTTATCAGAACTGAACAAAATCCAGACAGTTACTTTCTCCAGTTTGTAATCTAACAGGCTAGTTGATGTGATGAACAAAATGCTTATGTCCCTCACACCAAAATAGTGTGCAGCAGCACTAAACCCCAATGTAATAATATTGGGAGGGGAGCCCATGGAAGTAATGGGTTCAGATGAGGTCAGGAAGGTGGGGTTCTAAAGATGGCATCAGTACTCTTACAATAATAAGAAATGAGGGACTCCTCTATCCACCTTGTGATAACAGAGCAAGAAGGCAGTCACCAAACCATGAAGACAGCTGTCATCCAAACTGAACCATGCTGGCACCCTGACTTCTAGGTTCTAGAACTGTGAGAAATAAATATTTCTTGTTTAAGGACCCCAGTCTGCAGTATTTTGCAACAGCAGCCTGAGCTTACAAAACAGCTGGCCACAGTTTCACAGGTACTGGCAGAGGTCTAAAGACTCCTGAGTCAGAAACAAAGAGCTATATTACTCACAGCAATAGTAGTAGCCAAAGTATCAGTGTGTGCAGTTTCCCCAAGTCCAATTCCCAGAGTGTGAGACAAGGAAGGCCAAACAACTCCTGTACTCAAAGAGAGTTGCATTACAAGAGAGTAACCCTGAGCTTAGGGAACCCAAATATTTTATAGTGGACAGCAAACACGTATGTCCTTTGTTCTGGCAGAAGTAATTTGCTCTGTCTTCTAAGAGTTCTCATTAGACAAACATCTTTAAAAAGAGAATCTAGAACAAAGATCAAAATGTCTCTGCTCACAGGTATGCAAAATATATGAGCTTTCTTCCATGGAGAATTAACTCCAGACAGAGATCATCAAATCAATGAATGTCAGCTCCCTATCATTTTAGCCCAAGATGCATTCAAAGAAAGAAGCAGAAATTTTCTCAAGGTGGAATTTTCTCTCAAGTTGGGTTATCTATAGGATTTTTTTTAAATGAACTTCACAGTGGTATTCCTGGATCACCTCCCCCAGCTGTAACCTCATGGAAGAGAAGGAGCCTTGGAAAAGGAGATGATTTGCAGGGCATCAAATGCTAAACAGGAAGAGGCATTCCAGTCTCTTCATGATCTGTCCTTTGTCCAGATCTTCAGCCTATGTCTGGCAATTCCCTGCCTCATACTTTTTACTGTACACTACTGCTGCGATGCTCTTCTTTTCATACATTGCTGTTCTCTCATTCCTTTACTTTTCATCGTGCAGCTTCCTAGTCATTACCACCCTAAACTCAGTTCCTGTGAATCATTCCTCATACTTATATTCATTTTTCAGATGTTGTCACCTACAAGCAGGCCTCCTAAATCATCTCATGCTGGGCAAGATGCCTGTCTTTGGGCTCCCAGTAATCTTTTGTGTTCCCCTCTCTCACTGCCCCTCCATACCCATCTGAGTTATCTGTTTGTGTTTTTCTCCCCACCAGACCCCAGGGATACCTGAAGCAGTAAGTATACACCCATCACAGCACCCAGCACTGAGCAGTTACTCACCAAACTTCCACTTTCTCTTCCACCCTAACCTTAACACCACAATTCTGAGTCTACTAGGTCAAAAGAACCATTAGCAAAAATGAAGATTTGGAATTCAACTATATGTTCACAGAAAACTTCATTATTTCCAAATAACCCCAAAGGATCATGAGGTTATGAAAAGTAGTTATTTCCCTACTACTATTCTTATTACTTCCTCCTCCTCTTCTTCTTCCTCCTGGAATGCAACCAGATGAAGTAAGAGAGCCGACTGTTAAGATCTCATGCTCTCTTCTTCCCAGCAACACAACTAAGAAAATATCTATTTGGTTGCCACAATATCTGAATAGAAATGGGACCAACCTCTCCATAGTGAATGATGACATATACCTCCATAAAAAGTAGGGGAGATGGATCTGTCTTGGTGCCAAACCACTCTGTTCAGAGATGCTAAGGCTGCAGCAAAAGACTGACAAAACCAACACTCTCCCAGAGTCAATGGACTTCTTCCCACAGCGAGTACACCTATATCTGGGACCAGGCTTTCAGAAACTAAACTGGGGCCTTGGTGCAGAGTGGGAGGAGGGCTAGCACCATGGTGAACAGAAACACTGCTTCCTCATGAAAGACCCTGGAGGGAAGTGCCTGCCTTCTCCAACATTAGTAAATGGGCACAAAGCTGCAGCACAAACCACTGCATTTCCATGGTGCAAAGTTGTCTGTGCTTTTACCTCTATATTTTCAGAGACAGACAGTAAGGACAAGCAGCACCTGAATGGATAGTTGGCTGTTTCACAAAAAGGAACATTCCTTTTCACTCCTTTCATGGGAAAAATAATTGGAAGGGCTCCATCAAAACGGTAGCTTCTGCTAGCCTGCAGCTACAGCAAATGGACTTCCTATCTACTCGGAAGTTCTTAGAATTCCACCCTCAGGCCTCAAGGACTTGCTTACCACTCCCTGCTGGGACTGCACTCCTCTGGAGGACTGAGGGACTCTAACAGCTCCCAGTTCTCCTCAGTGGACTGTGGCCTGCTTGTGGACTAGGCCCATTAAACTTGTATCTCCCTCCGTAGGTTTTGTGGTTCATGCCTGTGACTCTGGGGGAAACCTCTGCATTCCCTATGTAGGCTGACCATATGTACCATTTCAAGTGGGACAGGACCTTTTTTTAAAAAAATATTCCCTGACTGTCCCAATATTTTGATATGTCAATTTTGCCCCATTTATAATAAACCAGGGTCATCTTAGCATGGGGGCAAAAGGAGTAGCTGAGTTGCCGCAGGCCCAGTCTATTAAAGGGTCCAAAAGCAGCTGTCCTCCTGCTGTCCCACATTAAAGATGGCACTTGCTAGCACTGACCATGGTGGGCCATAGCTGCTACTCTTCTTCCCACGTGTGCCTGTTTCTTCAGACAACAGAACACCATAGCATGGTCAAATTACAGTTTAGTACTACAGGTGTTATTTCTGGCACTGTGGGAGTTATTGGGCATTTCTGGCACTGGGCCAGTTAGTGGACATTTCTGCCACTAGGATTAAAGCAGCGTGTGTTTTAGGCAGAACATTTAGAGGAGGACTTACAGGGGTCCCAAATTTGATTTTCACCTAAGGTGCCAAAATTCCTTATATCAGCTCTCACCATGTGTATGAGGTCCTGCTGGACCACACATCGTTACTATGCAATTGCCAATTGACATGACATAGTACTTACTTGCTGCTGGCCCGAGTACTCTGCTCCTGCTTGAATTGCTCTGCTTTCTCCCCTCAGTCATAACTGCATCCCATTTTTGCCATCCCAATATCCCATTTTTATCTTAAGGAAACAGGGTCAGCCTATTAGTATGCCAACCCCAACCCTGTAGACTGGGATCTCAGGACTCCACACAGGGATCACATTAAAACTTAAACAAATCTGACAAGTGATGATATCGTACAACCAAAGTAAGTCCAAAATTCCAGACCAACACCCATGTTTGTTCCGTGCAACTTGAGACCCTAACACAAAACCTTTCTATCAGGGAATAATAGCCCACAGAAAGAAACACAGAATACCAACAGATCAAAGAGACAGAGAAATGTATGTGAAATGATGGACCAAAAAAATCCCAGGGAAAATTTTAAGGCAACAGACTTAAATAAATTACTGGATGAAGATTTTAAAGCTAGTTTGAATGCTACTCACTAAAACCAGGAAATAATGGAGGAACAAAAAGAACTACAACAAAGATAGAGAAAATATAAGGCAGTTAAAAAGATAATTCTTTAGCTTCATAGCTAAAATAAAGAACTCAATACAGGTTCTCAAGAGCAGTATGGAAGAAGCTTGCAATAGAATCAGCAAGCTAGAAGACAGAGAGCAGTTGAATGCACTCAAACAGAGCAAAGAGAAAAAAGAATGAAAAGAAATGAAGCCAGCATATATAACATTAAGAGGAAGAACATTCACATCATAGGGGTCCCAGAAAGAGAAAAAAAGAGACAGAAAGGGGCAGAAACTCTATTTGAAGAAATAATAGCTGAGAATTCCCATAACATGAGGACGGAAACTCAAAGAATTTCAAACAATAGAATCCCAAACAGATCTACACAAAGATACATTTTCATTAAAATGTCAAAAAATAAAAGATAAAGAAAGAATCTTAAAGACAGCTAGATTCCATACAAAGGAACCACCATAAGATTGCCTGTAGATTTTTCAACTGAAACTTTGAAGTACAGGAAGGAAAGATAAGATATATTTAAAGTACTGAAAAGAACTTTAACCAAGGATATTCTACCCTGGTCAGTTATCACTTAGAATTTAAGTAATAATAAAGAGCTTTTCAGACAAGCAAAAGTTAAAAGAATACACCACAAAATCAGCTTTATAAGAAATATAAAGAAAGTTCTATAAGATGAAAAGAAACTCCACTTAAAAACTCCAAGACATTAACATATAAAATGTGAGGAGAAGGAGAGTGAAAATGTGGAGAGTTAAAATGAGCTCAAGATTAAATTTCTTTCAAGTAAAAACAGGTTATAAGCATAGAAGCTTTTATATAATCCCCAGGGAAACCTCAAAACATAACTCCAGGGAAGAAACAAAGGAGAAAATAAAAAGGGAAACCAAACACAGCATAATTGCTTTCAAATCAACTAAGAAGAAAAAGAGAAGAACAAACATACTGTCTGCAACAATTTCCAGAAAAAAATTTTTGATGGAAATAAACAGTTACATATGAATAACCACTATAAATGCCAATGGATTGAACTCACCAATCAAAAGGCACAGACTGAATGGATTAAAAACATAACCCAACCATATGCGTCATTCAGTAGACTCATCTATATTCAAAAGACAAACATGGGTTCAAAGTCAATGGTTGGAAGACAGTTCTACAGTCAAATAGTAACCAAACCAAAATATCCATACTTATATCTGGAAAAACAGACTTCCAACTAAAGAAGATAACAAAAGACAGGGATGAAAATTATATAATGATTAAGGGATTAATTCAGCAAAAGACATAAATTTATTAATATATGCACCAAATGAAAGATATATATAATATAAATATAATAAATATTTAAAACAATTATTTACAGAACCAAAGAGAGATACTGGGTAGCAATACAATAGCAGCAACACCCCACTGACAACAATGGACAGATCCACCAGGCAGAATATTAACAGGGAAATAGCAGCTTTAAACGACAAATTTGAGGGTGTGCCTTGTTGGCTTAACAGTCTAGTACACCTGGGGGCAGTCCCACATATATCCCAAGGTCCCCACTTTAAGACCTGGGCCCAGGGAGAACAACTAAAGAAAAATAAAAAACTTCTTCCTCCTCTCTCTTCTTGCCTAACTATTCACCTTCATTCCTGCCTTCACCTTTCCTTTTAAACAAATGACATATTTGAACAGATGGGTTTAATAGACATATACCAAATACTTCATCCAATTACTGCAGAATTCACATTCTTCTCAAGTGTACATGGAACATTCCCAAAATTAGACCCATAGGTTGGGAAAGAAAACATGTCCCAACAAGTTTACAAAGATTAAAATAATACTAAGCATCTTCTCCAATCACAACGGCTTAAACTAGAAATCAACCACAAAAAGAAAGGTGGAAGCTTCCAAAATATTTGAAGACTAAACAACATGATTCTGAATGATGTGGGTAAAACAAAAATTTTAAAAGTGCTTGTAGACAAATAAGAATTAAGATGTGATGTAGCAAAAGCAGAACTAAAGAGGGAAGTTCATTGTAATCCAGATCTACCACAAGAAATAAGAAATATCACAAATAAGCAATAGAACCCTACATCTAATAAAGCAACTAGAAAAAGAACAATTGTAACCACAAGTCCGTAGAAATAAGGAAATAGTAAAAACTCTTGCAAGAATAAATGAAATAGAAATAAAAAAGAAAATTCAGAATATCATGAAAATAAAACTCGTTCTTTGAGAAAATAAGCAAATTGACAAATTGTTGACTAGGCTTACAAAGGAAAGAAATACAAAACTCATAAATAGAACTATAAGTGAAAGGGGAGAAGTTACAAAAGATACCTCAGAAATATAGAACATTATAAGAGACTACTAAAAACAGCTATAGGCAAATAAAGTGGACAACCTCTAGGACATAGACAGACTTTCAGAAAAACAAAACCTACAAAGACCGAGTCTACAAGAGTTGGAACACCCGAAATGAACAATCACAAGCAAGAAAATTAAAGAGGTAATCAAAAGTTTCCCTAAAAATAAAAGCATAGAACCAGATGACTTTTCTAATGAGTTTTACCAAAACTTCAAAGAAGAATTAATACCTATTCCTCTCAAGTTCCCCCAAAATATTGAAGAACAGGGAATACTCCCACTTTCTATGAAGCTAACATCACACTGTTACCAAAAACTGAGAGACATAACCAAGAAATAAAATTATAGACCAATATCTCTAATGAACATAGATGCAAAAATTCTCAACAAAATATTAGCAAACTGAATCCAACAATACATCAAAAGGCTCATCCATCATGGCCATGTGGGATTTATCCCAGAGATGCAAGGTTGGCTCAACATATATAAATCTATCAAGGTAATAGATCATATCAACAAGAGCAAGGAGAAAAACCACATGATCATATCAGTAGACACAAAGAAACTTTTGACTCACTGATGATAAAAACTTGTCAAAAAGTTAGGAAAGAAGAAATATATTTCAACACAATAAAGGCCATACATGATAAACCCACAGCCAACATCATAGTCAAAAGTGAAAAATTGAAAGCATGTTATCTAAGGTCAGGAACAAGGCAAGACTGTCACCACTGCTATTTAACATCATACTGGAAGTCTTAGCCAGAGCAATTAAGCAAGAAGAATAAATGAAAGGAATCCAGATTGGAAGGAAAGAAGAGTATCACTATTTGCAGATATGACGATTATATGTGTTGAAAACATTAAAAACTGTCAAAAAAATACTAGAACTAATAAACAAATACAGTGATGTGGTAGGCTACAAAATCAATGCACAAAAACATATTACATTTTTTTACACAGACAATCTAAAAGAAAATGAAATCAAGAAAATTATTTAAAATAGAAGCAAAAAGAATCAAATAAAGTGGAATATATTTAACAAAGGAGGTGAAAAGACATGTACAATGAAAACCACAAGTCCTTAAAAGAAATAGAAGAGGATACAAAGAGAAGGAAAGACATCTCTTGCTCATGACTGAGAAGAATCAACATTAAAATGACCATCTAACCTTAAAGAATATATAGATGTAATGCAATCCCCATTAAAATCCTATAAGCTTATTTCAAGGAAACAGAACAAAAAAATCTTAAACTTTGTATAGACAAAAGACTCTGATTAGCCAAAAAATTAGTAGAAAAAGAACAAATCTGGAGAGATTACACTCCCAGACACTGAGCTACACCACAAAGCAATCAAAATGATAAAAATGGTATGGTACTGGAATAATAATAGAGGCACAAATCAGTGAAATAGAACTGAATCATCAGAAACTGACTCACTCACACATGGTCAGTTAATCTACAGCAAAGGAGCCGAAAGCATTAGAAGGAAAAAGGAAAGTTTCTTCAATAAATGGTATTGGGATAACTGGACAGCCAAATGCACAAGGATGACGCTAAACCACTCTCTAACACCATTCACAAAAGTTAACTCAAAATTGACTAGAGACTTGGACACGTGACTGGAAATCACAAACTTCTCTGAAGACAACATAGGAAAGATATCCCATGACATCAACCTTAGAGAAGAATTTGGTGACTCATCTCCACCATCAAGGGAAACTAAAACAGATATAACAACTGGGATTACATCAAAATAAGGAGCTTCTTCACAACAAAAGAAAACATCACCAAAACAAAAAGATAACCTACTAATTGGGAGAAAATATTTGCATTCCATAGTTCTGATAAAGGCCTAATATCAAAAGTATACAAAGAACTCATAAAACTCAATAAAAGAAAAACAGGCAATCCAATCAAAAAACGGGAAGAGGAATAGGAGAGACATTTTTCTGAAAAGGACATACAAATGGCCAACACGCACATGAAAAGATGTTCCTACTCACTGGTTATCAGGGAAATGCAAATCAAACAACAATAAGATATCACCTTACACCTTACACCTGAGAGATCAGCTATTATCCAAAAGTCTGGAAACAACAAATGTTGGCAAGGATGTGGAGAAAAGGGAGTACTTTTACATGCTGGTGGGAGTGCAAATTGGTGCAACTCCTACGGAAAACAGTATGGAGACTCCTCAAAAAGTTGATATGGAAATTCCATATGATCCCACCAACCCAAAGTGATGCTAAAACACTAATTCACAGAGATATATGCATGCCCATGTTTATTGCAGCCCTATTCACAATAGCTAAGAACTGGAAACTATATAAATGCCCCACATCAGTTGAATGGATAAAGAATATGTGGTACATATATAGAATAAAATAGCATACAGCCCTTAGAAGATATCAGTCCTGTCATTTGAAACAATATGAATGGATCTAGAGGAGATTATGCTAAGTGAAATAAGTCAAAAGAAAAAGATAGATGCCATATGACCTTACTCATAGGTGGAATGTGAATAGACAAAACAAAGGAACAGATGAAACAAAACCAACCCTTGGACACTGGTAATAGAACTGAGATTACCAATAGGGAATTCAACATGGGCGATGGGGGCAAGTGATGGTGGAGCCCACTGACAATGGGGAAGAACTCTCTGCTATTTAGTGGCAAGCAGGGTGCATTGACATATATCTGAGAAATGGGGAAACTACACATATGGGGACCTATACATATGAGTTTATTTTAACTTGCAAAACAAAATTACTGCAATTAAATACTAAAAAAAAAGGAAGATTAAAATGAAATAATAAATTTGTGTGTTGGAACTTCAGAAAATTTAAAAAAGCACAATGATATACCATCTCATACCAGTGATAATGGCCTATATCAAAAAGACTAGAAACAATAAGAGTTAGAGAGGGTGTGAAGAAAAAGGAATTCTCCTGCACTCTTGGTGGGAATGTGCAAACTAGTACAATTTCTTTGAAAAACTGTATAGAGAGTCCTCAAAAAAGTAAAGATGGAACTACCATTCAATTTATATATCCAGTTGTAAGCATATACTCAAATAATATGAAAAAGCTAATTAGGAGTGCATCTTGTGAGGGATGAGGTTGCTGAAGTGCTACCATGTAAAACCCGAGGACCTGGATTCATGACTTGGATCTAGGGGGAAAATCAAAATAAAACAACAACAACAAAAAAGCACTAATCAGGAAAAAAAAAAAAAAAAAAAAAAAAAAAAAAAAAAAAAAAAAAAAAAAAAAAAAAAAAAAAAAAAAAAAAAAAAAAAAAAAAAAAAAAAAAAAAAAGCTGCACCCCTATGTTCATGGCAGCACAGTTCACAACAGCCAAACAAGGAAACAACAAAAATGGCCATCTATAGATGACTGGATAAAAAGGCATATACTCAAGAGAATTCTATGCAGCTATTATGAGACAAAAATGCGCCCTTTGCAGCAACCTGGATGGAATTGGAGAAAGTTTGTTAAGCAAAATAAGCCAGAAAGAAAAAGAAAGTACAAGATGGCTTCACTCATACATGGAATATAAAGAAACAAAACAAAGAGACAAATCTCAATAAAATTCTGGAAAGGAACATTGCGGCTACCAGGGGTGGAGGATGGAGGTAAGGAAAAAGGGAACAAGGTGGTGATGAGGGCACTAGAAATCTGGTGGTGGGTATGACGTGAAATATACATAGATTTAGGTACAATTTTAGTATCTAAAAAACACACAGCAATGTAAAAAGAAAACAAATTAAATGCCTAATAAAGGAATGAAAGGACTTTAAAGTTCATGATAAATTGTGAGTGCCTCACAATGCCTTTTCTCTCCAATGTGTAGAAATTTACTGTATTCACAGTCCAAATCCCTCTCATTTTTCAGCACAAAATTTATGCCACCCCTCTACCCCTGTTCTCTCTCCCTCAATTTAACAGGAGCACTGATGTTTGGGGCCCAGAGCAAACTGAAACTCATCAGAGGGAACTAATGTATGGACCATGGTTATTATGGACTGAACATGTGTCACCCTGAAATTCTTCTGTCAAGTGCCAAGCCCCAGTATGAGGGTATTAGAGGCAAGGCCTTTGGAGGTGATTAGGTTGTGAGGGTGGCGCCCTCCTAAGAGGGATTAGTGCCCTTTTAAAAGAGACCCCAGAGAACTGCTTTGCCCCTTCTACCGTGTGAGGTCACAGCAAAAAGTCAGCATCTATGAACCAGGGATGGGGCCTCGCCAGACACCAAATCTGCCAGCAGCTTGATCTTGAACTTCCCAGTTTCCAGAAGTGTGAAAAATAAATGTCTAGGATATAAGCACAGAATCTGTGTTATTTTGTTAGAGCAACTAGAAAAACTGAGACAATGGTATTAACTGAATCTAGTTTATATTGTTTCTGTTGCCTCCTATAACCAGATCTCCCTCCACTCCCGATCCCAGTGAGTCCTCTCAGTCCTGTAGGTCAACTAGAGGGCAGGACTAGCTGTTCTGAACCTTCATGTCTCCAACACTGGTCATCAGTACAGTCATAGTGGCCATCAAACCAAACCCTCCACTTGACTACAGGCTGGCAGCCCTCATTCCACCTGCCATGTGCCACGGGGGTGTCTTACCTTTGCTCAGGAACAATTCCTGCCCTGTCTTCACATTGGGCATCCTTTACATTGGCTTCCTTCTCAAGAGTTTAACCAATTCTTTCGGGTGGCCCTGAGCCCCGGGTTTCTAAAGTCAGTCTAGAGCTGTGGGGGAAGAACAGATTTGCCTCCTCCCAACTCTGCCATCAGGATGTGTCTTTCTCGACTCACCTCTCTGGGTCTCTTTCCTCTGTCCCATCCCCCAAGAGGCACCAAGCCATCCTTCAGTCAGCATTTGGGGGCCGTGGTGCAAATGCTAATCTTGACCTCCACACTTGCACCACACTTCCCATCTTCTCTCCTGCCCCATCTCTGGTTCCTACAAACCCCTCCTGCTTCCTTTAGTGCAAACATGCAAGTTCATGCCTGCTGAATAACACCTTGGTTTCATGCTGGAGCCAACCTTAGCAGCAGCCACCTTCCAGCCCATCTGAGCAACTGATGGTCTTTATTGGTCACACTATCACATCCAGAGGCATCCAGATCGAGCACCCCCTCATCTCCTGTCTACCTAATTAAGTCAGAGTAAATCAGCAACAAAGGCTGCCTGTGGGCACACGAGAGAAAACAGAGACAACACTTTCATGATAATAAAAAATGGGAGAGGACAGCAAAGGTTCTATGGTCGGAATCTGTCTCTGGATGTTATTTTATTTTCAGATGAGCAGAAATCATCTGCTCACACCTCTGCCCCATGAGCCACTGCCAGGGTCAGTCAGCACGGGGAGGGGAGAAGGTGTGAAAGGGCCCTGCCTTGGGCTCTATGTGCAGCAGCAAAGGTCTGCACCGTCTACCACTGCCATTTAGCCTCAGAAATCCACAGCTAGATCCTAGAGCAGCAATAAAAATAGGAACTCACACGTTTTGACCCCAAAATAAATGATCTCATTTCATTTCACCAAAGTCAAGCAATTTGTTCTTCATATGATAGATGGATGAATAAGTCAGTGATAAATAGGAAAAATAAACATCGATGTATTAAAGAAGATGGTAGATGAGAGAAAGAGAGGAAAAAGTGAATAAAGAAAACCTGATTCAAAATGGAGCTGGAAAACTATGGAGGTGGGGCGCTCACACACCTGGCCCTCATCGTAGCTTACTGGAAACCAACAAGAAGCTGCCCACTGCTTGCAGTCAATGAGAAACTGAGACAACCTTGAACTTTCGGTGAACTTATATTCAGAGCAACCCTTTCCAATTTCCTCCAAAAGTCTGATATAAGCCTCTCTTCCCTTTGCCTCCTCAAATTTGCCTATCGTTTTATTTTAACATGAGTTAACTTTAAAATTTTGTAGCTCAGTAGAGTTTGCTTGTCCCTGATTGTAATTTCTCACCTATTCCTGAATAAATTCAATTTGACTAAATACTTTATTTCATTTCTAGTTTAGACAGAAGATAACTAGCTAGCTAGGGATCCGATCACGCTGAAACCATAGGGAGCATGAGAATTGCATAAACAACTTCAAGAGAATACATCTGTAGAAAGAAATGGTCTCCCTTTTGTTTTCACCCTCGATCAAAAGTCATTCTCTTTCTCTAAGAAATGTATTTTGTGCTATTCTTTTCAATGACGTGTTTTCAGCTGCTTTCTATTCCTTTTTTGAGACAGTGGAGTTGTCACTGCTTTATTTGTTTGGGTTTTTTTTCTTTTCTGATGCTTTAACATGAGCCTCTGCAAATAACCAAGAAATAGTCAATGGTAGTTTCAGCATAAATTATGAAATGGTTTCTCAATGTCAGCTCTCTTGATATCTCGGGTTGGAGAATTCATTGTTGCAGGGGCTGCCCTGTGAGTGGTAAATTCTTCAATGACAGCTCACCTCTACCCACTAGATGGCAATAGCTGTGCCGAGATGCAACCACTGGAGATGGCTCCAGACATTGTCACGTATCCACAGAAGGCAAATCACACCTCAGAACCCGTTGAGAACCACAGCTCAGAAACGTATGTAACTATGTAACTGCAATCTTGAATCATTAAAGCTCTGTGGGTTTGTTTTCCACCTTGAGGTGAAGAGATTGCCATCAGAGCCCTCTCATTCCTGTCCTTCCCAGCAACAGCAAAGATTTTAGGAGCACACAAATGTCTGAGGATAAATCCTTCCATTGAAAAGATTGCATTCACGTCCCACACCCAGAGTTTGAAGGGAGGAGGATGCATTCTTTCCACACCTTTTGAGATCAACATTTTGTTCAGAGGTGGATACAAAATGGGCTCTGAATGAGGGCAAGTAGGTACAAATCAATGAAAAAAAAAAAAATGCATGTCCTGGCAGTAGGAGCCAAGGGAGCCATCTGCACGTTTCTGTGTGCCCTTTCTTGCTGGGTCTGCCTTTCCCTTCGTCCTTTGTGACTCAGTCTCTAGCAGGGACAACTTTGGTCATCTGGTAACAACTATGGATACTTCCTCAAAAAATATTCTTAAAATTCATGAAATGAGGCACAGTGTTACAGAGTGAACCAATTACACTGAAAGACATTTGTCAAAATTGTAATCTATACTACAGTTATATCCCTATCTCTTGTACTCTCATTTGTTTATTTTTGCTTTTGCTTCTTTTACCATTGGAGTCAAATCCCCTAAGACATCTTTGAGGTTAATGTCATGGAGAACATTGCCTCTGTTTTCTTCTTTATATTTTATGGTTTTAAGTTTTACATCTGAGTCATTAATCCACTTTGAATTAATCTGTGTGTATGACATGAAAGAGTGATATAGTGCCATTTAAAAATTTTTTTTACCTATGACCGTTCAGTTTTTCCAGCACTCTTTGTTGTATGCTCTTGGCTTCTTTGGATTCTGCCCATATATGTGAGGTTTATTTTGGGCTTTCAGTTGCATTCCATTGGTCCCTGTGTCTGTTTTTATTCCAATATTATCCTGTTTTTATTTAATCACTGTAGTGCAGTTTGAAGTCATGGTGAGTAATTCTTCCATTTCTCTTCTTTCTCTGAAGAATAGTTGTGACTATTCAGCATCTTTTGTGATTCCATATAAATTGTAGCATTTTTTTACTTCCTTGAATAATGTCATTGGAATTTTGAAAGGGATTGATTGCATTGAATCTATATATTGCTTAGGGCAAGGTGACCATTTTTGTAATGTTAATTCTTCCAACTCATTATCACAGAGTGTCTTTGTGTGTGTGTGTGTGTGTGTGTGTGTTTTCTGTTTCTTTTGAAAATATCAGAGCTTGCAGTGTACAAGTCTTTCACCTCCTTTGTTAAATTTCTTCCCAGGCATTTTATCCTTTTTGATGAGATTGTAAATAGGATTGCTTTCTTGATTTCTCTTTCCTCTAATTCATTATGTATATAAATAGCACAGATTTTTATATAATTAATTTGTATCCTGATACTGTACTATAGTAATTTATTGTTTCTATTAGATTTTTAATAGAGTTTTAGTAGAGTTTAGTAGAGTTTCAGGGTTTTCTAGGTATATGTCATGTCACTGGCAAATAGTGATGTTTACTTTTCCAATTTGGATTCCTTTAATGTCATTTTCTTGCCTTTTTATCCTTGCAGCTTTATTAATTCATGAAATAACAAGGTCTAGGGGTTGGGTTAGTAATTATGGCCCTCTTGGGGTAGTGATGACACTTTGAGATATTTATCTGAACGGTAATGTGATAAAAAAAAAAATTGTGATTTCTGTTGGTTTCAAAGTCACCAGCACTATCAATGCTACTGAAGTTTATAGTTTATGTTAATCGTTATAGCAAAATGCTCATTTTCAGCTGGAGGATAGTTAAAATAGAAATTCAAGTTCTCAGATCAAGTTCATCAACCACATGAATTCGGAGGCCCACAGGTTCCAGCAGATTCTGTACCCTGTTGCAGGAGCTCTGCCTCACTATCACAGGGACTGCCTGATGCCCCAAGCTGGTCAGTCAGAAGTCCCTTCCCTGTGGACCAAGTGAGTTTTTCAGGAGTAGACACTTGACCCAAACCAGACCAATGAGAGTCCTCTCTGAACTTTTCTGACAAAACTCTCAAGGAAGATTCTCTCTGTATGCAGGAAATATTATAGGTATATTTTGTAGACTTCATGCTCCAGAGTCATCTGTAATAAAGAGGAAGGAAAGGAGGTACTTTGAAATTATGGCCCATCCATGACGGTTCATTTTATATGTCAACTTGTCTGTGCCTAGATACGGGTACCTAGATATTTGCTCCAATATTAATTTGGGTGTCTCTTTGATGAGATTAACATTTGAATCAACAGACTAAATACATTACCCTCCCTGGTGTGGGTGGGCCTCATCTAATCTGTGAACAACCCAAGCAGAAAAAAGACTAAAAGAATTCACTCTCTCTGCTGGTCTTCAAACTGGGCCATCAGTCTTCTCCTGCCTTCAGACTCAGGCTTGGACTAGAACTATATCATCAGCTATCCTGGGTCTCCAGCTTACCCACTGACGATCCTGGGGATTTTCAGCTTCCATAGTCAGGTGAGCCAATTCTTTCTAAGAATTTGGGACATGCCTTTATGGCCTAGGCAGCTGAGATGGCTAAGCTACGGACCAGGTAAAACCCAAGGACCTGGGTTCACCACTCATGGTGGGGTAGGTGGGAAAAAATATAAAACAAGTAACTAAACAAAAATGCTTCTTTCCTCTTTAAAAAATACATATACAAGTCTTTAAATGCACATATATATGTATATATAATAAAGTGTATGTATCTTATAAGTCAATAGGATATATATAGGCATCTATATATCCTATTGTTTTGTTTATCTGGATAATCCAGACTAATACACAATCTAAGCATAAAATCCATTATAGAAATATTTCATTTGTGTGAGAAGTGGTACACACAGACAGAAACAATCTTCACTTTCCATTTCCCAGTATAGAGACCTGTTTTTTATAATATCTTAGCCCCAGGGCAGTAGGATACCAAAAAAGACTGAGAATAACTGGGCCCACCCTATGTTATGAGCTAATACAAAGTTACCATGTGACAAATCCCCATAAACAGAAATAACCTACTGAGAGATTCTGGGGTAAGTTCCAGTTGGTTTACACTCTGGGGATAGAAATATCTTAGTCAGAAGTAGCAAGGAACATCACTGCCCTAGTTTTGACAGATACCTTTATTCGTTCATTCCTGGTTTCTGACTCCCTGACCCCCAGAGGGCTCCTAGCCTCTCTAGTGAGGGGCCGCAGAGCTGAGGTGTCATGAGGGTGTTTTATCTGCAGGAGTCAAGGCTTATAGCCCAAGTGAGGAGGAAGAATCTAAGTGTAGAACAAGGATACTATAGAAAAGGACCAAGGGTCAAGAGAGCAAATGGGAGGTGTCATGGTGAGGTCTGAGGTGAGGCTGCTGTCCAACGTGTCATCTATGACATAGGTCAACACAATGGGTGAAAGATACTGGGGCTGATGGGTCAGACATTGGCTACACATGGCCTGGATATAAGCATGGCCCAAAGTCTGAATATGGAGCCTATTCAGGATCTAACACTTCTCCCAGGCTTGAGAAGGCCTACTGAGAGCAGGAATGCTAGGTCTCCCTAATGCTAATAGATCCAAACTCAGATCCAAGGCCCAGGCTCCTCATCCCCTGTGTCTCCACAGTCCCAGTGAACCCAGTTACCCAATTTGGGACACACGGCTCTGAGCGCTATGGTGTGACTTCCTTTGTCTAAAACATAATCCTGAAATTTTTAAATAAATAAAATATTGCAAAGTCAGACTTAGTCACAAACCACTACATTTTCATTGGAGTGAAAAATAAGTTACAAAATATTTCAGTTGAATTAGGACAAGCAAGTCCTCATATAGGCATGTATGTTAATATGGTCATTTAAAAGATTTGCTGCAGCTCTCTGTTCGTATACAGGATTGACTTCTCCTTATGTCAGACTTTGGGGAAGATCAGGCTTGGAGTATCTTTTGGAGAGAAGAAAGTTTCTAGGTCAAGCACTCTCCTCATTATATCTATACTCATTGTTTTGAAAAGACATTGTCCCTTCCTGATCAAGATGGCGACCTGGTAGGAGTGAGACTCACATCCTCCCTACAGAGCAACAAGGAATTCACCTATTTTCCGGAAACAAACACTGAGGAAAAGTAGGCACAGAGGCAGCAGCAATCACAAACACAAGGGTAGGCAAAGATATCGGAGTTCAGAGCTACACTGCAAATTCGGGATTCAGGATTCAGGCTACGGTGGGGAATGTGGAACTATAGGAAGAACTAAGCATTCCAGGCACCCTGAAAGCAGCAGAGAGCCCACCCAGTGGAACTGGGACAGAGAGCAGGGGGAGAGGGTCTTGGTGCAGGATGGAAGGAGGCCCAGTGCTCCCGTGGTTTGAACGGGAAGCCCAGCAAGAAAATTACACTGACACCTCCATAACCAGAGGGCAGCTAGGAGAAGCCTCACAAAGGCACAACACCATACTGCCTTGGAGCCACAGGACCTGACCACCAGAAATCTCACCTCCAGGATTAAAGGAAGAAAACAATCCTAGAGGAAGAAACCATCAATGCTACCCATAAGCGCCACCCTGTGGATTAAGGCGAAACTGCAGTCTGATTGCTGATTGTGGGCCAATAACAAGGTGGTCACTACAGTTCAGAACTGGGACACTGATGGAAGGCTCTGTATCACCCACACAAACTCCAACCCGACAGGTTAAACTTGTGAGCCCCAACAGAGGGTTCACATAAGAACTTCAACAAATCCAACCAGTGGTGATGCCACAAAACTTAATAAATACCAGTATTCAATCCAAGATCCGGGTTTGCTCAGGCAAGCCGATACCCTACACAAGGCCAACACTGAAAGGAAACCTAATCCACAGGAACATAAACAGAATGTCAAACATAGCAAAGGGATAGAGAAAAATATATGCAAAATGATGGATCCAATCAAAAACCCAGGGGAAATCTGAATCCAATAGTCATATGCAAACTACCAGAGGATTAATTTAGGGCAACAGTGATAAACATACTCATGGAAAACAGAAAAACAATATAGGAAGAAAAATAGAATAACAAAAAGGAAGCAAAGAAGTGAAGCAAGATATTAAAGAAATGAAGAATATGGTAGCTGAACTGAACTAAAGAACTCAATAGAGGGACTCAGGAAAAACATGGATGAAGCTTCCAATAGATAAGTGAGCAAGAAGATAGGGCAGAGGAATGCAAACCAGCAAAGAGATAAAAGAATACATATACATGAAGACAGCACTCAGGACCTGTGGGATAACATCAAAAGGAAAAATATTTACATCAGAAGAAGACAGAGAAAAGGGGGCAAAAGCCATATTTGGAGAAATAATAGCGGAGAACTTCCCTAACCTGAGGAATGCAGCAAGCCTCCAGTCCCAGGAAGCTCAAAAGGTTCCTAATAAAAGAAACTCAAACTTATACTTTGTCATCAAAATTTCAAAAATCCATGATAAAGAATCTTAAGAGCAGAAAGAGAAAAACAAGAGAAATACAAAGGAATTCCCTGATTGTTAGCAGATTTTTCAACTGAAACTCTACAGGCCAGAAGGGAATGGCATGATATATTCAAAGTGCCGAAAGAAAGGATTTTCAATTTAGGATTGGGAGATTATATTCAGAACTGAAGGAATGATAAAAAGCTTTTTGATTAAGCAAAAGTTAAAGGAATTCATCACCACAACACTAATTCTACAAAAAATATTAAATGATGCTATATAAAGTGTAACTCTATAAAGAGTAAGACAGCAAAAATAAAAAGTGGAGAATAGGAGTAAAGAACAAAAATGTGGATGGTTAGAATGAGTGTAAGACTAATCTGCTTTCAAATAAAAATAGGAAATAAACATAGAATTCTTAATGCTAACTTTAGGGTAAACTCAAAATACATGTACAGGGAAAAAGTAAAGAAGAAAACACAAAGGGTAAACCATCAAAACAAAGTTACACCCAATCCACCTGAGAAAGACAACAAAGTCACTGTCTGAAACATCACACAGAAGATAAATTGCAAAATGTCAATGAACAGCTATCTATCAAATATCACCCTGAACATTAATGAATTGATTTCACCAGTGCTTAAAATTTTTATGGAACGACAAAAGACTCTGAATAGCCAAAGCTATTTATGAGAAAAACGAATGAATCTGGAAGTATTACACTCCTAGATATTGAGCTATAATACAAAGTGATAGTGATCAAAACAGTATGGTACTGGAATAATAATAGAGGCGCAAATCAGTGAAATAGAACTGAATCATTGGAAACTGACCCACTCACAGTCATTTAATCCCATAAGTATTCGATGGAGAAAGGTAAGTCTCTTCAATAAACGGTTTTGGGATAACTGGACAGTCACATGCAAAAAAATGAAGCTAGATGACTTTCTAACACCATCCACAAAAATTAACTCAAAATAGACTAGAGAGTTGGACACAAGACCAGAAACCCTAAACTTCTTCGAAGACAACATAGGAAAGACATTCCATATATCAGCCCTAGAGAGGACTTTGGGGACACAACAGCATCAAGTGAAGCTAAAACAGAAATAAAGAACTGGAACTACATTAAACTAAAAAGCTTCATCACCGTGAAAGAAAACATCATCAAAACAAAAGGACAATCTACTTACTGGGAGTAGATATTTGTATTCCATATTTCTTATAAAGGCTTAATATCAAAAGTATACAAAGAACTCATAAGACTCAATAACAGAAAAAGAGGCAATCCAATCAAAAAATGGGAAGAGGAATAGGAGAGACATTTTTCTGAAAAGGACATACAGATAGCCAACAGGCACATGAAAAGGTGTTCTTACTCCCTGGCTATCTGGGAAATGTAAATTAAAATGACAATGAGATATCACCTTACACCTGAGAGACTGGCTATTATCCAAAAGTCTGAAAACAACAAATGCTGACAAGGATATAGAGAAAAGGGAGAACTTTTGCATGTTGGTGGGAGTGCAAATTGGTGCAATCCTTATGGAAGATACTGTGGAGATTCCTTGAAAAGTTGAATATGGAAATTCCATATGAATACACCATCCTGCTTCTGAGTATTTACCCCCAAAATACAAAAACACTCATTTGCAAAGATTTATGCATCCCTATGTTTATTGCAGTCCTATTAACAATAGATAAGAACTGGGTATTACCTAAGTGTTCAATATCAGATGAATGGATAAAGAAGATGTGGTACATATATGCAATGGAATACTATACAGTCCTTAAAAGAGACGAAGTTCTGTCATTTGAATCAACATAGATGGATCTAGAGGGGATTATGCCAAGTGAAATAAGTCAAAAGATACTAGATGATCTCACTCATAGGACTGTGAATAGATAAAACAAAGGAACAGATGAAACAAAACCAATCCTTGGACACTTGTAATAGAACTGAGGTTACAAATAGGGAATGGATGGGGGCATTAGGGGACAAGTGGTAGCGAAGTCTACTGGACAATGAAGAAGAACACTTGGTGATGTGGTGGAGGGCAGGGTGTGTTGACATATATCTGAGGAATGGGGAAACTGCACATATGGGAAACCTCCACCAACCTCTGTTTATTTTAATGTGCAAAATCGAAGTTACAGCAAATACTACATACATACATACATACATAAAAAATAAATAAAAAGGGGCTTCTGCTGAGGGAGAAAAAAAGACATTGCCCTATGACAAGTCTATGTCACACTGTCAAATTATCCCCAGAGTTCCAGCTTTCTTAGGTTCTTCTATTTCCTGCCCTATCCATGTGTGCTTGGCATTTACACATCTGCAATCCATCTCTGGGTCTTACATGAAGCATTGATTTCAATCTCCACATCTGTCAGTCACTTCCAGGCACTGCCTAATAGATAATAAGCCCAAGGACCCAAGAAAAAAGGTTTTTAAATGGATTCAGTATTTCCAGTTCAGGTGCGGCATCTCAGAAAAGGTCTTAAGATTCCTAAGGCTGAAACTGCCTATTGTGGGCAACTTGACACAAATGAAATAATCACACGGAAATTAGAACTATTCAGATAGCTTCTATAAAAACTGTCTGCCTGTTCTGATTAAGGCACAGCAGAGGAGAGTGTCCTTGTGATTTCCCCTTTCATTCTGAGGATGGGAAACACACTTCAAAGACTCACTGGCGCTTTAGTCAAGGAAAGGAAAACAATCCTCACTGAGCTCTAGGAGTGAATGCGGCTGCAGGGCTGTTTTCTCCCCCTGGTCCTTGGTTGGCTCACGCCAGCTCTCCTGTTGTTTTTAGTGCCTGTGGGGGCTTAGATTCCCAAGAAATGGCTCTTTTGTTTGGCCTTCATTCCGTGACTCATGCAGGGTAACATGTCTGTGCAGCCACATGTCCAAGAAAGCAAACTGGAAGAGATTAAAAACAGCTCTGTCTAGTGAACAGGTGTTGCGCATTATCTAATAGCAAACTAAATATAAAAAGGAGACTAATTAGAGTACTGGCATCTCTACTGTTGGCTCCATAGCTCTTTAACTCTTGAAGTTGCTCATCAGACTGAAGACTACCGCTATCAAAAGAGAAGTCAATGATTCCACACTCATGTTCTTAGGGATGTGTGTGTGATGTGTGTGGCATGTGCACGTGTGTGCATGCTGTGTTTTACAAGTTATAGTATGTTTCTCTTATGTGTGTGGTGTGTGTTTGTGGCATGTGCATGTGTGTACATAGCATTATTTGGTGTCTAGTATGAGTTTGCGTATGGTGTGTATGTGGTGTGTGGTATGTATAGTATGTGTAATGTGTGTTTCTGCTCTGTGTGTATGGTGTGTTGTGAGGTGTGCATATGTGCGTATTCTATGTGACACATGTGTGTGTGAGCATCCAGGTATGTGTAAGAGAAGCAGAGGGTCAGGGAGGGGAGGTGTTGCCTGACAATGCCAAACAATGAGGAACCTTGAAAAGAAGCAGTTTGTTCTGATGAGAAAAGCCCAGTCTTTTAGAACCTGTTCCTCAAAGCATACTCCCCAGATCAGCAGAATCTGCCCAGCCCGGATGCTCAACAGTCCTGGGCCCCATCCCAGAGGCACTGAATCAGAACCCATATTTCCAACAACCGATGACCTGCTGATTCCTGTGCACACTGAAGTGCCATTCCAGAAATAGAGGCGCCTTTGCTGGAGACAGAGGTGGGTTAAGGCTGACAGATGTGTGTTCTGAAGAAGCAGATTTGAGTGGAATATATGGCAGTTTTCTAAGGCAGGTGGCAGCAAACTTCTGTAAACGTTCAGACAGTAAACATTTAGGCTTTGCAGGGCACACAGTCTCTGTCACAGCTAGCCAACTAAATCGCTACAGCACAAAAGCAGCCATAGGTATTATATAAACTCATGGTCTTGGCTGTGTTCCAGTGAAACTTTATTCTCAAAAATCAGCACTGGGCCCCGATTTGGTTCAAGGACAGCAATTTGCTGACAAGCAACTCTCCTGGTCTAGGGGAACAACGTGCCTTTATACAGTGTGAGATGTTCTAGGCCAGTTGTGGGTTTGATGGCACCTGACCCTAAGACTCTAGGATTTACTGGAGCTTCTGAAGCCTGACCTGACAATGAGGGGGAAGACATTAAATTGGGACTTTTTCTTTGAAAATTAGGGACAGGTGCTCTAGCCCTGTTTTTCAAATATGTTCCTTATTCTGAGAAATACTGAAAACTCACGTCATTGCATAGGTTATTTGAATCATTCCTAATTATCTCCTGAGGAGATAATTATCTCCCCTTGTCCCATCTGCATCTTGAGTTGCAGAGATGCCCATAAATAGTACAGCATCCATGGAAGTGAATGTGAACACCCCAGAGCATGCAGAACTTATTGACCTTGGGGATCAGGATGGAGCAGACATGTCCCTGCCTTGTGAAAACCCTTAACCAACCCCCTAGAAATTTCGGGGAGACAGCCATCCGGAGGAGATGAGCCTAACAATGCTGATCTCAGACAGGGTCACATCCTACACTTCCTCTTCATCTTCTGACTCCTCTACCAACCTGTAGGGCTGAAATCACAGTGACAGCGAGCAGACATGACCTTGGCACAGTCTGAGGAGGAGGAAGAGGGTGATGGAGGGGCAGAGCTTGGAGCTTGCTGCTGGCGGTGGTCCCCTATGTACACACTGACCAGGCTGGCTCTTCCTGGCAGATCCTAGGCCCACCTGCAGCCCTTCGGAGAAGACCAGACTCTTTATTGCAATCAGCACCAAAGGGTGCTGGGCTGCTATACATCTCTGGGAATTAACCCTCTTTTGCCTTCCTGCTAACCTTTTCCTATTACAACCCTTCCACCAACTTGAGCTTATTCCTGAGGTCAGGCTCGCAAGTGAGGAGCTGAAAAACACAGCAGGACAAGATGCCACTGCCTTTCTTAGCACACCTCCTTCCCCCAGACAATCCTGCAGTCTTCTAACAGAGTCTGCTAAACCAGTGTCTCTAAATGGATACAAACTCCTTTGCACTCCCAGTGAAAGACTCCTCCTATTCTGCTTCCTTACATCTTTTTCGGAACGAGGTACAGTATAGATAATAAACAAATAAAACAGCAACAACAGAAAAAACTCAGTAGTTGGGATAGCAGAGAACAGAGGCTGACTACCTGTAGTGAACCTGCATAGCTTTCCAGAGATTATAAACCTTTGTGTTTAGCTCTAAACCACGAAGCAGGGCTCACTGTCCCCTCCTTAGTTTCCTGTTTCAAGGATGTCCCTTTCAGTTGCCTAGTAAAGCCTGTCAGGAAATCCCCAACCTGAGCCTCATCCTGACACCTCTTTCTCAGCAGGGTCTGGATCACAGAGAGTCGTGGAGAAGGAAAAGAATCACCAAGAAAGACTGGCAACCAGTGACTGCCACAAGCCTGGTCTAGCAGCCCGCCTGCCGGAGGGTGCACCACACAGGCTGGCTCAGGACACACAAAATACACATGGCACATCCGGTCTTTCAGTCTCAAGTCCTTAAAGGATCCCTTGGTAAAACCCTGTCCTCCTGGAGCAGACCTTGAGGCAGAGATTCTAGTGCAGGTACTTATCTGGGAGATACTCCCCGAGAATCCTGGTAGGGGAAATGGGACAGAGAAGGGGAGGGAGTCACAAGACAGTCATGTCACTTAACAACCAGCACATGTTCTGAGAAATACATCCTTGGGCAATGTTACCATTGTGCCCACATCTAGAATGTACTCACACAAATCTAAGTGCTGCTGCTCCTTAGGCTATTTTTAGGGACCACCATCCTGCATGCAGTCCAGCTCTGGCTGAAGCTGTTATCTGGAGCATGATGGTATGTGCTACCAAGCCAGTGACTTCTGCGGACAAGCAGACTCAAATCTGCTGCAGGATTCCTGGGGAACGCTGGGAGACAGTGACGGACCGCCCTCAAAGTGATCCCATCCACATGGGCTGGCAGATGCTCCCAGATGATGAGGACAATAGGAGCATTCATTCTCTGTGGTGCCCACTAGCCTCTCCCATGTGTAAGCAGAGTGGCCTCCGAGGCCAGAGGAAGCCCTCAGGCAGTCACAGACCCTGGCCAGACAGAAGCTGGACTGGTATACAGAGAAAGGAGACCTGAGGGGTGACATTTGGGGTATAGCAGCATCTGCCCTGTCTTCTTAGACTGCAGCCTCGCTAGCCACCCCCTCTGAACACATAACTCAGCAGACTCTAACAAAATCTGCAAAAGGAATCTGTGCCTGTGTGGGCTGCATTCCATTGCGACTGACTGAAATGTGACTCAAGAGTGGTTTAAATATATTCTGAGGTTTTGTTTTCTCACAGAACAAGAATTTCAGGGGTTAGCAGACCAGGTCTGACACGGCAGCCCTCACAATGCCATCAGAGACCTTCTGTCCTGCCACCAGCTCTGGCTGTGTGGCTCTAATGCTTATGCTGCAGGAACTACAATGGCCTCGGGCCCGGACAGGAGCAGGGGCCAGGCGAGGGCAGAGACCCTGTCAGCAGAGTAAGCCCTGTCTAAATCACTTTTCCTTTACTTCATTAAAGCATTTCCATTTCTTTTTCAATTTAAATATGAATAAATAAGTTAACCAGCTTTCCTGGAAGTCCATCACATAGCATCCCATTGGTCAGAAGTTGCCTATATGTAAAGGAGACAGGGAGGTGGAGATTCCATTTTAAATAGGGCCATTTTGCTTCCCAAAGCAGAGGTTCTGTTGGTAAAGAAATAGAGGGCAGGTGCTGGATAGGAAACTAAAGGTTTCTGCCATGAAAGATTTCCCACATATACTATGGTGTTGACATACTAGCAACCTGAGCAAAACGAAAAATTATTTATGTACGTGTACATGCATGTGTATGTGTATGTGTGTATATGTCTATACATACATGCATGTGTAAATATATAAACATATTGTGTGCATATAAATATATGTATATGCATGCATGTGTCTGTATAAATATATGCATATATGCATGTGTGTAAATGTGTGTGCATATACCTGTGTGCATGTGTGTATGTGTATATATGAGTATATGTATATACATATGTGGATGTGTGTATATAAATATATAATCTCCTTAAAAACAATAGTTTACATAAATATCTACACGTATATACATGTGTGTGAATATATGTATATGAATACACATGTGTGCATATGTATGTGTGTATATATATATATAAAATCTTCTTTAAAATGACAGAAGTTTTAGACTGAGAAGAGAAATAAAATAACCTAATCTACACAAGACAAAATTTCCTTTGAGCAGATAGCTAAGTTAGCAGGCTCTGTCATTGCAAATGTAAAATCATTTTTGGCTACTCACATGACTTATTTTCAAATTTGATCCAGCCTTTAAATACAGGTGGACAATTGCTGTGAAATGGCGTATGATGAATCCAAATCAGTGACTCAGACACAAGAATGACATTTTCTAATGAGGTACATGGCTTTTTAAAGTCAACAGCTGTGACTCCAAGTTAAATAAATTGACCATGTGTATTTTTCTCCTCTGCCTCCCAAAATTCTATGAAAATGACAGTAAAGGAAAAATTTTAGTTGTAAACCTAAAAGGACAAAAAGAATGGCACGGGAATCCAGAGAGATTATGAAGTGTACAGAGTGATGATAAGGAACTAACAGAGCTAAAGTAGTTTCAGAAAGAAATACAGAGAAGAGAGTCAACACTCCATCCCACAGAACCACGCAAGAGTCTAGGAAAGGGACACAAGCACACAGAAGGTAAAAGAAGTAAAAGTAGGTCTCAAGGCTGAAAGAAAAGAATAAACATAAACTGGTGAACCCTAGTGGAGTGGCGGTTTGGTTTGCCACCTCTGGCTGAGCACAATCCACATACATCCGAGGGACCTGGGTTTGCGTCCCCAGGGCCCAGGGAGCAACTAAGTAAAAATAAATAAAAATGCTTCTTCCTCCTCTTTCTTTCTGCCTGTTTGTCTGCTCACCTATCCTGCCTACACCTTTCCTTTAGAAAAGACATAGGACAACTGAATCGCCATTCTCCCACCCACCTCCTAGACTTGAGATAATTGGTTATTTATAGAAATGAAACAAAAGAGGTTCTCAACTCAAGGAAGGAAGCAAGCAGAAGGCAGATGGAGAAACATGACTGAAATATGGCATCAACTGAAAGTCTATTTATAAAATGGTAGAATTCTTGTACTCCAAACCCTGGAAGACAAACTTTTCTCTTGAGATTCTGAAGAGCTTCAGATTAAAAACCTCCAGATACTGACATTTGAGGATCCCCAGGTGAAAAGACTACCTCATTGTCCCTCTGACTCTTCAGTAACAGTTGTCCATTAAAAAAGCCCCTCTCGACACAGAATTTCCTTACCACCTACCAGGTCCCCTCAAGTTTTTGGAAACTTGTATCAGACTCTGAAGAACTCAAGTCCCTATCCTTAGGCTGGAGGTGAAGGAAAATCCTCTCCCACCCTCCCAAGTGTGTTGGTGTTTGGATTTCAGCACTGACAGCAATCAAAAAATATTTATGTAAACCCCCAACTCCTCAGTCTACACAGCCTCTTTTTATAGACTGGAGCTGGTGGTGAGGAAAGGGCGAATCTAATTGTCAGATTCTCTACTCAAGTTCTGCTTGGTGGCCTCACTTTGGAATGGGGGACTCATCAGCATCCATTGCCTTCAAGATTCAGCCTAAATTGAGGAAATGAAGAATACAGGCCCCATTTTAACATCTGATTACACATAGTATGCAACTTGATTCAGCAGTAAACAGCATTCACATTGTCCTAATTATGTAAACGCTGAAGATGGCTTTAACCAAAGATGAAAATGGGCCCCTAATGGGAGACGGGGAGCAGGAGAAGAAATCTGAAGTTTCATCTGCCAAGTGCACATCTGGCTTCTCATTGCCAACAACAGGCTCCACTCTGTCCTGTTCAAGCAGGCAAGGAGGTTGTCAGAGGACAGCAGGCAGTCCTCCAGAATCTGCAGGAACAACAGCTAATAAATGATGGGCTGCACCGATGGGTGCTGTCGGGTGTCGAGCAGATGCCCCTCCCTCTGACAGTTTTTAGGGAAGGGACAAAGAGATTAACATCAGACAGGACTAGAATAAGACCACATTGAATGACACACGAATGGAGAATTTACATGACTGTAAATTCTGAGGTAAATGGAACAGACCAAACACTTACATTTTAGGCTGAGGAATGGGAAAGGGGATCTGGGGCATCAAGAGTGAAGGGAGTCTTTACATGAGTGGATGACTTCACATGCCCAAACCTGGCCCCTGGGCTTTTGGCCTGCCTTAAGATAAGTTTCTTCGATAAAAGTTTGTCTCCGAAGATGAGTCCATATCAAAGTGTCTACGAGAAGGGCAACTGCTGTGCGTGGTGATTAACCTTTAGCTCCACATACCAAGGTGACACATCTTGGGAAAACGCCTGCCCTAGACATCTTGGAAAAGGCTCAGCTGAACAACTGGGGCTGGGAGGTACCCTACACTGCTCACTCTCTCCAGTGCCTGCTGCGGTCAGCCCATCACACCACTGACATCCGGACCAGGCGTCAGAGGCTCCGCCCCTTCAGCATCACAAGGCCCAGCGGTGCTACACCGCCATGGGTGCCCGAAGCCTCCTTCCCCCTGCATGCCCTTTTCCTCCTGTGCTCACTTCAGAATCAGACTCGAGGGGCGGATCTGATCAATGAGCTCTAAATTACATCCCTGCAGCCAGCTGTAAGGGAACTGAGAACATAATTTCTGTGACTTTTCTCTTGGGAAGGCAGGGAATGACCAAACTATGAGGAATTTTCAAAAAATATTGAACCTCTACAGTAACGAATGCCCACTTCCAGCACAGCACATAAGGATGAAAGCTGATAAATCCAAAAATAAATGTCCTATCGAGAAAAATGGTAGTAAAAGTCATAAGAAACATCTCAAGAGTTGAAAGTTCTGGAGCGAAAGATGGTGATTGGAGGATGGTAGGTGAAGGGGCAGCTATTTTTTCAAATACGTTCTTGAGAAATCTTCACTTTTTATACCATGTACATGTGTTATTCGGATAAGCAGAAAACTGTTAAAGGATTCACATTTCGTAGAAGTCAGACTTTTAAGGTGATGTGTCTCAGACCCTAGAGTGGCTGACTTGGTAGAATCACTTGCCAGGATACTTGGTCTGATGCCAATTCAGCTGTTTTCTGCTAATTTATCCACTGCTGTCTACAGTTCTGCTTTGGCATACATAGGGAAACCGACTGGCTTTTGGTGGGGGCTTTTGATGGGTTGGATTTAGGATTTCGGAATTTGTTTGCTTGTCGTTTGTACCATAAATAATGAAGATGTTGAAGTTTGAAAGAAAATTAAAGTGCCAAGCTCACCAATCCTTCACCAATGCAGAATGTTACATTTTACAAGGCTAGAGTTTTCAGAACAGACCAGACGGGCTCACTGTGGCTGTGTGCCCAGGGCCACCTTCACAGGTGTGACTAATGCAGATGGATCCCTCATTTCATCTAAGGCTCTGTTATTGGTGTCTCAAAATGCTTAATAATTTTCAGCACAGGAACCCCACATTTTCATTTGGCCCTGGGTTCTGTGACATTATTAGCCAGTTCTACACGTGTGGCCTAAAGTGAGGGCTCAAGTCCAGCAGTGAGGCCAGGGATCACACGGAGGAGACATGTTTGCGGAGATCTTATTGCATATCCTCTTCCTCCCCGTCTCTCCCTGTCTCTATCAAGGATTCTTAATCTGCGGGCCCCTGAAATTGCATGCAAACTTTTCTGTGGACATGCATTTTCTATCTGGAGAGTTTTCTTAGCTCTTACCAAGTTCTCAAAAGTTCTGTGATGCCTAAAAGTCTAAGAACCACTAGTTCTGTGAACTTTAGCCTCTATTTCCTTTCACCAGCTCAACAGAAATGTGTATTTCATTCTAAGACACCTCTGACGACGAGCTGTGGATGGCATCTGACTTAAAGGTGCACTGTGTGTTCATTCTGGAGGTTGAGCCATTTGCTTGCATTTCTCATGAGTCTCCCTTCCTGTGGCTGAGAGCACCAGCCATGAGCTCCCTCTCTCGTGGAAACAATTGGAAAGGGCACAGCGGTAGTCAGACTCTCTTGGGCACAATGCCGGTGCTTGAAAGCAAAGCTCTTGCCTGACTCTCCACCCAGAAGGAGCCCTGTTACTTACACCAGGTAACTCATCTAAAGCAAAAGTGCTTTGATACAATGTGACTTTATGAGTTACTTGCCTTGAATGGAATCCTCTAGATAATAATAAACTCTGAAAAAATAGAATCGAAGCATATTAAAGCAGGATTGGGTTCCTAGAGGCAGATGGGAACTGCTCACGCAGAAAGCTTAGCATATATTAAAGCATTATAGGGCCAATTTGCAGAGTTTATGTAGTTATGTGTTTCTGACAGGTTCAGTGGACCCTTTGAGATCTTTCTTCCTCAGATGCACTTTCTCACTTGCTTAATGAACAAGTCCCAGGAGAGCAGAGGGCTGAGGCTTAGTCCCAGCATCTTGTCTAGGATTCTAGAGTTGGTAGAAGGCTTTCACATGCCCGAATTATTAGATTTGATTATCCTGATTCTCTCTGGAGTGACATCATACCCATTCTTCAGGTCAAGAAATAAAAACTCAGAGAAGTCACATATGACCAGGGTCATAGAAAGGGGAACGGTGTTATTTGTCTTCTAGCAGAGCTCCTTCACTCTCCTCCAGCCCTAGGTGACACTGTGACCCAAACACTTTCCAGTGACTGCTCTGTAAAGTGGTATGTCTTTGCAGTTGAGAATTGGTTGGCTCCATGGGTCCTACTGGGAGGCACTGGCTTCCACTTCTTAGCTGCGTGACCAGAGGAAGACCACATAAACACTACCTGCCTGTTTGTCCAAGCTTACAATGGGGATAATACCACCGATTACAGTGCTCATTAAAGGAATTGCTATTTATTAAAAAAGAATTGTTTAAGTCCTAGCTCACAGTAAGCACCATGGTGTTTATTGTTTTTGCTATTTATGATGCTATTATAATTATCCATATATCTCACCGATATTGGAATGCTTCTTCATATAACTTCAACAATTTGGAGGCAAAACATAAGAATCCTGATGTTTTTATTTGCATGGTTGAGAGGGTGAACTCTTCCTCTTTATCAGCTCGTTTACATCTGTTTTGAGCTTTGCCTCACTGAACTCTCATGCACTCTTCGCAGAGCCAAGAAACGCTTTGCGCCAACAGTGCCCACCAGATGGAATTAATATATTTAATGTGCTTCCCGTGCTCCCTGCATGTGCAGATTGAGAAGCGACACTGTGGTGTCGTGAGCACAAAGGTCTGCTGAAAAGTAATTTTATTGTGCACTGGGAACAAACTCTGGAGAGTCTTAGAGAGGTTTTCTCTGATAACTCAGAGGCTTAATAGTTTCATGGTTGTGGGGAGAAGACAGACAATATGACACTTATTTGTAACAGAGGTGGCAAAGCGATGATGTTAAAACATTCCTCTACAGATGACTTTACGCTCACATGCAGGCTGCTGCTGCTCTCTGGCCCAGGCAATGAACCATCTTTTTAGTTGGAGAAATTAAGGACACAGGAATGTGCAGTTGCCCCACTAAATTCCTCCTCTCTTCTTTCTCTTTCTCAGTTTCAGTCAGAAAATTATCTGGAGCTCCTGCCAGCTGTATTCTTTAAATGACACCTCAGACACTGTCTCCTAATGGCAGGGTCTGTTTTTAGACAGTTACCACCTCCCTATGACCCTATTCGCCTGGTGCCCAAGAGACCAGCACGCTCTGCACCTCCCTAACACCTTCGAGCTGCTCTTACTCCAGGGAAACCCCAGCAGCCATCCCAGCTTTAGCAACAGATTGGGATTTGCAACAGGGGATTAGATGCTTCTCTTTGTGCACTTCCTGCTCCAGTTCCTGGCCATTCGGTCAGACGATTTTCTGATGAACTTCATAGTAATGCAAGTTGTGATGGCAAATGATAGAAGGAATAAAAAGAGGAGCAGAAAACTATGTACAGAGAACATAGCCCAGACTATATGGTTTGATCCTCATCTGCATTGAGAGAGTCACTTGACATTTTCAAGAAACTAAATATCTGATAAGACCCCCAAAATGCCATTTTATCCTTTCCCCATTCTACCTCAATACTCTTAAAGAGACTCCCAGGCTGCACTCCCTCCTGTCCCCTACACTCTGATCGTAGCATAATAGGTTCATGTGGGGAACTATTTGGTCAGTAAGAGGCGAAATCTAAAATTAATCACGGCTTTTAAATAGAGGATGAGTATGGGCTGGTAACTTGTGAAACAGACAAGGGAGGCAGGGCAGAGGTGAGTCAAGTCAGAGAGGAAGGGCGAACATCATGCCACCTGGGGCAGAACTGTTTTGGGTAACTGGATGGTCCCCTCATATAAAGTTGTTATTCAGATTACTAAGAAAGGCTTGATGAGTGTCAAATGCAGAGCAATCAGACGGTATAACTTTAATATGTCCTGAAACTGCACTCAACCTCTTGTCCTTCTGCCTTCTGGTGCAGGCAAGACCATAGAGCAGCTTGTGGCTACCCTTTTGTCCCTAAATACCCCAAACTTGTTTTCTCAGCTGCCAGTCCCTTATCCGCTGTAAAGGATGTAGTTCAGGATGAAGTTGGAGAAGTCAAACTCTTGCCCTGACAAGTCCAGGATTGCTGGGACCAAAGTGGGAATGAGGATTGCCAGTCTCAGCTCAGAGCCCCTCGGACTCAGTGGGTGTGCAGCTGCCTCAGGGCACACGAAAGGAGCCCTTCCAAGCTTGGACACTGGAGGCTCACCCAAAGACCCAGATCAGCTCCACACTCCATTGTCAGAGTTGACCAAGCTTCCCAAGTTTTTAGCTATCAAGTTGTTAGAGAAGAGCAAGTTAGAGAGCATGCTGTGTTCCTGGGGGAAGGGAAGAGGCACTTTCAAACGTTCCAGCTGGGAGCTTGAATTGGTACAATCTCTGAAGTGGGCTATTTGGCAGTCTTGAGCCCTATAAAAAAAAATGCATGTGCCTTTGTTAGACCCATCCCACTTCTAGAATTTTACCCAATGGATATCTTACACACAAAAAATGCGGTATCACTATCCTCTGCAGTAATTTCAATTAGAAAGATATTGGAAACAACCCAATGCCCATCACTAAATGACTGTGTAAATGACGACATACACATCTAAATGAAGTGAATACTGCTGTTAAAAACAAGAATTGCGGTTGTCCATTCTGACACAGAACTAGCTCCACGATTATATGGAATGAAAAAGGAAAGCACACAAAACAATCTATAATATGCCACTATTTTCATGAAGTATACATTTGTGTACATATACACTTGTATTTGCACAGAATCACTGTGGAAGTGTCCACAAGAAACTGGTTGACTGCTGTATATGGAATAGAATGACTGCACTTTGAATAGTGTCCTCTTAGGCTCATGACTTATGCCTGTCCCCTTCCAGGTATTTGATCCAAATCTAGGTCCTGGAACTTGTGACTCTTTTCTCCCCATACCCCACAACTTATCATTCCTGTTTAATATTTAGAAGGAGAAAGACTCCAAGGTATATCTCCAGGATGCTTGGTCAAGACTCTTGCATTAATCTTATTTAATTAAGCAATAACATATACCAGAGGAGGCAGTAAGAAGACTCTTTAGTTTGAAGTGGGTGTGAATACTTGCTCCAGAGAAGCCCTGTCCACCAGCTCTGGTATAGAAGACCCCTGTAAGTAAGTTAACCTATTAGATTGCTGTTGTGTCTCATGGCTGTGTCTGCCTTGTTCTACCAATTCAATTAACTGTTCATTTTGGGTGAGGCCATTCATTCCCACAGCTGAGCACTGCAGTTCCCTCCAGGGAGGACAAGCATTATATATGCTTGTCTGCTTTTCAAGTCTAGACCATATTGAAGCATTAGTTTTTAAAACCATAATAAAAAAACATTTAGCTATAAAAGGCATGATGATTAGTGCATAACATGGTTATTATTGTATCACAATTATTATCATTACTTTTCTAACATTCTCAAGGTCAGCATCCAAAATCAATTTCACTTGGTTTAAGTCAAGATGTCCACAGGGCTGGTTCCTTCTGGATACCCCATGGAGGAACTTTTCCAGCATCTAGAGGCCACCCACTTTCCTTGACCTGTGGCCACGTTATCTGACCTCTGCTTCCATGGTCACTCACCTGTCTGACTGTGACCCTCATGATTCCTCTTATAAGGACGCTTGTGACTATATTAGTTCTACCCAAATAATCCAGGGAAACAAACGGATTCTGGGGATTAGGACATGGACATCTTTGGGGTTCATTATTTAGCCTACTGCTGACATATAAAAAGAAACTCTTCTCTTCCCACTCAACTCCTTTTTTTTTTAACCTCTTCTCTAGGAAACGGATGGATGTTCTGGTGAACACCTGCCAGGTACCAAACACAACCCAAAGTGGGGAAGATCTCAGTGGTGAAGACTGAACTCCCTGCTTCCTCAGCCTGTGCTTTTGCCTCAGCTCTCCTCCACCTTTTTTCTCCAAGGAATGTTGAGGAAGTTAATTAAGAGAATGTGGGTTGGACTTCCAGTAAAGATGACAACATGGTAGGAGCAAGACTGGGGTCCTCTCCACAGAGCAACTAGAAATTCACCTATTTTTCAGAAACAAACACTGAGGGAAATCAGTCAGAGAGACTGTGGAGACACAGCAGCAATCACGACAACAAAGGGTAGGTTAAGATGTCCAGGTTCAGAGCTATATTGCAGACTCGGAATTCTGGCTGCAGTAGAGCGGGGAAACTATGAGAAGAACTGGCTCTCCCAGGAATCATGAAAGAAACAGAGAGCCTGCCCAGTGGGATGGGGACATTGAGTCAGGGGAGAGGGTCTAGGGGCAGGGTGGAAGAGGCGCAGGGCCCTGGTGGTTTGAATGGGACACCTGGCAAGAAAATGATGAAAAGCACACCATACCAGAAGGAAGCTAGGGGAATCGCCCACCCCCAACCAGCCCTTCCTACCATATTGCCCTGGAGCCACAGGACTCAACCACCAGAAATCCTGCCCTCAGGCTTAAAGGGAGAAGAGAGTCTCCCAGATTGAGAAAACTGTCACCACTACCTACTACCACCACCTTGAGAGTGGAGGTGACACTGCTACCTGATTGCCAGTTGTGTGAACAGCAAGGTGATCCTTGCAGTTGGGAGCTGGAACACTGGGGGAAGGCTCTGCATGCCTCACACAAACTCCAAGCCCATGGACTGAACTTTCAGGCAGCAGCAGAGGGCCCACATAAGAACTTCAACAAATCCAACCAGTGGTAATGCCACAAAAAATCAAAATATTCCAGTTTCCAAACCAAGATCCAGGCTTACGCCGTGCAAGTCAATACCCCACACAAGGCCATCACTGCAGGAAAACCTAATCCACAGAAACATAATCAAAATGCCACACTGAGCAAAGACACAGAGAAATATACATGAAACTATGGATCTAATGCAAAACCCAGGGGGAAATCTGAATATAAGATAGACATATATAAACATATATATACATATATATACACACACATATTTGAGGGTGAATTTAGGGCAATGGGGATGAACATACTCATGGAAACCAAGAAAACAACAGAGGAAGAAAATAAGAACAATAAAGAAAGGGAAGAAGTGAAGCAGCTCAAAACGCACGTCACAGAAATAAAGAACACAATAGCTGACTGACAGAATTCAACAGAGAGACTACAGAATAGGACAGATGAAGCCTCCAATAGAATCACTGAACTAGAAGATAGGGCACAGGAATGCACTCAAGCAAAGCAGCAAGAATGAAAAGAAGACAAATAAATGAAAACAGCACTTGAGACATATGGGAGAACGTCAAAAGAAACATTAACATTATAGGGGTCCCACAAAGAGAAGAGAGAGAAAGGGAGGCAGAAACTGTATTTGAAGAAATAGTAGTTCAAAAGTCCCTAAAAAAAGAAACCCAAACAGACCTACACCTAGATACTTTATAATTAAAATGTCAAAAATACAAGATAAAGGAAAAAAATCTTAAAAGCATCCAGAGAAAAATGAGTTACATGCAAAGGAGTCCCCATAAGATTGTCAGGGGATTTCTCCTGGCCAGGAAGGAATGGCATGATAAATTCCAAAGACTGAAGGAAAAATATTTTCAACCTAGGATACTAAACTGTGAGAGACTATCATTCAGGCCTGAAGGAATGATAAAAAGCTTTTCCAATAAGCAAAGTTAAAGGAATTTATAGCCACAAAACCAGCTGTACAAGAATTACTAAAAGATACTATATAAAGTGTAAAGAAACCCACTTAAAAAGCAGGTCTATGGGACCTATTTATACGTGTTCATTGGAAATATCGGCCTGTGGTTTCCTCTCTTGGTGACGTCTGTCAGCTTTTGGTGTCAGTGCGATGTTGGCCTCGTGGAGAGTGCTTGGGGGTGTTCCCTGTTCTTCAGTGTTTTGGAGGAGTTCAAGTATATTAGGTATTAATTCTCTTCTGAAGTTTTGGAGAAACTCATTGGAGAAGCCATCTGGTCCTGGGCTTTTATTTTTAGGGAGACTTTTGATTACCTCTTCTGTTTCTTTGCTTGTGGTTGTTCTGGGGGGTCTACTCAAGAACTTGGCCTATATTATCTTATTTAAGATAAACTAATGATGTAGATTTTATTATCCCCATTTTATCAATGAGAAAACCAAAGGTAAGAAATATGTCGAAGTTTATATAGTATATAAGTGTCAGGGATAAGGTTGAAATTTATCTTTTGTGCCCAAATCCTGTGTGCTTAATATTTTATCCTGTTTAGTTTTATTGTTATTGATATTATTTTGTTTGGAAAGATAATACTATGCAAAATTTTTGAATTTTACTTTCATCATGCGGAGTTTTTTCTTTTTAGTTCCCTTCTTGATAATTCTAATTTTTAACTTCTCTAAATTAAGGAATTGTGACTCAAACTTACATTATGAATTTTTATATATTCTACTACATTCGTTTTAAATTTCAATTTTTTGAAAATATCCAATATATTGTACGCTCCTGAGTTTCTTTTAAAATAAATATTTAATGTGATAAATTATGTCCTTTTCTTTGCCTGAAACAATCAAAACAAAAAAATGAGTGGTAAAGGAAACTAGAATTCTGGTGGTAGGGGTGGTGTGAAATTCACACAGACTGAGGTGTAAATTCAATATCATAAAAACATACAGTGATGTGAAATAATCAAATATATAAGTACATGATATACAAACATATTTGTATAATGGTAACATAATGACTATCCATATATCCACCATATTTAAGATTTGGGGATCTTGTGCAAAAACTCAAAGCCGCCCGAGACAAATCCTCATAATTCAGTTCTATTAAGAATGCCACCCACAGATGTGGCATGGTCTGCCTGTTTCTTCTCTCTCTGCCCCTGCATATAGGGGCCAGTTTGGATTTGCACTTGAATTGTGTAAAAGTGGCGCAATCAGGTCCACCTCGAAGGTCTGGATGCCTACACCCTGGGACCAGACTGCCTGTCCTAGACAGAGCAGCACACTCATCGGCACTGCTGACCTGCTGACCTGCTGTTCAGAAGCTTAAAGGGTCAGTCACAAGGTCCAAAGGTCAACAACAGGGAGGGTTAGTGACATAATTCCCAACAATTTTTTTCTAATATTAAAACGAAATAGATGGTGGATCTCTTTATTATTTGCTTCATCAGCTCTTGAATTGCAAACGTTTTCTATCTTTCAAGCAATTTACATATCCTAGTAACAACCTATGTGTTCTCATCACAGATGCAGGCATAACTGCCACCCCTGCTCCGCCACTCACCAGCTGGGCAAAGCTGGGAGGTGGCTTACCTGCTCACAGCCTCAGTCTCCTTGTCTGAAAATCACAGGCCCCTCCCGAAGCTTCTGATCTCATTGGTTCATAAGTGAGAGTGACACCTGGGTGTTTTGTAAAATTCCCTCAGATTATTCCAGTGTGAAGCCGGGGTTGAGAGCAGGGGTAGGACAGGATCTAGCCACCCCAGGGCCTGTGTCTGGTAGCTGATGTAAAACTCCGGGACTCTGACAGGTGAAGGTAGGTGGGATGGTCTGGGGGAGGGAAGCAGGCCAAGCAATGCCTAGAGCCTGTAAACATTGACTCTTCATGAGCTTGGGCCACCTATGAGGCTAAGGAAGCTCACCTGGTGATTCTGACATTGCACATCTATAGATTTACTCTAATTTTTAGGGTTGAAACCATGACCCATTGGAGCACTGTGTGTATGGTGGGGGTGGCGGGGTGGCTCAACATTGCCATCAGTCCTGGGGATATATGGTGGTGCTGCTCATCAATCAGTCATAGCAGAGCCTAAGTTGATTTGAAAGACCCTTAAAGAGACATGGCAAATCAGGGTCACAGCCAGAGGCAATCAACAGTCTGTTATACACACTTGTTCCATTGTCCCTCTACCCTTCCTTCCCAAGAGAACGTCTTCCCCTCTGCACTCAGCTGTGTCTAGGCAGAATTATTTCCCCACTGAATCGTACAGAGGCAGAGTTGGGAAAGAACTGGGAAACATGTTTGGCTCTGCTCCAGCTGCTGAAAGTCTTCTCCACTAGTGGTTCCTAAAAGGCAAGGATGGTGTCTTCCCAACTTATTTCTCAGACAATTGGACCCTGGTGGGCCCAGAGGCAAAGGACAGGTGTGAGCTAGGTAGTGGGTTAGGTCCTATAGTAATGTCTACTAGAACTTAAAAGGAAGCCAGGGGAAGGCAGGGTATGTGACCCCAGCTAGGACAGAGCATCCATTTCAGAGGAACTCTAGAGAGAAGGCAAAGACAAGTTGAATTTTGGTGTCTTCCTTTTAGTTGAGGCAAAAAGTAAATAGTAGTTTTTCTTCCTTGCCTAGGTATGCACGCCCATTTTATAGAGGGACAGGAAACTGCTCCCAGGCCTGGCTTATTCTGATTGACCATTGCCAGTCACCTGCTTCTCCAGTCACCTGCTTCTGACTAGCGATAATTTTGTTCCATAGTATTGTAGTGATCTGGAACTCTGAAAACTTGGAAGATGCAGTTTAATATAAATTATTTTGATGGCATTTCCCCATTTGTTGCAACCTTATATAAACAAAAGGATAACATGATAGAATATTGACATTTAGATCATGATCAAAATCTAAGACTCTAAAATAAATTTTGAAGACTTTGTGGTACCATCACCATAAAAAATACATTGTGAAGATTTTAGCAAAAAATGAGTGAACCTGGACCCTCTGAAACTCCTCTCCTCTATAAAAACACTGGCAGAAATGGGCAGAATCACAATGCTCAGTAATATAAACATTAAGCAAAGGCTGCAGTAATCCAGGGTACATTCAGTCAAGAAAAAAAAAATGGCTGAGTCTTGGTAATAACAAAGAGCTTTTTGGAATTTAAACATGCTGTGACCCAGCTCCTTACTCTCAAATCTGTAGTACTCTTGAAAACCAGCAGTACCAATCACAAAGAAAAGGTGGAACAGCTCTTTCAAAGCCCCATTTCCAGAGAATGATCATTGTTTGACTGGTCTTCCAATTCCCTCGAAGACCCCACTGACAAGGCTGCCTTTGCTTAACATGACTTGTATTGCAAGTGGGCTTAGGGAGGTGATGTATGTTCTGAGGCGCTGAGTCCATCCTGGAAAGAATTTAAGGGAAAGTTTCATGATAGCACATGGCAAGTTTACTAGAAAAAGCAAAGAGAGAGGGATAGAATCTCCCTCTGTGGGAGGAAAGCTACAAATGGATGAAGCTAAGGGTGGGCCTTTAAACTTGAGGACAGAATTCTTCTGTTGACTTGAGTTACTAGGGGAAGGTCTTTGTTGCTAGAGATTGTGGGTCCTCTCCTTCCTCCTCACTGTACTTGAGGTAGTTACTAAAGACTGATTGGGGTCACTGAGGAGATATTCTGTCAAAAGCTTATTATTCAAGGATTATTTACAAAATAACTTTTAAAAATCATTTAGGTTAAACGCTAACATTTTGGGGATCAGGTAAATAGCGGCACTTTATTATTAAATGTTAACTTTAAGAAATGAGGTTAGATACCTGAGTTTTATTGTGGGAGTTTTCTTGTAAGAATTCAATTATTTGCTGATTTTCATTTTTCTTATTTCCTTGCCTTCTCAGCCCCTTCCCCTGTTCTGCCCCTCATCAACTCAAAGCTCTCTGAGCACAGCCTTTTTCTCAAAAAAGCATTCATTGAAGCACACCCCTGTGGCTCAGGCAGCTAAGACAGTTAAGGTGCGGCCTGTGGACCCAGGTTTGAGACCTGGGGCCAGGAGTAAAAAAAAAAACGTACACACATGTACACACACGTACACACACACACACACACACACACACACGGCATTTGTCAAAAACAATCAGAGAAGTTGTTTAACATCATTGTTGCCTGAACAGTGGATAACAACTGGGGAAAACAATAGTTCAACCAAAACACTTCAAAGGAAACCCTGGGGAACGACTTGTTTCCAGGGACCTTTGCGTACTGACATATTCTTGGGAATACAGAAACCCACACACATGCAAAGGGCTATGGGAGTAAATAAACAGAAATCCCCAACTGCAAGCACAAAGGAGTCAGCTAGTAAAGGGCCAGGAGAAGCCCCAGCATCTATGAAGAGCCCAAGCTCAGCACAGAGACCCCACACTGCAGATGCCTCCAGAAAGGTTATTAGCAGAGTCCATACTGCCAGACCACTATTTCAATGATCTAAGCAACAGCCCAGTAAAAAAACCAAACATCCCCCTTTTAAGATAAAGAATTCTGGTGCACCCTGGTGGCCTATCAGTTTAATACACATCAGGCATAGTTCACATAAGTCCCAAGGTCCTCGGTTTGAGATCCAAGGCGGGGGAGGGGTGAGCGGACAACCAATGATGAACCACTAAATAACTCTGTCTACTCGCCTTTATTCCTGCCTGCACCTTCCTTAAAAAAAAAAAAAAAAAAAAAATTTCTTAAGACCAATTCCATGTATTTCTCACTCATGAGATACAGTCTCATAGACTGTATCTACAAGCCCTTATGCAATGCAAATGCACTCCCCTATCTCTTCACAGGAGGATGTCAGAAAGTAAAAAGATGCCTGCTTTCACACACACATATGTGTTATGTGATTCTGATTTCTCTTGAATATACAACTAGGTTGATTCTCACAGAATTTGAGGTGAAGTAACACACTGGCTCTACCTTCCCTGGTCATCCTGAAATCTGATTCTGAAAAATGAAGTGGTTATTAATGTAACTTAATTTAGCATCATGACTGAAGCACGTGCTCAGGAAAGACCAGAGAAGGCCTTACGTTCTCATCTCTCATTTACTTTAAGTGTCTATGCAAATCGGAAGTAACAGCTAAGGCTGAGCGACAAATACTTTGAGAGCTGAAGTTGTGGCCCAGTGCACACTCAGAGCCCCTCGCAAAAATCAGGAGACTGATCCTGGGCATTTAAGGCATCTCTCTCTGTCTCATCATTAGCATACTATTAAGCTAGGTGAGCCAAGACAACATGACTACCCAGAACACAGACCTTGTAGAATTAATTCAGAAACATAACAATAAAAAAAAAAAAAACTTTGGAGAGGGGCAAGAATCTGATTTCTAAAGGTCTAACTTTATAACCCAGCAATAAATTGAGACCCAATGAACCTAACCTTCCAGCAAAACTGAGGAATCTATACATTTAATTAATCTATGGCGGATAAACTAGACCAGGAGAGACACCAACAATGGATTGAGCCTGTCGTCATCCACTGAGGTGGGAAGACTTGGATCAGTTTGATGAACTAGCAGCCCCCCTGTGCCACACTATCTACAATCACCAATGGCTGGAAATACCTCACCTCACCCCATTTGCCCCCCTGCACTTGTACTTTGTCTCTATAATCTGAGTCCCCTTCAGTGGGAGAAGCAGACCTGAGAAAAAGCAGGTCTCCCACTTTCTTGGTTTGTGTCTCTCAATAATAAACCTACTTTCCTTCCATCAAAGTTCATGCTGTTGAGTATCAGCCTTCAGAGTGATGAGCAGTGGACCTGGGTCCAGTAAAGGTTGACCTATTATCTATCAATTAAAAAGCATATGTTCATTTAAAAATATGTACACAAATGTTCCAAGCAAATTATTCATAATAGTCAGAAAATTGGAAACAACTCAAATGTCTATTAACATATAAATATATAAATAAATTGTGGCATATAAATACTATGATTTTTTCTGAAAATATGAAAGTTATATTTTGAGGGTAATAGCATCATGGTTCATGCAAATACTCAACAGTCAGAATCTTCTGTGTCAGGTGTTAGGTGGGTTTGCTTAGGGAATGGAGAAAGGGGAAATACCTCAGCAGACAAGACCCAGAAGTAGTCAGATAAAACTGTGAGAAAGCAGCACATACATTCCTGCAATTGCCTTATGGTCAAAAAGAGCGTTCAGAAGGCAGCCTGACTATGTCAGCTCAAACCAGTTGGCTGCACAGGTGCACTAACCAGCCCTACCAGGTCAGAGTAACCTCTACCTCATTATAAACAACATAAAATTGTATGTGGGCTCACACATTAAACTCAATATAACAGAATGGATTATGGGTAGTGAACCCGTGCAGTTGAGAAAAATGCCTATTCCTGGAAAGGACAAGATTTTTTTCTGGAAATCTCTACCCTAAAATGCCCACTAGTGGAGAAAGGGAAAACTATAGAAGAGATTACTCATAAAAGTGTGCACCCGAAGTGAGACAGAGATCAATGTTCCCTTGAACCCAACCCACTTCTCCTCACCTTGAGAAGTATGTACTTTCTCTTTCAGCAATGAATCTTCCACTTGCTTTTAACTCTGTCTGATGTGATAATTTTACACATTGGATACAAGGACCTTTTTCTAAAGCCTACCCATCAACAATGGTACAAGGGAAAACCTGAGTTCTTCTAGGCTGGCAAGTAATCAAATACACCTTTGATTGATAAAAGAATAAAGGCAAAAAGTTTAACAATAACATGCATATCTCCTACGTACATGGGAGAAAGCTAGGTAACGGAGTGAATTGTCACATGGCATTAATTTCTAGCTTTAATGCCTCCTGTGGAGTTCAGGCTGTGGGGTTCAGGCTGTGGATGGTGGGGGTCAGGGTGGGCCTCAGCCAGCCACTTGAAATAGGAAGGGCATTGTAAACAAAGATAGGACCCTTATGCCCAGTAAGTTTCTACTCTTTCCACTGATAAAGAGATTAAATCTTCCTGGTTTGGGAAAGAGATTTTTTTTTCCCTTTACACATGTAAATATTGTTCAAATGGCAACTGCCATGCCCCTTTATTATTTTTTTTTTGTGGCAAAGACATATTTTAGGGGTGATAGATTTTTGCTCCCCTACATCTGAATATGAATAATTATTTGACAGAAAAATCAAATTAAGTATGAAACACGCTACAACATGAGTGAAACTTGCAAACATTTTGATATATGAAAGAAATCAGTCAGAAAAGGTCACATATTATATAATTACATTGATATGAAATGTCCAGAATGAGCAAATCCAGAAAGAGACAGAAAGTAGATTGGTGGGTACCTCTGGCTGGGGTTTCATTTTGAACAAACAACAGAAGTTCTAAAATTGACCCTGGTGATGATTTCACAACTCTGTGAATATAGTTAAAACCACTGAATTTTTTATATGCTTAAAATATTTAAATTGCATAGTATATGGATTATAGTTCAGTAAAGCTATTATCAAAAGAAATAGCAGCCATAAAATTTTGCCTTTCCTCTCTCCTTCTCTACTGGGTATTAGATTGGAGTAATCATCAAGAATATGGAAATGACCATTTTCTCTTGTCCGGCTTTGACGTACACAGTAAATTTGTTTCTATTTCAAAATTTAATATAACCACAAAGAGGCAATTGTCTAAACTTCCTTAACATTATATCTAATGCACACAAAGAATAGTCTAGTTTACAAAAAAAGCAACAGGTTTCTTTAAATAGGCCAGAGTTTAATTGCTTTCCTGGGTGAATTCTTTGTTTTCTAAATAAATGCACTGAGTCAATGAATTCAATGAGCTCAACTCAGTTCTGTGAGCATATAGTTCTTTGCTTTACAAATGACCTATTTAGAGATGAATTGCAAGTCTGAATTTTCCTCAGCATTTGTGTTTAACCAAGGGATTGCACATCAATTGCTCTGTAATTCTTGAGGTGAGGGTAAGGAAGAGAAACAAAAGAAGTAACAAATTAATTGTATCTTGTAATCAGTAGGATTACTATTTGAGAGTTTGCTATTTCACTGATGGAAAAAAATTGCTATGTGCAATGATAATGATACTGTAATCAAAATGGCTAGCAAAAAAGGAGTATCAGGCATAATGGCTTATTTTAAGCTTCAACACAAGAATAACATGTGATTATTCACAGATTTGGCTCTGGTCAGAATCACTCAGGCTTCTCCTCTATAATTGCTTTACTGCAGCCATCAGTTCTATGCTGCTTCTTATTTTACCATTCTGGGCACATCTTGCTAGGAATTGCAACTTAGATTATCTTATTTTATAAGGAGGGGACCCTGTTCAATTAACGAAAGGGACAGATTGGGGAGATTGAAGCTGAAAAGCAGGAAGGGTCAAAATTAATTAACAAAAGAGATGGGCCAGAAAGGAAGAACCAATCACCAGAATAGTCCCCAATACTAGGCCTAAAGAGGGAAGAGGTCATCTCCCAACCTGCCTCCTGTTCCCTTTCTTCCAAATAGCATGGCCTGTTCTCACTCTTGAGAATGCCTTTTCTTTTTCTATTTTCTTCAATAAAACTTTGCTTACTCATGAGTGCTTTGAATGGTCCCAAAATTTCTTTTGGAGACTGAACTTAGTAACCTAACCCACAGGGAGAGGAAGGACCAGAAAGGTGAGAAAAGGAGACTGGGACTGGAGAGGTGCCAGCCCCTCCTGGGACCATACTTCCATAGCATTTGGCTGAAACCAAGGCCAGGCCCATGGAACGTGAGGCCCACACTCAGCATCCCTCCCTGTATCTCTGCCAGCCTCCAGTGCTTCTGGAACAGAGTTCCATCAGCACCCCATGTCATTACCAGTGCTACAGGCACAAACTAGGGTAGTTGAGGAAATCTGAGTAGGCCATGGAGTTCAGTTAGTAACAAGGTGGTGATATTGGTTCATTAGTTGTGATAAATGCATCACAGTATTGTTAAAAAGAAAGAAAGGGACACCAGGGTATGCCATATGTTAACACATTTTTTTAAATAAATGTTCCCACAAAAACTTATACACAAATGTTCAGAGCAGTATCATTGAGAGAACTCAAGACATGGACACACCTCTAATATCCATCAATTAAAAATGGATAAACAAAATGTGATACACCCATATAATTAAATACTTTTTAGCAATAAAAAGGTATGAAGAATTGATATGGTTCAACATGGATGAACCTTTAAATATTATGCTAATTGAAAGTGTTATGGCAGAGCCTCCAGATGGTGAGAAGACTGACAGCCAGGCACTCAAAGGTAGAAAAAATAGCACTTTACTGTGAGCACTGGTGCTGGTTCAAGGGTATCGTTACCCAAAGCTGAGCAACGGGGGACCTAACGGAGCTCCTTTTATGCTCTGAGGTAATGATTCATCTTCTTGGCTACATGTGGTTTCTACTGGCAACTCATCAGTATGTACAGCTGCAGAGTAGGGAGGCTATGCTTGTTTATCCTTAGTCACAATAACAGGACATAGCTGCAATCTCCATAGTACCGTAGAAAACTCCTGGCTTACTAACTTTTGCATTGGAGTCAGGGAAAATGTCTTCTACCACAAAAAAGACCATCAGAAGAAGTCACATATGACAGGACTCCATTTATATGTAATATCCAAAATAGTCATATCCACAGAGACAGAAAGTAGATAGTGGTTGCCTATGGCTGAGGGAGACATGGAGAGTAACTGCTAATGAGTATCAGTATTCTTTTCAGGGGAATGCTGGAAATTTGAAATCAAATCATGATGATGTGTCTATAAACCTACTAAAAATGACTGAATTATTCAGTTAAAGTAGATGAAATTTATGGCACGTAAATTTTACCTCAGTAAAGCTGTCAAAAATAATTTAAAAATAAACAATAGAATTGCCCATTTTGTAAATTGGGAAAATCTGGATGAAAATGATGTGCACTTTAAGTAAAATAAAAACTAAAATAAATTTAAAAATAAAGAAAGGGTATGGGAACTCTTTGAAACACAGCCAGTCCTTGAATAACACTGGGCTGATGATACATACCATTTTAAGTGGGACAGTATCATATTTTTCATATTTTCCAACCATCCCAACATTTTAATATGTCAATTTTGTCCCATTTTAATGAACCAGGGCCAACTTTAATGTGGGGCAACGTTGAGTTGCCCTAGGTCCAGTCTGTTGAAGGGACTGAAAAGCAGCTCCCCCTTTTGCCCTGCATTAAAGACGACCCTTGTCAGTGCTGAATGCGGTGGGCTGCAGCTGCTGCTGCTGTCTGGGCTTGTCATGATCAGTGGCAAATGGTCAATGATTACAAGTTATGCTGTCTTTCAAATGCTTGGTTGATTCAAACATCACACATTCACACATCACTCAACATACACAGTCACAAGTAAAGTCATGGCCGTGGTAATCAACGGTGGTAGGGCACACTTCTAAATACCAAAAGCAGCACTAAGCAAGCTCATTCACCAGTCCAGGGTATGAGCTCAGAGAGACAGGGTAACTAGCTGGAGTGCACAGCTTATGATGGGAAATCTCCAGCACTGAGTCTCAGCAAAAGGTCCCAAAGATGCTAGGGTACGAAGATTGTGTGTGTGTCATGTCGGTGGAGTCTGTGCAACTAAATGCATGTGTTTTCCTTCATCTTTTATGGTCATTTTTCCAGTTATCTTCAGCTAGTCTATCAGTGGCATATGGGTGGTTATCAGTAGCCACAAGTGTGATGTAATGCTCAGGACTAGTACAGGGAGCCTAATCAGCTAATCTGCACTAAGTGCCTCAGCTATAGTTCCTAACTTCTCACTTTAGTTGCCAGGCTTTTGTTAGCCCAAGTACTTTCATTTTGTTTTTCAAATGTGGTATCATCACCACACTTCATTTCTGGTTGTGACTGTTCACTACAGGCCTCCCTCTGAGGAGCCACATGGGAAAGATTCCCCCACAACCCTGCATGTGCCTTCAAAGGGAGACCATCACAGTGTGGTTAAGCCCTAAGTAAATACTATGGGGGTTATCTCTGGCACTGTGGGGTTACTGGGTATTTCTGGCACTGGGATGGTTAAAGCAGCAGTGTTTTAGGCAGGACACTTAGAGCAGGGCTTGCAGGAGTGTCATTTTTTTTCTTGCCTACAGTGCCAAAATTCCTTGCACCAGCCCCGACCATTTGTATGAAATCCTGCTTGACCACAGGTCATTACTATGCAATCACTGATGGGCATCATGACAAGCCCAGATGGGCAAGTACTTACTTGCTGGCCTGGCTGCTCTACTTCTGCTGTGATTGCTCCACCTCCCTTCCCCTTATTCATCTGCACATAACCCCATCCTGGTTTTGCCATCCCAATATCCCATTTTTGTCTCATAGTCAAACTAAATACGACCATGTCATTCAAGTCATTTCATTATAACATTAATGACAAAAATCCAATCCAGGCTCCATACTGAACAAAGTGTTGTCATTCAAGTACCTGCTTACACTTTACTTCATTTCATTCAAGCTGAAGTTTCCAAGAGCCTGTCAATGATGTTAAGTGAGAACATACTATATTTAATTTTTGGTCAATCTGGACTATTCGAAAATTAAAAGTGACTTAAAAGATGGAGAGATAGAAACAGAAAGAACAAAGGTGGTTGGAGCTGAGTGTTATGGCACAGCTAGAAAGCAGTCCACAGATTCTGTTATTGAGATACCTGGAGTCAACTCTAATTCCTATCCAGCCTTAAATCTTTGATTCCATGGGTTCCCATTTCCTCCCCATAGTATTAATGTGCTATAGTTACCCAGAGATGTATTCTGTTGCTTACTGCCAAAGATTTTCACACCATTCCATTTATAAGGCAATAGTTGGGCCATACGCAATCTTACTCTATAATTTTCAGACCTTCATAACCAAATATTTTAGTAGAGCAGTTGACACAGAGTAGCATTCATTTTAACCCTTCCTCTCAAGTGAGTCTCTACAGAGATGGCACCCATGCCCATTGCAGACTTTGCTAATTGATCACAACACTTATTCCCTGGGCATGAATGCAGAGTAATAGATGCTGGTGTTATTGTCCCACTCAGGTCCCTTCATAACAAGTATAGCCATCCACCTCCCAGTTGCTATGAATGTGGGTTGTCAGAGGTTCACAACTGCCCTCATCTCCAAAACATTGCTCTTAACAAAATAGGAAGCACCTCCCTTTAAGGTAGCCTACGATCAAAAACTGACTAATAAGGGCTACAAAAGTCAGACTCTTGCCTCTAGGTAGGATCAACTCCACGGTGTGATTCATGCTCCAGGGCCCCCATGGGATCAGAGTGAAGATCCACTGTAGGTGAAATCACATCCTTATGTAACCCCTTCCCCTGCCCTGTCTGGTTTCCTTCACTCCTATTCTCCAGAGTCCTCCTTCAATAAACCAAGAGTGTCTGAATCCATGGCCCCAATTCCGCTTTAGGGAACTTACATAAGATGTGCCATGCAGAATTGTTCTCAACATAGTGGTGGTGCAGCCACTACCAATATATGAGTTGACACATGTCAAACAGATTTGACACACTTGGGACAATACTAACAAAAAGGAGAAATGACGTGAGCACAAAAGGAAAATCAACAAAGCCTAGAAGACTTCAAGACCTGCAGATTCAATCACTTGCCAATGCAAAGGCAGAGCGCATGTAGCCTGGGTTTAGGTCTGATTTGGAGATATGCCCAACATTCAGGACAAGTCTTTTATAAGAAAGATGTCTACAGGACAAAATGAAAGAAGATGAAGTCAAAGAGGCAGAGTTTTTATTCCAAGAAGCTTGTGGACTACTAGCAAAAGGCCTTCTTCTCTCTGGTGCATGTTCTTGTTAGGAAGCAAGTATAGCATCTTAAATGCAGGCCATGGGCTGGAGGGGAATGAAACTGTTTAAGGGAAACTGGCCTGACTTGAAGATCTCAAGCATTTCTACACTAAACCTCTGGCATTGTATTACAGGAAGTCTTCAGTTAGCATCATCTACAGCTTCCTGGACTTCAACTTTAAGCAAAACAGTATATGATGAAATCAGATCCTCCAATAATGTTTCATTCAACATCAAGTATGAATATCCATTCAAGATGGTGAGCTGGTAGGTAAGAGCAAGACTCACATGCTCCCCACAGAGCAACTAGGAGTTCACCTAGTTCACTGGGGAAAAAGCAGGCAGAGAAGCTGTAGAGACACAGCAGCAGCAATCATGACAACAAAGGGTGGGTGCACACATTTGGGTTAAGAGATACAACACAGACCAGGCATTCCAGACACAGTAGAGGGGATGGAACTGCGGGAAGAACCGGCCCTCCCAGAAATCAAGAAAGCCGTGGAGAGCCCGCCCAGTGGGACGGGGACACAGAGCCCGGGGAGAGGGTCTGGCCACAGAGTGGAAGAGGCACCAGTGCTCCAGAGGTTTGAACGATAGGCCTGGTGAAAAAAATTGTTATGCACCACCATAACCAGAAGGCAGACAGGGGAATCCCTCACCCCACTCCATCCCACCATATTGCCCCAGGACCCACTCACTAGAACTCCCACCTGAAGGCTTAAAGGAAGAGAAGCCAGTCCTCAAAAGAGAGTCAATGTTACCCCCACCAGTGCCACCTCGTGGGTGTAGGTGAAACTGCAGCCTGTTACCAATTGCGGGTCAACAGCAAAGCTGTCATTCTGGTCATTGTGGTTGGGAGCTGGGACACTAGGAAAAGGCTCCGCATCCCCCACGCAAATCCAACCCCATACAATGAACTTTCAGGCAGCAACCGAGGGCCCACATAAGAACTTAAACAAATCAAACCAGCGGTGTCACCACAAAACTCAAGAAATCCCAGTATCCAAACCAAGATCCAGGCTTACTTGGTACAAGACAATACCATACACAAGGCCAAAAACGCTTATCCACAGAAACATAAACAAAATTCCAGACAGAGCAAAGACACAGAGAAATATGTGTGAAATGATGGCTCCAATCAAAAACTCAAGGGGAAATCTGAATACAAGAGATGTATGAAAATTACCTGAGGATGAATTCAGGGCATCAGTGATAGACATACTCATGGAATTCAAGAAAACAATAGAGGAAGAAAAAGAGAACAGCAAAAAGAAAGAGAGAGAGAAGAAACAAAGCAACTCAAATTAGATTCAAAGAAACAAAGAACACGACAGCTGACCTAAAGAATTCAATAGAGGCACTCAGGAATAGGATGGATGAAGGCTCCAACAGAATCAGTGAGCTAGATGACAGTGCAGAGGAATGACTTAAGCAAACCAGTAAAGAGATGAAACAATGAAAATAAATGAAGACAGCATTTGAGACCTATAGGATAACATAAAAACACATTTGCATAATAGGGATCCCAAAAGGAGAAGAGAGAGAAAAGGGGGCAGAAACTGTATTTAAATAAATACTAGCAGAAAACTTCCCTAACCTGAAAAATGAAGCAAGTCTCTGGACACAGAAAGTTCAAATAGTCCCTAATAAAAGAAACCCAAGCAGACCTACACAAAGACACGCTGTCATTAAAATGTCAAAAATACAAGACAAAGAAAAAAATCTTAAAAACATTCAGAGAAAAACTAGTCACGTACAAAGGAGTCCCCATAAGATTGCCAGGGGACTTCTCAACTGAAATCTACAGGCCAGGAGGGAATGGCATGATATATTCAAAAGGTTGAAAGAGAATAATTTTCAATCCATGATACTATATGCTGTGGTAGTATCATTCAGAACTGAAGGAATGATAAAAGGCTTTTTCAAAAAGTAAAACTAAAGGATTTTATCACCACAAAACCAATTTTCAAAAAAACACTAAAAGATGTAGACTGTAAATAGCCCCTTCTTAGAATTAGTAAGATAGCAAATTTTAAAAGTGGGAAGGAGAAGAGAACAAAAATGTGGACAGTTAGAATGAGTGGAAGACTAATCTGCTTTCAAATAAAAATAGGAAATAAACATAGAATTCTTAATAGTAACTTCAGGATAACCTCAAAATACATCTCCAGGGAAAAATCAAAGAAAAAAAACGAAACAAAAAGGGAAACCAATCACAACACAAACTCACCCAATACAACTAAGAAGAGACAAAGAAGAACACAGACACTGGAACAACACACAGAAGACAAATTGCAAAATGACACTAAGCAGCTATACATCAGTAATCATCCAAAATGTTAATAGACTGAACTCACCAAATGACAGAGTAGCGGAATGGATTAAAAAACCTTCTGCTGCATTCAGGAATCTCACCTTTCAAAAGACAAACAAATACTCAAAGTCAATGGTTGGAAGACAACAAATATCAACCACAAAAAAAGCAAGAATGGCCATACTTATATCTAATAAAACAGACTTTCAACTCAAAAACATAACAAAAGACAGAGATGGACATTTTATACAAATGACAAGGGGTCAATCCAAGAAACAGACACAACACTTATTGACATATATGCACCAAATGAAGGAGCATTAATATGTATTAACCAAGTGTTATTAGAACCGATGAGAGACGATAGCAAGGCAATCATAGTAGGAGACTTCAACACTCCACTTGCAACAATGAACAGATCAACCAGGCAGAAAATTAACAGGAAGAACCAATGAAAAGTGGTTACAATTTTCAAGGGCTGCTTAACCAATTCAATCAAAACCCCGAGGCAGGGAGACCCAAGGACTGTTCACAGGCTCTTTGGTGTCATATCACTTCTCTACTCTACCACCCCCACAATGTGACTTGTCTCACTTCATGGTCAGAGGAGGCTACCATGGCTCCGAGGACCATATCCACACAAGACAATGTCTGGCCAAACAAACAAAAACAGTGTTGGCTCATTCCTCTCTTGTCCTGAGGCAGGAAAGTCATTTTCTGAAGCCCCACCTGTACCACAAAGGCATTTTGCTCACACCTAGGCACAAGCAATACAAAGATAGCAGGATTCTGACCTTTTCAGCCTTCACTGGGGGAACCTGCATGACTAAATTAGTCAGGAAAGGATTGGTTATGCGGCAGTAAAAGACACCCCCGAGTCTCAATGACATGATACAGCTTGTGTTTACTTCACACTCTGATACCACAAGTTCATAAAGTCTCTCAGGGATCAAGGCCCACCATTGTAACATGAAGCCCTCTCATGTATTACATCAGGGAAGAAGCAGCTAGAGATCACATACCACCAGCAAATCTATGCTTTATTTTGGAAGCAATTCATGTTTCTTACCACTACTTGAATCCTAGCTTGTCCCATGACCCTGTCTTGCTTGTCACATGAAGGCTTATCTCTGCCATCCTGGCTTTTCTTCATAATCACCACTTCTCTGCATATGCTGGGTCTTCCCCAGTCAACCCCAACACCATCCCCACTTGTCTTTGTTTTTCTGGCCCATATCACTCTTTCCTTCCTCAGATATCTATAGGTTCCAGTTCTACCCTCATCTTAATGACTGTACTACGTCCAGGGACTTCCATGAAGTCGGAAGTATTCTCTCCTCTGCCTGTGGTCACTGTCAAAAACAGGAAGGGAAGAGTCTGGGATCATGAATAGAGAAAGAAGGACATTCTGTATCTCTCATTTCAAGGCACAGTTTGCTTTTTCCTAAAATGTCTATAATCACCTAACTCACACTGGGAAAATTAGTTTCCTCCCCACCCAAAAAAAAACCAAAAAACCAATTCTGGCTTTATATATGAGGTGTGGATTCTCCTAATAATGTAACAATGACTTTTTAATCCTAGTTGTATAAAAAGAATTATATATGTATACTGAAAAGAAATCTTAACAAAACATTAATGACATGTATAACTCTGCAATGGCATTTTGAGTAATCATTTTGCATTCTGAGTAATTTAAATTTCCTTCTTAACATACAAATGTAACCATTTCATAATAAGAATGGGGAAAGAACTTTTTAAAAGTCAAACTTTTATTTCACTCCAAGGTATTTCTTCTCTACATTCATTTTTAGGAAAGCTGAGAGAAGTTAATTCCCAACACAAATATCAAGTATTACAATTACTAGGGGTTAGTTTTTTGGTGGAGAGGCAAGAGTCAGGGACAAGAAGGATATTTTAACTGAACTTAAAGCTGAAACAACTTTTGATGCCCAGGCAATCGTTCACCTAAAAAATGTTCAGAGCCTAGCTGATAAGATTTGACAGGAAATAAAACTCTGATCATTTTCACCCATTTATAGAGAGAAGAAAGCTGAATTGGGAAAAGAATCTCCTTACCACAAGTCTTTCATGGCCACCCTTTCTGTTTAAGATTTTCCCATAAACACTTCCCCCAGAAAAGGGGATATTGCAGCCAGGTATGTATAAGCTGTCTCCGAGGAGAAATTAGTTCTTTGACAGATTGGAAACCATGGGAAGCTTTGATAAGGAAGGACAGGTCTCCCCAAGACATGGTGCCTTGACATGTACAATATTTAAAGTTGCGGTCAACTGAGGCCCAACAGGGTCATGAGAACTTTTACCACTCCCTTAACTATCTGAAAGTATAAATACTGGAGAAATTTCCCCAAAATAAGGTTTTTACCAGAAATAAACTTTCTATCTGAGAAAACTATCTGCTAGTCTCATCTTGCTTATCCCCTCCTTATTATGTGAGTCCTATTCTTCTCTCCTTCAAGTCCCAGGCTCCTATCCCAGTCCTTAACTCTGGATATATGTCCTCATTTTGCCCCATTGGCTTTAGAATTTACATCCATATTATGGATATAATTATGGATGTTAATTTTCCATATGTATGAATGAAATTTGTTCTTTTCTCCTACTAATCTGTCTAATGTCAATTTGATTGCTCCACTAGCCCAAGAACTCAGAGGGGTAGGAAAATTTTCCCTCCTCCTCCACAATAATTCTGGCTAGAGAAATTTCATGAAGAAGAAAAAGGACTGTGAGAAGAGTTCGACTGAGTCCCACCCTCAGGTTTGATGTTTCCTGTCGCTGTTCTTAAACAAAGAAAGCTCACACTCTTTCTAGCCCTTGTGGAGGAATGGTGCCATAGGACTAGCACATTAATTACATACCAAGGGCATTTTCCTATGGAGAAAATTCTTAGTGGTTTAAGAGAATAGTGCTATGCAATATGACTGAAAGGGGCCTCTGGGTTTTTCCCATCACATTTCCTGAACCACAGACTTCTGTTTATTCTCATTACTGCAGAAACAAAAGAAGTTCAAACTAAAGAAATAGGAAGCTTTGGTGCTAGAATTCAATTTAAGTTGTTGGGAATCATGTAGGAGTGCTAGACCCACATCTCTGGGGGAACACTCAGTGATATCAATGTCATCGTGTTGGGAAGTTCCAGAGATAAGCAAAAATAACATTCATCAGCTATTGAACCCTGGGCAAAACAAAGGGATGTAAGTCTAAGGGGTAACAACATCCCTTAAGTCTACAGCTACAGTGTGGTCCATATAAAGTCCAAGACCTGGATTCGAGACCTGGGGCTGGGATAGCAACCAACATGAGTGACTAAAAGAATAAGCGTTTCTTCCTCCTCTTCTTCTTCCTTCCTGCCTTCCTACTTGCCTTCATTCCTGTTTCCTTTCTTCTTAAAAAAATACAATAAAAGTAGACTTTTTTTTCCCATTTGGTATGTTGGAACCAAAGGCAGGCCACCCCAGGATGCACCGATGTTGTGTGCTGATTATTTTGTATTAAAAGTAGTTGAGGTGTCCCTGGTGGAGTAGTAGTATGGTCAGCCCTCTTCAGCCGGCACAGTTCTCAAGCATCCCAGGGATCCTGGTTTGAAGCCTGAAAAAGGGGAAGGAGCAACCAAGATTAACAACTAAATAAAAAGAATGTGCTTCTTACTCCTCTCTCTTTCTGCCTGCCTGCATCACTTGCCTTCATCCCTGCTTGCATCTTTCATATATCTATCTATCTATCTACCTATCTATATAGATAGGTAGATAGATAGATAGGTAGATAGGTAGATAGATAGATAGATAGATAGATACATGAACTGAGAGACAAAAGATTCAAGAATTATGTTTTATCTTCCCCTGATTATCTACCACTCTAAAATCAGAAATATTCCCTATGGTGGTCCTGGAGTTGAGAGTCACCCTTATCGCCCTCAACTAGGGTTTGAAAAATCTTTTTGTGAGGCCCATGTAGATAAACACAGAAAAATTCCTTTTTCTTTAAGTTGCCAGTTTCTTTGTTCAGTCTTTTCCTCCTAACTTTTATGACCCCTTCCAAGGACCATAAACCCTGACTGGAACAGAACAGAGATGGACTATGAATCTTTCTTGTATCAATGTAACTCTTTTCCAGCCATAGGGACCTAGAAGAATAAAAAATGATTCATTTCTTCTCCAGCAGCTATAATGGCACGATATCTGTACTTGGGTGTCCTTGTCTTTGTACATACATCTATAGAAACAAACAGCCTCAGCATCAACATCTGAGAAGTTTACTTAAGTTCAGATTCATTACTGTTTTTGAGTATGGGTTAGTTTGGTTTTTGTTTAATTTTCAATTAGTTACTCCATAAAACGTTTCCAGAGAACTATTAGTGCAGAGTACACTTAACAACCTCCTCCCATTTATAGTTTATTTTTCTAGCAGCCACTTCAATCTCCATCAACAGGACATCTCCTTCATGGCTCCCTTCTGGGAAACTTGACAGATGTGGTTAAATATTTAGAAATGTCTCTTTAAAGAAGGCACTAATGAACAAGGCTTTTGGAGCTGCTAAAATGTGGTGCTCCCCCTCAAAGTCACATTTCAACGTCCAAAGTTGTATTTAGTTGCCAATGTTTTCAGAGAGGCCACCATGATTTTTATAATTCTTTATTTCTCAAAGGTAACAGAAAGGGTACTTATCTGCTCATAACTTTCATACACAATTTCATGGCTCTGGAAATGAAAGTATATCATTTGGTATGATTTTCATGAAAACAAAACTTCAAATTCTCTTTCAACTAAAGAAAACACAGTTGAATTCCTAGCAACATTTCAGTGGAGTTTTGCTTCATTGGAAGAAGCAAATGTCTAGTTGCAAATCAAAAATTAGTAGGAAAGCCAGATGGAGACTCGATAGGGAGCACTTTCGGGTCATTCCCCACAGACACTGAAAAAAATCACCTATTTTCCTGAGACGAACACCAAGAAACAACTGGCACTTCAGCTGGAGAAGGAACAGCTGATGACTAACGGTGGGTGAGGATGCCCAGCAGGGTTCTCAGCTAAGTCATGGATTTGGATTTGCAATGGAACTACAGAGTCTCTGGACGTGTGGTGGGACAGATTCAGGTGGGGACTAGGGATTTCAGGAACAGCTGAGGAGGCAGTGGAAATCACGTCCAGAGGGGCTGAGACACGGAGTCAGGGAAGGCCGATTTTGGAGAGAGCAAAAGGAGAACCAGCTCCCCATGAGCTGAGCTGGAGCTCACGCAGTGAAATTTCACTGGGCACTGCCATAACCGAAATCAGCCAAAGAAATTCCCAGCCCAAACCCCTCCCACAACCATTTCACACCAGAGCCTGGGATCTACCGAGCAGATATCCCATGACCTGCATATCCCACCCACCGGATATCCCGCCCATTGGATACCCCAGCCACAGTGAGAAGGCAGTCCCATACAGGACTAAACCACAACACTACCTGCTAGCACCACCTTGTGGGTAGAGGCAAAACTGTAACCAGATTGCCAATCCTGGGCAAGTCAAACTAAAACAACACCAGGGAAACCAAACCCTCAGAAATATAAAAAGATGCAATAAAAAACCCAGGGTAAAATCTGAATACAAAAGGTGTATGTAATGAAGATGAATTTAGGGTAAATGTGACTAACATACTCATAGGAATTCAGAAATAAATTGAGGCAGTAAATGAGAATGACAGGAAGCAGAGAGAAGAATTAAAACAAGACACCAAACAGGTAAGAGATATGATGGTTGAATTAAATAACTCAATAGCAAAACTCAACAATAGGTTGGATGAAGATTACAACAGAATCGGTGATCTGTAAGATAAGACAGAAGAATTCAATCAAGCACACCAGCAAAGAGATAAAAAAAATTTTCAGAGAAACGAAGACAGCATTCGTCCCTAGGACAACATCAAAAGGAACAACATTCACATCATAGGAGTCCCAGAAAAAGAAAGAGAAAAGGGGACAGAAATTATTTTAAGAAATAATAGATGAGAACTTCCCCAATCTGAATAATGAAGCAAGCCTCCAGATCTAGGAAGTTCAAAGAGTTCCTAACAAAGAAACCCAAACAGAAATACACCTAGTCACAATATCTCAAAATGTTAAAAATACAAGATAAAGAAAGACTATTAAAAGCAGCCAAAGAAAAATGTGTCACATACAGAGGAGCCGCCATAAGATTGTCAGCAGATTTCTCAAATGAAACTCTAAAGGCAAGATGGGAATGACATAATATATCCAAAGTGCTGACAGAAAAGAAGTTTCAACCTAGGGTACTATATCTGGCAAGATTATCATTCAGAAATGAAGGAATGATTAAAAAAAAACAACCCTTTTTGACAAGCAAAAATTAAAGAGGTTCATCATCAAAAACCAGTTTTGCAAAAAATATTAAATGATGCTTCATAAAGCATAAAGAAACCCCACAGAAAAACAGTAAGACAGCAAATACTAAAAGTGACGAGAACAAAAATGTGGAGAGTTAGAATGAGTGGAAGACTAGTAAGCTTTCAAATAAAATTGGGAAGAAACATAGAATGTGAATGCTAACCTCAGGGTAACTAAAAATATATCCCAGGGAAAAAGCGAAGAAGAAATCAAAAGGCAGAATCAATCAAAACATAACTGCACCCATTCAACCTAAGAGAAAAAGAACAAAGGCATCATCTGGAGCAACATACAAAAGACAAATTATAAAATGAGACTACGTAGCTATATACCAAAAATCACCCTAACCATTAATGGACTGAACTCACCAGTCAACCAATGCAGAGTGCCTGAATGGATTAAAAAGCATAACTCCACCTTCTCTTGCATTCAGGAAACCTAACTTCTTCCAAAAGGCAAGCAAAGGCTTAAAGTCAATGACTGGAGGACAATCTTACAGTTGAATGGCAACCACAAAAGAGCAGGAACAGCTGTACATATCAGGTAAAACAGACTTCCACCTAAAAAGCATAACAAAAGAGAGACATGGACACCATATAATGATTAAAGGATTAATTCAGCAGGGAGAAAAGACACTTATTAATATATATGCACCACACGAAAGAGCATCAAAATATATGAAGCAAGTATTATTAGCCCTGAAGAGAGACATCGACAGCAACACAATAATAGTGGGGACTTCATCACCTCACTTACAAAATGGACAGATCAACCAGGCAGAAAATTAACAGGGAAACAGCCACTCTAAATGACCATCTGGAACAGATATGTCTAATAGACATATGCCGAGCACTTCACCTAACGACTACAGATTTCACTCCTCAAATGTTCATGGAATATTATCAAGAATAGATCATATTCTGGGACACAAAACATCGCTCAATAAATTTACAAAGACTAAAGTCATGCCAAGCATCTTCTCTGATCATAATGGCCTAAAACTGGAAATCAACTACAAAAAGAAAGCTGGAAGACCCCAAGCTAACTGGAAACTTAATGATATGCTCCTGAAGGACTCAGGTAAAAGAAGAAATTGAAGAGGAACTTAAAAAATAATTAGCGACAAATGAGAACGAGGACATGAGCTACCAGAATTTATGGAATACAGTAAAAGCAGTACTAAGGGGAAAGGTCATCACAATCCAGACCTATCTCAAGAATAAGAAAAATCACAAATAAATATGTTTTAAACATATACATTTTAAACAACCAGAGAAAGAAGAACAATCAATGTCAAAAATCAGAAGAAAGGAAATAATCAAAATTTGAGCAGAAATAAATGAAACAGAAAACAAAAAGACAATCTAGAAGATCGATGAAACCAAAAGTTGGTTCTTTGAAAAAACAAACAAAATTGACAAGCCATTGGCTAGACTCACAAAGAAAAAAAGTGAGAAAACTCTCACAAGTAGAATCATAAATCAACAGGGAGAAGTTACAACAGATACCACAGAAGTTCAAAACATCATAAGAGACTACTATGAACAGCTCTATGACCACAAAACGGACCACCTTGAGGACATGGACAGATTTCTAGAAAAGTATAATCTACCAAGACTGAACCCAGAAGAACTGGAAAACCTGAACAGAACACTCACAAGCAAAGAAATTGAAGAAGTAATCAATGGCCTCTCCAAAAATAAATGCCCAGGACCAGATGGCTTCTCCAATTAGTTGTCCCAAACCTTAAGAGAAGAATATGCACCTATAGCTCTCAAGCTCTTCCAAAATATTGAAGAACAGGGAACTCTCCCAAATACTTTTTATGAGGCTAACATTACACTGATACCAAAAGCTGACAGAGATATCACACACACACACACACACACAAAATTACAGACTGATATCTCTAAAGAACACAGATGCAAAAATTCTCAACAAAATATTAGCAAACCGAATTCAACAATGCATCAGACAGATCATCCTTCATGACCAAGTGGGATTTATCTGTAAACGTCATACACCATATCAACAAGAGCAAAGAGAAAACCACATGATCATATCAATAGATGTAGAGAAAGCTTTTGACAAGATCCAACACCCATTTATGGCAAAACCCTCCATAAAATGGAAACAGAAGATACATACCTCAACACAATAAAAGCCATATATGAAAAACCCACAGTCAATACCATAGTCAATGACAAAAAGAATGAAAGCATTTCCTCTTAGGTCAGGAACAAGGCAAGGTTGTCCACTCTCACCACTACTATTTAACACTATACTGGAGGTCTTTGCCAGAGCAATAAGGCAAGAAAAGGAAATAAAAGGAATCCAAATAGGAAAGGAGGAAGTAAAACTTATTAATTGCAGATGACATGATTATATATTGAAAAGTCAAAAAACTCTATCATAGAACTTCTAGAATTCATCAACGAATAAAGTCAAGTCACAGGCTACAAAATCAATGCACAAAAATCTGTTGCATTTTTATATGCAACAACATGCTAGAAGAAAGCGAAATCATGAAAATCATGCCATTTAAAATAGAAGTTAAATGAATGAAATATCTGGACATATACCTAACAAAGGAGGTAAAAGATCTATACAATGAAAACTACAAGGCTTAAAAGAAATAGAAGAGGACATAAATAAATGGAACGGCATCCCCTGCTTATGGCTGGGAAGAATCAAGGTCATTAAAAGGGCCATCTTACTTAAAGCAATATACAGGTTTAATGCAATCCCCATTAAAATGCCATGGGTTTATTTCTAGGAAACAGAACAAAAAATCTTAAAATTTGTATGGAACAACAAAAGACCACAATAGTCAAAGCAATCATTAGAAGAAAGAATGAATCTGGAGGGATAACACTTCCAGACTCTGAACTATATTACAAAGCAATAGTGACCAAAACAGTATGGTACTAGAATAATAACAGAGGCACAGATCAGTGAAATAGAACTGAATCACCAGAAACTGACTCATTCACATACAGTCAGTTAATCTATGACAAAGGAGTCAAAAGCATATGATGTAAAAAGGAAAGTCTCTTCAACAAATGGTGTTGGAAAAACTGGACAGCAACATGCAAAAGAATGAAGTTAGACCATTCTCTCTGATACCATTCACAAAAATTAACTCAAAATGGATTAGAGACTGGGACATAAGACCAGAAACCATAAAGTTCTTAGAAGACAACACAGGAAAGACTTTCCATGACATCAGTCATAGAGAGGTCTTTGGGGACTCAACTCCAACATCAAGGGAAACAAAAAGAAAAATAAACAACTGGGACTACATAAAACTAAGGAGCTTATTCACAACAAAAGAAAACATCACCAAAAACAAAAGGAAACCTACTAACTTGGAGAAGATATTTGCATTCAATATTTCCGACAAAGGCTTAATATCTAAAATATACAAAGAACTCATAAAACTCAACAACAGAAGAACAGGCAATCCAGTCAAAAAGTGGGGTGGGGAATTGGAGAGACACTTATCTGAAAAGGATATACAGAAAGCCAACAGGCACATGAAATTATTGTCCTACTCACTGGCTATCAGGGAAATGCAAATTAAAACAACAGTGAGATAATACCTTACGCCTGAAAGACTGGCTATTATTCAAAAGCCTGGAAACAAATTCTAGCAAGAATGTGGAGAAAGGGGAACACTTTTGCACTGCTGGTGGGAGTGCAAAGTTGTGCAACCCCTATAGAAAACAGTTTGGAGATGAACTGAAGATGGAAATCCCATATGATCCACTTCTGGGTATCTACCCAAAAGATACAAAAACCGCCCACCAGAAAAGATGTATGCATCTCCATATTTATTACAGCCCTTTTCACAATAGCTAAGAACTGAAAATTACCTGTGCCCAACATCAGATGAATAGATAAAGAAGAGGTGGTACATATATACAATGGAATATTACACAGCCCTCAGAAGAGATGAAACCCTGTCATTTGAATCTACATGGATGGAACTAGAGGGGATTATACTAAGTAAAACAAGTCAAAAGAAGATAGATACCACATTACTTCACTCATAGGTGGAATGTAAACAGACAAAACAAAGGAACAGATGAAAGATAATCAACTGTGGGACATTTGCAACAGAACTGAGTCACCTGAAGGGAGTGGGGTGGGCAGGGGCAAATGGTGGTGGAGCCCACTGGACAATGGGGAAGAACATTTGGTGATTTGGTGGAGGGCATGGTGTGTTGAAATATATCTCTAAGAAATGGGGAAACTATAAATAGGAAATTATTTTAATGTGTGGAATAATTACTACAATAAAAATTATCAGGAAGGTAAGAGGATCAGTTTCTGGAGGTGTGACACAAAAGTGACAGTTTAAAGACAGTCACACATCGACAGTAAAGATGGAGTTTAGGATAATGTGTCATTTCCAGATAATTTTTGTTTTTTTGAGGAGAAACTCAGAGTCCCTGAAAATTTAGACTCAGATACAACGACTCCAGTCTTATCATTCATCCAGTAGCCTGGACTGTGTGAAGCAGAGACATGAGAAACAGGGCATTAGAGGAGGAACTGCACATGCGCAGACTGGATTCCTGCCTCTCCTTCCTCTTAAGAAGAGAAACATCTGTTGACCCTACACAGCTCAGAGGCATCACAGTAAAATTTCATCATAAAGAGCCTCAATTTAAAAAACTGCCTTACCAAGATATTTTCATGTCCCCCAGAAGTTGAGAGAGTTGCTTTGTTGATCTCTTAACAATTCCTTACCAGAAAAACTCTTTACAGGTGCGCTCCTGTGGCTGAGGCAGCTAAGGAAGCTGAGGTGTGAGGTGTGAGCCATGTAAAGCTGTGGGTTCTGGGTGTGAGACGCAGGGACAAGGGTTTGAAAAATCCAACTATTTACAACACCAAGAAACACTCTGAGACTGACTGGTCTCCCAACAGGAGCCACAGCCCACTTCAGGATGAAGATGATGAAGCTTCCACGAACTGCCATTTTGCAAAAATACCTGGATATGAACATTTTAGAAGATGAAGATCAATGCTCCCTCATTCTTTCATTGAATAAAATAAAAACCTTAGACATGAAAACATAGGATTACTTTCCATGGGTTTTAATATCAACATTTGATTTTTATTAGAAAACAATCAGGATGTAAATATGTTTCTTCACCTTCAGGCTGTAGGCACACTTTGGAGATATGGCAGGTTTAGTCCCTTCCAGACCACTGCTGTTAGGCAAGTGACACAAAGGTTTTATGGCCAAGTGCAGATAAAAGTTATGCTTAACTCTGTTACAGTCTATGAAGTACACTACAACGTGTCTAAGAAAACAAGATACACACTTTAATTTAAAAATATTTTATTGATTAAAAAATTCTGTCATCTGAGACTTTCAGGGAGTTGTAATCTTTTTGCTGGTATAAAAACCAGAAAGTACAATAATGCAAAGCACAAGAAAACAAGATATGTCTTATACTAAAAAATAAAAAATAAAAGAAAGAAAAAAAATCCAGAAAAACGGTCTCTCCCTACTACTGCACAGTAAAATGCCACTGTCTGCTCCCCATTTGTGAAATACTCAGTGGATGAAAAGTTTTCCTCTAAATGTGATTTCTGGTCTGTCTTCTTGACGATAGGCAGTATTCCAGTCAATCATTTGTCATTTTATTCAGTAAAGACTGAGTCCCATTATGTGACATCTGCTGTGTAGGCTTATGTTAAAGAATGTCACCATCCCTGCCCTCGAGGAACTCAGAGTGCTGGGGCTGTGACAGATGGACCAGGTCTAGCTGGCAATGTCTGAAGAGAATTCTTCCAATGAAAGTGTGAACTGAATCCTACAAACCAGTGAGACTATTTCTTCATTTGCTTATCTATCTCCCGGAGACAGTGTGGTCTTGGTGGAACTAAATAATCTAGAAATGGATCCACAGAAAAAAGACCAGCTGATGATTTACAAAGGTTTAAAAGCAATTCAATGGAAGAAAGATGACCTTTCCAACATGTGGAACTGAAGCAACTAGATGTAAACCTCACACCTTCTACAAAAAATAATTCAAAATGCATCATAAATATAAACAAAAAATACAAAGCTTTAAACTTTTTAGAAAAATGTTGTCATCACAAAAAAGATAAAATTAAGCTGGACTTCGTAAAAATTTAAAACTTTTGTTCTGTGAAAAATAACTGTTAATAAGAGAACAAAAGGGTAATCTAGAGACTGGGAGAAAATATTTGAAAAGCACATCCTAAAAAATAAAAAGAGGACTTGCATATACAATGTATAAAGAACTTCCAAATGTCTTTTCTTTCTCAAAGAAAACAAATGACTCAATTTTGAAAATAGGTCAAGAAGCTTGAACACTTGACCAAGAAGAAACACAGGTGACTAACACATGACGTGTTCATCATCAGTCCTTAGGCAAATGCAAATTAAAATGTTAAGGTGCTGCTATCACATGCCTATTAGAAAAGCTAAAGTGAAAACTATGACAATAGCAAGTGGTGGTGAAAATACGGAGGAACCAGAACATTTAATCATCTTTACAAAAGTAAACATAAATTTACTCTATGACCATGACCCAGCAATCTTACTTTTAGGTATTTATCCAAGAGAAATAGAAGAAATAGCCACTCAAAGATGTGTATGGAATGTTCATGAAAAGTTTATAATAGTAAAAAGCTAGAAACAACTCAATGGCCATCATCAAGCAAATGGGGAAACAAATTGCAGGTGATCTGTACACAATGGAGCACCACCAGCAGTAAAAAGGAATAAACCACTGGTTTCTGAAACAGCTTATATGATCTCAAAAGCATTATGCTATGTGGAAAAAGTCAGAAACCAAAGATGACATACCATCTGATTCCCATCATATAAAATTCTAGAAGAGAAAAAAACTATAATGAGAGAAGAAAGAACAGTGTTTCCAGGGGGATCAGAGGTGTGGAGAGGATTAGCTACAAAACGGCACCAGGGAATCAGGCATGGGGGTAGAAATCTTCTAGATCATAACTGTAAGAGTGTCACATGACAGTATTCATTTGTCAAAACTCATCAAATTGTACACTAACTTTATTTTCCACTAATTTTCTTGTATGCAAACTATACCTTCCTAAAGCTGTTTCTGAAAAAAAAAAATTGGTGGGAGGTTAAACACCCATACATAAAGCCAAGAAATTTTGGAAAAGTCACAATGGTGAAGGGATTTGCTCCAGGAAATATCCAAATATACCATAAGATTATTTTAATTTTCAAGGTGTGCGACTGGCTCAACAACAGAAAAATCAATTGACATAAAATAGAGCCCCAAAACAAATCAACATACATATTTAATAAGTGGCTTAGACAGTAATTTAAATTAGTGGGGAAAGAAAGAACTATTTAATAAGTAATGTTGAAATCTGTATTCCATTTGGAAAAAGAATTAAGTTAGCAACCTAATTCACACCATTCCCAGAAATAAAATCTTAATTGGCTCATTGATCAATTGTGAAGGCTCACTCCACTGATCCATTCTCCTGTTAAATGGTTAGGAAACCATGTATTACATTATGGTAGAGTTAACTGTAAATAAAAAGAGTTCTCCTGAGCACCCAAACTGACTATAAGCACTTCTACCTTCTAAACAGAAATGGTATAATTTATCACAGAGGGACAGTAAGTATCCAAGTTATTCCTTTCTACCTAAATAAAGGATAGAAAAATGGCAAAGTTGCTGGTAGCTCTTCTGAGAGGCCAAAGGGTGAAAGTAGAGGCTGTGTTGAGCAGGACAGCTGCTGGGGGTAGGGATGAGCCGCTGAATCCTGTCTCTCTGTACAGGCACGAGGTTGTGGCTGGAGAGGGAGGAAAGAACTGGCAGCAGGATAACCTAGGAATTTTCAGGACAAGGACAGGAAATGCTGTGAGTTTTTTACAATGTAAATTCCCTCTCTGTCATGTCAATCTGTCTGTACAGACTTTATGAGTGAGTAAATATCTTGGGTGGGTCACTGGGGAAAACGGCAGTGTGGAGAAGCCTTTCTTCCTTCTTCCTGGTATTCCTTTATGGGAGGTAGGCCATTCACGTCCACAACAGTCAGGCCTCCGTCACTCCTCTATGATAGATTGGAAAGAGTTACTGGGCCAGCACCATTCAACCCCAGGCTCAGTCTCCCATCTTTTAGATCTAGTCAGCTGGAGCCCTGTGTGCACTGCATTTGGTCTGTTCCTCTTCATCATCTGTCTCACAGACCCATGTCTGACTCTTGGTTTCTGTTAGGAGAACTACCACAGCATCTGGGCACATACTCCTTCCTTTTGTCTCATCAGTTACTTCAGGATTCAGGCAGGAAGAGCAGGATGTGCTCCACTGAGCCCTTCAAACACCACATGGGATTCTACATGTAGAGTGAAAACACCAAGAGTCATTCAAGTAACCAGTAAACTGAATTTGGTCTCCCCGTGGAAACATTCTAGAAAACAAAGTTGAAGGCATTTGTTAGGAGTAAATGTCAGCTTTGGGGGTTGCCTTCAAACATGAGTGTAGGTGTGATGACTTTTGGTTTGATGACTTGACTTCATTTCTTCGATTGCTAACACATCACAAAGGGAGGGGCAGGTTTTATTTGGGTTAGTTCTCTTAGATGACAAGTTCAAGAAGAGAGGAACAGAAGCTCCACTTGGAGGATGAGAGGTTAGAGGTCATGGAGGAGTGCTGGTTGGTGATCTCAAAATTGGGTGTTAGTCAAGTTGAAGAGATGGAGGAGTGCGTGGAGGAGAGAGTTGAAGAAATCTTCCCTCTCTTGATTGTCTCTGTCTGACTCTAATTCTAATTCCTTCACTTTTTCACCAGGGTCCTGGCAGACCCTTTTCAGAGCCTTCTCTCTCAGAAACTCGCATTCAAAATTTCCACGGTGACCTCTGAAGCTGTTCAGAGATCTCAGAAGTGAGGGTCAGGGCTGGCACCAGGGCCAACAGAGTGACATCTTAGGGGAACCAGCAGAAAGTGCCGTTTTCTGAGACTTCCCCCAAAATATGTGCTGCTTTGACGTCAAAAGGCAGATTTAATTTTATTAGTGATTTTTATTTCATTTTTTATTTTTTTGCCACAAGTAAATGAGATGAGTTGCTTTTCACCAAAAAAGTCGGTCAGTCATGGAGAATGACTGGCTCCAGCCCAAACAAAGATAATGGGAAATACTCCATTCTGAGCAACCACAAACCTTTCCCAGTAACTCTAGCCAACTCCAATTACTTACCCCACACTTTGGCGCTCTGCCCTTCGTTTGTGCAAGGACTGGAATCATTGAATCTTCGGGTCAGTGAGATTACTCACTTTTATTTATGCACCCCAACTTATACATGAGAAACAAGACTCCAGAAAGATCCTCTCTGGCCCCATTGGTGCACAGTGGCACAACTGAGACCCAGACTGGAAGTCCAATCTCCTGAGCCCAAGTCTGCACCCTCGCAGAGCTCAAGATGCTTGCTGGCTCCAGGCACCATCTCCCTGGAGAAGGATGTGCTCCATGGTGACAGACAGCTCGTGCTTTGTAGAAATAGGATCGAAATCTGAAAAGAACCTACAATGTTCCCATCACTGAGACATTACTAGAATAGAACTTTAGCCATGTCTTCTCCAAACAGGATTCATTTAAATTCACCTTCACTCGAAAACAGGATTGCTCGGTGAGGAAGGACGCAGCACAAAAGCAGCGCGCATGTTGGCAGGCAGGGCTAACAGTGATATTTGTGTTTCTATCATACTCCATCCTCAGCAAGGGTGGAAAACACATCAGAACTGCTCAGAACTGCTGCTCAGAACTTCAGAATTACAGCCACGGACACTAAGATGGTCATTGATAACGTCATGTGTATGGGAAGCTCTTATCTAAGCCTAAACCACTTCGTGAGGGTTCATTCCATGGAAGATAAAAGTGAGATTCAGGGAATAGCTGCTTTCTGACAGAAAGGAGCAGGGAAGGAACAAAGTCCCACCTGCTAACTTTGAATTCAGCTTTCTTTACCAAGCAACACTCAGCCCATCAGCCAGCCACCAGAGTAGACCCCGCCAAGTCCCCAACATCCAAACCCTGGATTTTTGCCTCGTTTTTTTACAAAATGAAAATCCCTATACTGCTTGTTTTTCATAAATATAAAATGCACACTTGTAAAAAAAAAAATTAACAATACAGATGTTGGACCAATCAAGTGTCCCTCTCCCCAAAGCATAAGACATCTAGTTACCTTTGTCAAAATACATATATATGCAACCAGAGAGTCCCTTCCCACAGGGGCCCAAACCAGTTAACCCTACTCTGATGATCCCAAGTGCCAGGAACCCACGCTCCACCCACATGCTGCAGGGCCCTACAATGTTCCTGTCCTCCCCGACCCTACCTATTACTTCTCACAGCTCCCCCGTGTGCCCACAAGGAGGCTGCCCCCAAGACCATTTTTCTTTCCTCTCTAGCTCTGGCTCCCTTGACTGCTGTCCAGAGGCCCCTCAGAGATTCCAGAAGGAGCCTCATTTCCCAGAGATTGGTTGAACAGCACAAAATCTCATTTCTCTCTGGCTAGCCAACTCTTAGCTGGGCCATTGACACAACTATTGGACAGTCCCTCTCCCACACTTTTTTCTCAGTCAAGAAAACTACATGGAATGACAAATCCTGGAGGTAGCAAAGAAGGGCTTTAAACAGATTCCTCCAAGATTGTGTGTTAAGAGATAACAGAAATATTTGTGAGTCTTTCACCTGCCTGAAATAACCTTGGGAAAACAATGTTCCAGGAAAATATCTGTGGGTCCTCAATGCACCAGTTCAACTAGAAGCCTCTCTCTCCCTCTCCCTCTCTCTCCTCCACCTCTTCAACTTAGCTAACATACAGTTTTCAGATGACCAACCATCACTCCTCCATGACCTCTAACCTCTCATCCTCCAGGTGAAGCTTCTGTTCATCTCTTCTTGAACTTGTCATCGAAGAGAACAAACCCAAATAAAACCTGCCCCTCCCTTTGTGATGTGTTAGCAATTGAAGGAATGAAGTCAAGTCATCAAACCAAAAGAAACACCTATACGCCATGTTTGAAGGCAACCCCCAAAGCTGACATTTACTCCCAACGAATGCCTTTTTCCAGACTCTACTGAAGACAGGAGACCGTCTCTACATGCACAAAGTAGTAAGGACTCTTGAAAGTATGTTTTTCCGTGTGTGTCCATAACAGAAGTCTGCCTCTGGTATGTATCAGGTAGTAAGGACCTTTCTTTGGCTTAAATAGCAACTAAAATGAAAGTCCATTTCACTAGTAGGCTCCCCTTTTCCACACTCTGAACAGCAGATTTAAAAGAAGTGAACAATAGCACTGTACATTTACTTGGTCAGCGTTTATATATATATATACACTTAAAATATCTGGGAGAACTTAAAATAATTTCGAGAGAGATACCTAGAGTCAAGCAAAGAAAGGACTTTGAAAACCTAGCACTAGTCAGTCTCTGCCCTACAAAACGAACAGACTCTAATCCCTCAGCCCAGCTGACCACATACCACTGCCAGAAATAGCCTCTCCTTTCTCCCTTTCTTAACCAACTTGACTCCCTATCGCACTTATAAAAAAAAAGTTTGAGTTTGGAACCCACGCAACTTTTCAGGGAACTTGAAATCACTGTCTTACAACTTCAGATGTATCTGTTTCCTTCTAAGCCAGCACAACATCTTCATATGAGGGTAGGATAAAAGTGATTTTCTTTAGGGACTTAAGAATTACTGTGAAATTCCTGCAGACTGCATCATGGGAAGAGAGTCAGTGACATGATCACCGTGGGTGTGTGGGAGACCCTCAGCGTCCCGTGTCCTATACTGTCCACTCAGTGAGCACACAATAAGCATGTGCTATACGCTTGCATCTCACGTTTGAATGGAGAATAAAAGGAGGGGTCCCCCCAGCAGGAGGGTAGATGTGTTGAGGGCTCTTCCTCGGAGTCCCATGTACATGGCGCCACTTTTACCGCCACCACCAGAGTTGTGTGCTGATGACCCAGGACGAGACTCAAAGGAAGGAAGGTGTTGGACCCCTTCATGTTAGGTGAATGGAATCCTCACTTAGCTTCTCATTGTCAGGATGAATGGCAGGTCTGTAGGGGTCATGAGAAAACTCCAGCTGATTCAAGCTGTAAGCTTTCTCTCATGCTCTCTGCATGCCCACAATGGGCCTTCTTCCAACTGGAGCTGAAATTCCCAGAGTTCTTTATGAATTCTTTACCCCAGACATCCCTTCTACCCATTTTTCATCTCTGACAGCAGGCCGGCCTCTGTGTCTCTCGGGATAGGCTCAGTCCCAAATCACTCTCCAGTTTCAGAGTGGCCTCCTGGCTAACGAGAGTGAGGGGACAAGGGAGCAAACTACCTTCCCCAGGATCACAATTTGAGGATCACTCTGCTGAATGGGAGCCTTTGTTCCTTCTGTGAGCCTCGTGTTCCTTCTGCCTTTGCTTCGAGATAATTCAGAAGGCAGGCCGGCTCTCTGGTTAGCCTGAAATGTTGCTATTCTCCCTGGAAACCACCCATACAGGCATCAGACTTTCAAATTACCCAACACTTGTTGCTTGGTTCCTAAAAATCAATTTTCTTGAAGAATGTCCAATAATAGAAATAGTGTGGTTGACCTAACAGAAATAGCCATTGTAGGTGTGCCCTGGTAGAGCAGTGCTCAGGTTCCACCTTCAACTGAGCACCGTCCATGTTTATCACAAAGACCTGGGTTCACATCCCAAGGCCGGGAGGGAACAACCAAGAAGCGCAAGTAAAATTAAAAACAAACAAATGCTTCTTCCTCCTCTTTCCTCCTTCCTGTCTGCCTGCCTGCTCACCTTCAGTCCTGTCATCAATTTCCTTAAAAAACAAATAAATAAATGTCTGTTGTTTATAGGTCATGCACAACCTATGGCTTTTTGCTCTAGAAATTTGAATGGGCTAAGACATACTTTTTAAAATTTTAAGATTGAGGGAATCTATAGTGGCGGCAATGGGCACTAGAACTCTGGTGATGGGTCTGCTGTGATGTACATATAGACATCTACAAAAAAATGAAATAAAGTTTTAAGATTATTTCATCAGGGAATCTCATCTGATTAAATACCAAATATATATGTTTACACCTTAGGCAAGTATATTTAATATTATATTTAGTATTATATTAATACTATAAAAGGACAGCCTTTTCCACTTATTTTACCTTTAAGTAACTTGCTATGTATGGTAAAATCAGTTTCCTTGAGGACTACAAACATATTTCATAAGTTTATTGATGTCCACCTTAGTGAAATTCTCTAGAAAACAGGATTAATCATAAAGAATAAATATGGTTTTCATGTTTACTGTGTTGGGAGTTCTTCCTCTAGACATCTCATGTACTCACACATAAATCATAATTACTATACTCTCTATGGGACAAGGTCACAAAATCACTGACTGGAGCCAATCCAAATTGTGTTCCCTGGGAGAGGGCGGTGGCCTCAGAGACCTATTCATTTTTCTGTTTGATTTCTTGTCAAATTTCCCTGAGCTGTCATTCAAATCCCCCACATTTCTCCATTCCCTTCTTCCACTCCCGCCTGACTGTATCTCATCAGATGACCTGGAATCTTCATCACTGGAACTGAGCGGCTGTCAAACCCCATTACCTAGGCAAGTCTTTGTTCGGAAGACTTCTTCGGGTGAGGGACCCGAGGTGGGGTGACATACTGCTGCCTTGCCTGGATGGCTTGAGTCTGTCATCCTGAAGCAATTATTAAAAGCTCCCTCTTTCACTCTCTGCTGTGCCCTGATTTGGACAATACATTTCACAGTCTCACTCACAATGACAACTGAAGATGCAGCTATTCTGCCTGGGGCCTGACCCTTTTCTGCAACTTCACTCATGCTCATCCTTTTCCCATTCAGTGGCAAAACCAATTTCTTTCCAGTAAGAATTTTTAACTCTATTACTTCTTAACCATCAGAAGATCATCCAGTGATTCGCAGACTGGAGGTCTGTGTATACTTTAAATGTGCTTTAATCTGCCCACCACAAAACAGTTCATTCCGATTCTCCTGTCAGAGCTAAAGAGAATTGAAAGGGAGATCAGAGGGAAGACAGACACAAGTGCCCTTGTTCACAGGTTTTCACTGCGCACAGGCTCTCTGCACAGCCGCATCAGCACTAGATGCTCCCGCTTTCCTTGGAGCAGAGACAGGCAACAGCGTTGCCTTGGAAACTGCCCAATGGGCTGGCATCACAGGATTCTGCCTGCCCTGCTCTCCAGCTGACATTCAGCCCCAACTGAAGTAAGTTCTGGTTGGTTATGCTAATGAGATACAGCTTTGGGGGAAGCCGAGCAATACTGAAATGACTTCAGCAGGACTTCTGGCTTTTGCACTGAAAACACCTGAAGCAACGACAAAACAAAGCACAAAGTCATCTTAAAGATGAATATTCTTGACGAAGCATTGGTGACCAGAGATGCTATTTAAATGAAGTGTTCACGTGCCCACATGCTAATTCTATTCAAAATTCTGCGAGTTGATTCAAGAATATCTTCAAGACGGGCCACCTGCCAGCCACTTACAACTGTTCATTCAGCAGCAGCAGCGAACATAGGTGGCACTTCCGTCTGAAACCTCTTTGTGGCCTTGGTTCTCCAAAGGGCAAAATAACCTCTATGTCCATCAGCTTATAGATGGATGATCTTCTCTCAGCTATTGGTCAAGTTTTCCACTTCAAAGCAATGCTTAATTAAAGCAACCAAACACCTCTGATTGTTTTCACTAGATAAATTAAAGGAGGAACCCTTCAGATAATTCTTGTTCAACCTCCATATTATATACATGAGGAGATGGAGACTGAGAGATGGGAAGCCAAGAACATATATTGCTTGGCTAGTTAGAGGCACCCAGGGCTGAGATCCCCAAGTTTCCCAACCTGGTCTGACCCCCAGCACTAACTCTGCCTCTGCTACCTTCTGTTGAGTAAAATATGCACAGGTAGTTTAAAAATAAAAACAAAAAACTTCAGTTTCAGTAAATGGAAATCTGACTTAAAATATAATTGTCTCAATTTTAAGGAAAGACATGTTTTAATCTGAATAAAATGCCTTTGATGCCTTGTCCCATAAAGAGATAATATTGTTCCTTCATGTTTCCAAAGGAGTAAATGGAATTAACACAGGTGAGATTCCTGGGAAGCCTGGTGAGTCAGACATATTAGCAAGGTGATGAGAACTGTACTTACTCCTGAAGCCTGATACCCCTCACTTGGCAAACACAGCACAAAGGACTCAGGTGGCTTTAGGGGAAGGGGCTTAGTAATGAACTTGAGTCGTGGAAATATAAGAAATGACTGGAAGAGAAAACATCATTAACGGCCCAATGTAAAATTTCAGTCTCTTGGGGGAAATGCTCTGGAGTGTAGGTACAGCCAATTTCAGGATGGATACTGGATAGGCCATACTGGCAGCAGTCTGGGGAGGAGGACTGGATCGGAGAGGCCAGGTTCATGGCTTTAACTGAGGAGTTTGGTTATGAGAGTGAAGAGACATAGACTCCAGGTTGAGGCGGAGCAACCTACCTGCGGAACGCAAGCTGGGCAGCCACTCCGCAGTGGTAAACACACTGACTCAATGAATATTTATGTGGTGAAATGCGGCCCCTGGTGGTCTGATTAAGAAAATAAATTCACCTCAGAGCCTGAGAGGAATTTTAACCTAACTTTACAGGGTGTCAAATGGAGGCAATAAAATAGACTCCAGTATTCAGAAAAGCTAATATCATGACAAAATGGAGGAGCGGACAAAAGAAGTGCTTTGTCCACTGTCCTCTAAACCAGTTCATCTCAAATTTCAAGGTGTCTGAAGACACCTGGGGGTCTTGCTGAAATCACGTTCTGGGACACAGCAGGCCAGATCAGAGCCTGAGGATGTGTCTTTCTAACAAGCTCCCAGGAGGCGACGCTCGCCCTGTGAGCCACCAGAGACTCCAAGGAAGACGGGCCTGGGGTGGGGGCAGGACTTTGGTCTTCATCAGATCCCTTCACTGCAGGACCACAGCCCGGGAGCTGTGGGGACGGAGCACACCCCGAGGAGTTACCATACTGTCCTACATCCAACATTAAGGAACCTGGATAACTTTTACTTCTTCAAGCTCAAGGGTGTTTCTGCCACAGCTCTCAGGTTAGCCTCCCACAGGAGAGAGGGCCCTGAGAAGGGAGAACCCACCAGCCTGACCCTTCCTGCCTATCAAGGGCCTTCGCCTCTGAGGAAGCAGCGATTTGAGGTGATCACGGAGCTGTGCTTTATGGATTCCTTCTTAGGGTTTTCTTTCATGGCTTTCCGAATCCCTGGAAGCAATAGATGCTTTCAGTGTTGTTTATTTCCAAATCTCCCTTTACGCTCTTTGTGTTGGAACATGGCTTCTGATGTTTGTCTGCTCTCAGCTTCTCCCCCACACTGGCAGCCCACTTGAAACCCCTTGAAGTTCGGCATCTGGTTTCAAATGGCAGAGTCGCATTTACACACAACCCACCTCCTCCCAATTCCCAAGAATTCATTGAATTTGGTTAGGAAAAAAAAGTGATATAAAGTATTTTTAACTTGGTGTAGGAGGAGAAAGATGGAATAGATAAGACAGTAGAATGATTGCAGGTGGGTAATTATGCATGCAAATGAGTTGAATTTGGTAATTTTCCCTTGAATTTCTATTTACACAGTGAACATTTTATTCTAACCCCACACCACCACTGCATTTTGAGGTAGTTCCTTTTTATTCTTATATGTCAATTCTGAAATATTAAAAGCAATTTAGAACACTTCATTATAAAAATGTTTTCTCAGCTGTGATATTTTTTCCCCTTTTTATATATACCCTGTATAAAATTACACTTTTCATCTAACAAGTGCTAATTGCCTCCAGTATACAAGATCTGCTATGTGTTGGGCCTCTGGGGAAAAGGCGGCGTAGTCTTGCATGAAAGGTTCCCACAAATTTTAATACAAAGTCAAAGTAATAAAGCAGGAACAGCCTGAAGTTATTTAGGAATGAAGAGGTAGGAGAAATTACTTCTCACTGAGAAATCAACAAGGGTTTCCTGGAGAAAGTGATTTTCAAGTAGGACCTTAAAGGGCAGGTAAGAACTATCTCCACAGAAAAAGGGCGGGTGTCACATGGGGAATGTCTGGTTGGCAAATGCTCAGAGTGCCAGACAGGAAGAAGGGAGAGAGCTCTGCCCAGGAAGCCATCCAAAGGCAGATCGCAGAATCTGTGTGCGATGTGACCACTGCAACATGAAAAGATTCAGTCAACAATGGTGTGTTTACTTGATGTGGGAATCGGGGAATTCAAGCATGAAGACCAACTGAAGGCAGAGATAATGGTGCCTAAGGGGAAGATGAGCAGAGAGGAGATAAGAGGCTGTAAGGTCACAGAAAATACATATTGTCCTGTATTCCCACCACTGACTCCATAAAATAACAGACAAGAGCTCCATGCCTGGCTTTGCCTGGGACTTCAGAAGAGCTCTGGCACCAGATAAACCTCAGAAAAGTCAGAGTTCAGACTAGTGGGTTTGTCTGCCACATCAAAGGTCCTTAAACCTGGGTCCAGACATTTCCCTTCTGCTGGCCCCAAAGAGCAAACCCTGGACTAGTTAACTTCCTAGTCCTTTTAAACACATTCCCAACATCTATTTCCAGGGCCTCCAGGGCCTCCAGACCCTGCATTCTTTGCCTCAGCTTGAAGGTTCTGAACCCCGGCCCCATACTGTAATTAGGAGCCCCAACTCCTCTCCCACAAGGTCTGGAAGGTCTTCTTACCTCTCTGCAGTTTGGTTCTGGAGGGCCTCCATCATTAGATTCCTCCATTGCCTCAAGGGAGAGATGTCCTCCAGACTTTGGTCCCATGGAATTTCATCCCAGTGGCCCTGTCTGTCTTCACCTAGGATGATGAAGGTGTTAAATCAGCTTGTGACAAGGAATTAAATCCTGCTCATAGTTCAACCTCACACAAGCAAAAACAAGGCAAGTTCTCAAGACACTCCATCCCCCAACTGATCCCAAACCACTTTCCTTCTCAACTCACTTATGAATCTTGCTTCTGTCTTCGACTCTTCCGAACTTAGGACTTACTCATGCTCTCCTGGCATTTGAATGTCAGCCTCTCCCTGCATAATCTCAGGGTCAACTTCCTGACCCAACACCAGCGGTACAGAATACCCAATAAACTCTTTGACATAACTATTTTTGTTATCCATATTTTACAGAGAAAAACAGATATAGTGAGTTTAAGCTCCTGGCCCGAGAAAGAATTCTACCTGTAGAACCCAGAACCAGATCACCTACTCAGTGGTTTTCAAACATTAATGGACATCAGAATCTCCTGGGAGGAATCACAAACTTGCCAGGGCCCACTCCCAGAGTTCCAGATTCAATAACTATCATTTGCATTTCTGACAAATCCTGAAGTGATGCTAAGGTTCCAGGTCTGAGGACCACACTTTGGAAACCATTCACTTACACTCTTATTTCTGTACTCTTGACAGTTCTATAGAACACTTAAATAATAATTATTGGAGCTATAACCCATGCATAATTATTTTTGAAAAGCTCTTCAGATGATTCTATTGTATAGCCTGAGTTAAGAACTGCTGAGAGTACTTGTCACAAAGCATATGCCACTGGCAGCGTCACCATCACCTGAATGCCTGCAAATCTATTGACTAAGAAGATCCCCAGGTGATTCATATCCACTCTGTGGTACTCTGATAAGCACTCTACTGTGTCTTGGTAGATGAATGGATAGAGAAAATGTAATACGCACACTGAAATATTATTCAGTCATAAAAAAAATTTAAATATGGATGAATTTTGAGGGCATTATGCTAAGTGAAATAAGCCAGACAAAGAAAATCGAATATCATATGATCTCATTTATATATATAATCTAAAAAACACAAAGTCATAGATACAGAAAAATATTGGTGCTGCCAGTGGGGTGGGGTGTCAAAATGGGTGAAATACTAAAACCATTACTAAAAATAAAACTATTTTAAGCTTCCAGTTATAAAATAAATAAGTCATGGGATATAATGTACAGTGACTATAGTCAATGATACTGTATTTCATAAGCTAAGAACTGGAAGTGTCCAATGTCAGATGAATGGATCAAGAAGATGTGGTACATATACACAATGGAATACTACACAGCCCTTGGAAGAGATGAAATCCTGTCATTTGAATCAATATGGATGGAACTAGAGGGGATTATACTAGGTGAAATAAGTGAAAAGAAGATAGATAGCAGATGACCTCACTCATACGTGGAATGTGAATAGACAAAGTAAGGAACAGATGAAACAAAACCAATCCTTGGACACTTGCAACAAAACTGAGGTTACCAATAGGGAGTGGGATGGGAGGGTGGGGGCAGGGGGAGAAATGGTGGCAGAGCCCACTGGACAATGGGGAAGAACACTTGGTGAGTTGGTGGAGGACAGGGTGTGTTGACATATATATGAGGAATAGGGAACTTTTTTACATGTGAGTCTATTTTAAAGTGTAAAAATAAAAATAATTAATAAAAAATATTGTATTGCATACTTGAAAATTGCTAAGGGGGACCTTAAAACTACTCAGTACAGGAGGTGGTCAAGGTTATGACCTGGTAGGAGATATCAGATCCCCTCTCCACAGAACAACTAGAAACCACCTATTCTTCAGACACACACATGGTGTGGAAGGACTAGCCTGGGGGCTGCAAACACAGCAGTAGTGATCACACCACAAGGGTATGTGAAGGGTTCAGAGCTGCATCAAATATTCAGGACTAACAGCCTCCGGGGCAAAAAGCAGAAGAGGGGCTGGAACCACTGGCAGAATCAAGACTCCTAGGAGATACTCTGAGGGCAGTAGGGAGCCCTCCAGGACATGGAGTTGCGGGGAAAGGGTCTTGACGCACGGCACCAGAACCCTGTTGGTCTGAGCAGGAGTCCCCACCACACCCCCCAAGGAAAATTACACAGGGTGCCACCATAACTGGAAAGCAGCTAGAAGACTCCCCACTCGCCACCCCTCACCCTACCATATTGCTCCAGAGCTGCAGGAACCACACCAGAAATCCTGCCCTCAGGCTTAAAGGAAGAAGAGAGTCCCAGAAGGTAGGAACCTTCAAGGCTAACCACAATGCCACCTTGTGGATGGAGGTGGAGCTGCAGCCTGATTGCTGATTGTGGGCCAGCAACAAGTTGGTTATCAGAGCCGGGACACTGAGGGAAGGCTCTGCCTCCCCCACACAAACTCCAATCCTATAGGCTGAACTCTCAAGTCCCAATGCAGGATCCACGTAAGAAAGTCAACAAATCCAACCAGTTATAACACCACACAACTCAAGAATTCTCAGTGTTCAAACCAAGATCCAGGCTTCTCTGGTACAAGTCGATTGCTCAACACACCACCATCACTGCAGGCATCTAACCCACAGAAACATAAACAGAATGCCGAATAGAACAAAAACACAAAGAAATATACGTGAAATGATGGATTCAATTGAAACCCCAGGGGAAAATCTGAATACAACAGACATGTGTAAACTATCTGACAATGAATTTAGGGTGACACTGAGACACATACTCAGGGAAATCAAGAAAACAATAGAGGAAGAAAAAGACAACAACAGAAAAGGAGCGAAGAAATGAAGCAAGATATCAAAGAAATGAATACAATAGCTAAGTTTAAAGAACTCAACAGAGGGGCTCAAGTAGGGTGGATGAAGCCTCTGATGGAATCAGTGAGCTAGAGGATAGGGCAGGGTAATGCACTCAGGCAGACCAGCAAAGAGAGAAAAGAAAGAAAAGAAATGAAGAAAGCTTTTGTGACCTATGAGATAACATCAAAAATAACAGCATCCATATGTTAGGCATCCCAGAAGGACAGGATAGAGAAAAGGGGGCAGAAACTGTATTTGAAGAAATAATAGCTGAGAACTTCCCTAACCTGAAGAATGAAGTAAGACTCCAGACCCAGGAAGCTCAGAGTCCCTAGTAAAAGAAATCCAGGTAGATCCACACCTAGACACTTATCATCAAAATGTTAAAAATATGAGATAAAAGTAGTTAGAAAAAAACAAGTCACATACAAATCATCGTGTTGTATACCTAAAACTAATATTACATGTTAATTATAACTCAATAAAAAATAAAAAATAAATGAAATAAAATTTTGTAAAAAGAAAATACATAGTGGTTTCTGCCTCTGTTCCTGGTTCAAAGTTCCCGAAACCCTGGTGATTGCCTGAGTAACCAGAACCTGGGAGCATCTTTTGTTCTATTGAGGTGAGTCTGGGGGGTGGGGGCATCTATGCCTCCTGGATGGGGACTGGTCATCAGAAAGACTGAGCAGCAATCAGAAGCTAGACATTTTCACCCTCATACCCTCCCAGCCTGAAGAGAAGGGAGAGGGGCTGGGAATAAGGTTAATAACTGATCATGATGAAGCCTCCATAAAATCCCAGCCATTTGAAGTTTGGAGAGTGTCCAGAGGAGTAAACACATTGCCCAGGAGCGGGGTGCAGGCCAGATCCACAGGAACACATTCCTGTGCTTGGGACCCTTCCAAACCTCACCTGATATGTGTCTTCATCTGGATCCTTTATCATCAACTTTAACAAAATAGCAAACCTAAGTGCCAAATCTATAAGCACATCCCTAGTTTTGTGAACTGTTTTAGCAAACTAAAGAAATCCTTGGCACCTCTGAAGAAGCACAGATGATAACCTGGTCATCTTGCAACTGGTGTCTGCATTGAGGGGACTGAGAGGGGGACAGACATAAGGGACGGAGCCCTTAGCCTGTGGGATCTGACACCATGTCTAGGGAGATAGTAGAATTGAGTTAAACTCTAGGATACCCAGCGAGCATTGCAGAGACTGACTGGCATGGGGAAAAACCTCACACTGGGACCAGAAGCATCAGCAGTGAAGGGTACTGTGTGAGACTCTAGGAGACGCAGAGAGGCGCACAGTAGAAAGGAATCCGGTTTTTCCCTCTGGAGGGGAGGAAACTCTTCTTTCCTCTACAGAGGCTTTGAAGAATAGGAGAGTCCCGGCAATTCATTGGAGGTGTACAACAAACAGTGACTAGCTGATGTGAATAGGATTTAGAAGGAAAATGTCATTGAGGACTCAGGAAGCACAGGAAGGGGACATGGCTGGGCAAGCCTCGAGAGGACGTGCTCATTCGGGACTGGAGGTGAGGGGGCCTGCAGCCCGACAGGAATTCAGTACCAGGGCCCGAGGACACAGTTCAGGTGGCGGGAATTTGAGAGACAGGTGACCACTGAAGTCATGGCAGAGGGGCAAGAATCCCAGAGAGACTGAAGGGAGAAAGAGGGCCCTGGTGGAGCCATAGGGAAGCAGAGACAGGGCAGGGCCGACGACACTGAAGATAGCATGGGAGTCTCATGCGATCTTTGGGTTTTATAAAAAACTTTCAAAACAACCAAAAAAGTATAATTCGATGATGATCAGCAATGAGTACAATCTAGTAAAATAAATGACTTGAAGGAGGTGGTGTAGAGGGGAAGCAAGACAACTTTAGACAGGTGAGTTGGAGAGGGGCCGGCTCGCACCCCTGCACAGAGACTGGGAGGGCACCGGGGATGGCAGGCAGGCTCAAGGAAGAGGAGGGCACTCATGGCAGAGGGGCTCAACTAGCTTCATTCTATAGAAGACGAAAAAGTGTGAGGGGTGAGTGGGGGAGGAGTATTAATTTCTAAACCGTGCTAAGTACTCAGATCACTAACCCTCCACTTGAGTTAAGGGATTTTCAACTTCGTGGTACAAATAAACACTCAGTGAAAATTACACTTCAAATTTTGGATTTGATCTTTTTCCTCTAACAATATGTGGTAAGATGCTGTCTGGTGACTCTGGACAGGGGCAGTGAGCCCCCAGCAGCCCCGTGGCCAGTGAAAGAAACTTCTTCGCCTTCAGTTCAGTCATCAGTAAATTACACAAGTCATCACTGTATTATGAAGTAAGCTGTATGCTAGATGACCTTGACCAAATACAGGCTAATGTAAATATTCGTGGCATGCTTGAGGCTGTCTACGATAAGCTATGATGTTGGGTAGGTTAGGTATATTCAATGCATTTTCAGCTTCCAATATTTTCAACTTATGATGGGTTTCTCAGGATATAATAACACTACAGTGAAGAAGAGCTGAACTATATTAACTGATAAGAAATCTCTTTTATGTACGAAACAAGGAGATGCCTAGACAACAGCTTTGCTGAGTCGCAGTGTCTGCATCTATAAAATGGGTCTCGTGATTCCTGTCAGTGGGGTTTGTGAGAAGTGGGTAGGGTGACCTGAGCATCTCCATGCATGCTTGATACAGTAAGTGACCATTGGATGCTATCTCAGAACCAAAACCCTCTCCCTGGGGAAGGCTTCAGGGATAATCTTTGAAGACTTCAGAAGATGTCTCTTCAAAATGGTTACCTACCCTTATATTAAATACAGGTTTCGAAAATGTTATTCAAACTCACATCCTTTTTTTTCCCAAATGTTTATTGTTCTCAAGAAGCCTCCAAAATCACAAACCCACAGCTCTAATCACAATAAAAAAGGATGAATAGAGAGACATGAAGGCTTTATGAAGAGAACTGAATTATTCCATTTCCCCAAGTCTGTAAAGTAAGTTCACAGATTCTCATTTCCCTTTGAATTATTTCTCACTTCCTCACAACTTATGGTGTTATAAGGTCAAAAGGCCCCTTGAGGGGTTATCTTGTCAATCTCTAAGCCTAAAAGTTAGATAGAAATCATGTGGTGATTGTCTAGGGAGAAAAGCCAGTTAGAGAGTTCATTTAGTTCCATCACATCCCATCACAGAGGTCATTAGGGACTGACTTGAATAACACAAGGCCAGTTCTATTTGAGAGCACATTTGAGCCAAACTCTGACCTCCACACCTTCCCCCAGACCTGCTGCCTTCATGCGCTCCGCCTTCCAGGCTTTTACAAGAATGGAGACAAGAGGACACTGCAACTGTGCAGATTTAGCCTTGACTGTACTCAGACCATCGCGATGATCAGCGTCCTAGTTAACAAAACACCCTATGATGGAGCTCAATTCTCATTAAACAAAACTAGAGGTCAGCCTCTCAGACGGGTCTGGGCGAGATCACAGAACAGCTTATCTTCCCTAGTTCAAAAGTGATTGCAAATACACTTTCTCTCCGTGTTCACTGGCAAGCAACCACCCTACTATTTCTTATTCAAGAAGAACAAAGATTTATATGGCATTGGGCATTTATATAAAATTTGCCTTCAGATATTTTAGCTTTTCTTCAGAGGTGCAGAATGTGGCTATAATTGCTGAAGTCTTAAAACGAAGTATTTCGTTTCAAATTTATTAAAAGATGTTAGGATTTGATCTTTTCAGTGTTAAAAAGGGAATTCATTTTCTTTCCTCTTAAAAGTCAAACACTCTGGGAAGAAAAGACCTGATTTTTAGCACGTGCTAATATCTCTGTTATATATACTCCTAACTATGGCCAGTTTGTAGCTACCAATGGTTTTGAAACCAGCTCATAAAATTCCTGACAATTTAGCTCTCCTGGAACTAGACAAAGAGGTAGTTGGTTTAAAATTTCTTTCGTGCTTTATCTGATTTAACAAGTAAATTGTTGTTAAGCTACTACTGAGTCAATTTCATATTATATAATCACATTATTTTTAAAATAGGTATTTTATCCCATGTCGTCATTAAAAATCAGGTTATGTAAGAATATCTGAGAAATGCATTATTAAATAAGTAAAAGCAAACTGTCCAAGATTTCAAAGGTGCATAGTCACTACAAGATACTCCCCAAGTGAATCAATTCTACTTTCAAGATCGTCGATTTTATTTTCTTCTTTGTGCTATTCTATTTTTCATAGTGCATATATATTTATATTGGAAAAAAATAAAACCAGTGTTAATGCTTTAAATGAAAAAAAACAAGTGTTTCATATTCTTGTACATCATAGATGCTTATGAGTAGACTGGCTAGAAGACTGAATCAGACCAACTTTAATAAACAGCTAAATATTCATCATTTATTTCTGTGAGGCCTACTGTTTTCAGAGTACTGTCATAACCATTATCTAATGTATCTGTGATGTAAGGGAAGCAGATTATTAAACCTTCATTTTACAGATAAAGAAAAAGAGGCCAAAATAAGTAGATCATTTGCCCAGCCCTGCGGCTCATAAAGCAGCTAAGCTGGAGCTCTGCCCCGGGATCTCACTATCCCTGAAATCCTCCCTCAAGAACCACTGAGGAAGTTTCACTCGGTCATGGCTGCTTGTTCAAGCTTCAACAGGACACTGAGACCCAGTTCTACAAGAAGCACTCTCCAGGTTTCGTTTAAATGCCCGGAGATTGACGAGAATCACCCGGACAGGACTTCCTCTGCCCAGGCAGTAACGCTACAGAGCCACATTTATAGTGGGCTCTTCACTTGAAAAAAAATGAAAATGGCAATTTGCTGAGAACCCACACCCTGGGATGAAAACCATGCACAATGTTGTATACACACGTATTTACAATAACCTATAGGGGCCATGTCATAGATACCATGTTCCCTTCTCCTTGAAGAACTGGGGAGTGCCCTTTATAGGGAGTGTCAAAAAAACAATTTCTGGGTATCTTGTCCCAGACAGCTTGCCTCTGTGGGGTCCTGTGTGACTTGGGCTTGAATGTTTGCTTCTTGCTTCATTCCTGCACAGGCATTTCCAGGGCTTGGTAACCAGAAACAATACATCTAGCTTCTCACTTAAGAATGAAATCAACAACTCATTCCTCAAATCACACTTTAAGTGGCTCTGCTGGGCAAGTTAAAAAAAACAAAACACAGGGGTCTGATGAGAATTTAGCAAAGCCAGAAAGACCAGGCCACCAGTCTTCAGAGGTTAGTCGGTAATGAGGGCAGGACCTTCTGCAAGCGCCACTGCCAGCAAGCAGTCCATCGGTGGACAGAGTGGGCGCGGGGGCACAGTGATCTCTCTCACAGCGGAGGATGCAACTGTGTCTTATGAAACAAGATTGTTTCCCAGGATTCACTTTTAGATGCTTCCATGAAGACCACGTGATACAAGTGTGTGAGAGTTGGTTTGCATGTTTAACTTCACCTGAAGACCCCTAACTGGAAGTCCCACTCAGGGTGTTGAGTCTGCACTGGAATGCGAGTCAAAGATACACACTAGAAATAGCCATGAAAGAACTAGGGCGGTTTCTCTTGACCCATAATAGAGGTTTCTAGTACAGTAGATGCTAGAAATTACTTTTCACCGGTAAAATGAATAGTTTTCAATAAGGTGAACTGGCTGTAAGTCCTGCCTAGTATGAACAGGGTAGAAGGAATCAGGGAGGCATCTGCCTACTTTTTGAACTGGTCCTGAAAATGGTCACCAGAATCTTCTGTTACCTGTGCAACCAGAACATTAGCAGAATCTTGCTGATTCAGTCGCTTTTTTATTACTCTCCACTTACTGTCCATCAAGTTTCCTGCCAGGTGCCACCCAAACACCCAAGGACAACACCTCAAGCTCAGGAGGCAGGAGAGTGTTCCCATCAGCAGGTGTGGAGCACACTCTGCCTGGGAGTGAGCTCGTATGAAAAGACCCTGTGGGTGCACCAATCTGTAACTATTAGAGGTTGCTGATACTCCATCAAAGAGAAGATAGTAACTGAACAATCAAGTCAATATGACTTAAGACCTTTCGTTGTTAAGAATTCTCAGAAATAATTAGGAAAATTCTGAACAGGAATTGAGCTGTGTTACTCATATATTCTGAGTATCAATGTTACGTGACCTCATATGTACTGAAAACAGACAGACTTGGAAATCTGGGATAACCTCTACGCTCTTGAACAGGACAGCCACAGTGCCTGCCCAGTAAATGGGAGGAATCCCTGGCATAGGATTTCTGAGCTCAGTTAAATACCACAATTCAGTTAAAGTTCCATCTTAAAGCATGTTGTTTTCATCTTTATTCTTTTCCAGGTTATAAAAGTAACGTGTTTACTACATAAATCTTACAATTATAGAAAAATGAAAATTTCCCCAGAACTCCCCTTTCAGAGATTACTACTGTCTTTTGCACATATTCTTCCAGATTTTATAGGCATATAGTGGTAAATAAACATGATCAAGTGGACTTCCACAATGCAAACACACTATTCAACTCCTGTTCAAGTTTTCAGATACTTCTAACAAATAGTTCAGTTAACTGGTTTCTTCAGAGAAGTTTATGCATTAGTTTTCAGAGAAGATTCAACCACATAGTGGGTAGAAAAAATGCTAAGATTTTCTTACCACTCAATATTATTGTATTAAGTATTAAAATTAAACTAAAGCTTAAAAAACAGGAAATGCAGAAAAATGACTTTGATAGAGAAAACATACAAATCTTAGTTTCTTACCAAAATCAAAACCTCTAAATTCCAATTAAGTATCACAAAATGACTTTAAACTTCAATTATTGGGAAATAATTATCTTTACCAGTAAACAGAGCAGTAAAAGATTCCTACAATTCTTCTAAATGGATCAATATAAGAGAATACAATGTACGTGACTATTTAGAATTCCTTCCATTCTAAATAGAAATTCTAACAAGTTCAGAACGAAGGACTTGGAACAGCTTTCAGCTTTTGCAATTGATAAAGGACAATTTTGATTCAGCTTCCCACAGCCTCGTTTGTAATGCTTTCAGAACGTCTTCCATCTATTAAATTAAAAAAAAAAAAAAATTAAAAAGACACAACTATGATTAAACTATACATGATTAAATGTTTAAAATATATACCAATATAATTCTAAATGTTCTGTATATTGTACAATTCAGTGTTTATTTAATGAAATTAGTCTATTTATATAAACTAAATTTTACTTAAATAAAACAAAACTCTATTAACAGTAGCTCTCAGTCTCTATTGTTGTTTTACACATTCATGACTATCTTGCCTATATGACCTGATAAAATGTTAACATTCAAAAATAAAAGCTGTCTATACTATAGGAATTGAATTAAGTGAAATGTTGATTTCATTCACAGATAAGTTTTAGCTTAATAGAGGTTTAAAATAGATACAAAACATTTTTTTTTTTAAATAAAGCTTTAGCTTACATTGTAGTTTGGTTCCCCCAACTGAAATAAAATAAGCTGACTTTATTAACAACTGAAATAAACACTCTTACTGTGAATGTGAAAAATCAAAACAGATGCTATTAAGATTATTTTTGGAGGAACACTTTTTCACTGACAGGAAGTTGTTCATACAAAGATAAAAAAGTACAGAACAAAATTACCTGTTTTAGAGACTTCTCTATTTCAACTCTGCTTTCAAGATTAAAAAGCTCTTTATCTTCTGACACGATTCGCTGTTCAGAGGACCCTAAAATATAACTAAGTACAATACGATACAAAGTTAAAATATGCAAGGGAAAAAATATTATAACTGTTAATTTTAAAACTAAGTATATTACACTACATATTAGTACCAAATACATATACAACTATTTTTGTGAAAGCAACCTGTATAGGATGCTGTACCACAGAAAAACATGATTTGCATCATAAATGTCTGTCCAGATATTCCTACATATTTCCCATTATAACTATTTCATTACTGGGAATAAATTTGCTCTTTAGGAAGTTGAGTGGCAAAACTTAACACCCATAGTTCAAAATTCTTTTTAAACTATCAAGATCCTAAAGAACCCACTGCTTTTTTGCTTTACATCACATTATGGAAGTAAGAATACTTCAGAACTCTGATTTTCAGTAAATAGTAATCTGAGTGGTCAGTTCATTATACTCTAGATGTCTGCACATTAACAGCTACCCTCCACGTGATGTTGGCTTGACCTCTGGAGTTATGAGATGCTGTGGTTTAAAAACACTGACTAGCAGAAAAACTGGCCTCACCTAGTAAGAGGGCAGCAGATCCAGCATTAGTAATCAAGTGAAAGACACTAGTATTTCTCAAAAGAAAACACAATACATTTGCATTTCTTTAGTCTTATACCACATGCAGCAACTTTAGTATGCCACTTCTCTTGTCAAATAGTCTTCCCTTGAAAACCTGATTGATTATATTTCTGAAAAATGGCAAGGGAAGCAAATTACAGGTGACAAATAATATCCTGTTTGGAAAAGAAATGAGATGAGATGGAAAAATTAAGTGGGGTTAGGTATTTTATAAAACTTTAACATTACAGAGGGAATCCAATTATAAAACCAACCAGATTCCTCAGCATTCCTCATTGAATTTTCACAAATCTTAGTCAAATTTTTGTGGAGATTAAGAGAGTCTGCTTGTGCTTGGGTCTTCTATTCATGTAATAAATCCAAAACAGATCTGATATCACTCCAGACAAACCTACAAGCTTTACAACAGAACAGTACTTATAATTCTTCTGTGTGAGGTCTATGAAAAGTTTAAAGAGTTAAAAATTTTGCTCTAAACCTAATTTTCAAAGGTAGTATCAAATAACTAGATGAGAATAGTAATTGCAGTACGCTTTATATATATATATATATATATAAGGAAAGGTACAGTCAGGAATGAAGGTGAATGGGCAAGCAGGCAGGCAGTGAAAGGAAGAAGTACTTCATTACTTTTCATTTAGTTGTTCACCCCTGTGACTAGGACTTGAACCCAGGGGTATAAGGCCTGCATACTTCGGAGGCAACTGACCTAACCACTACGCCACCAGGGCATGCCAAGAATATTTTTATTTTAAAATTTTTTGAGAAAATCTAAGAAATTCAACAGGAGTGACAAAATACCTGGTAATTAAAAGTATTATAGACACTTTCTTTTCTTCTTAAATTGTTCCTGTTTCCTTATATAAAAGATACAAGCACCTTTTAACGTCTTCAGGATTACATCTTTTCCAGGATAAGTGAAAATTTTGTGTTTCCTATTTCAGAAGTCTGATAAGTTGACAAGTCATTAAGATAACTGAAAATTCTTTAACTGCTATCTGTCACCTGCCCCCAATCTGCCTTGTTTCCTAGCATTTTCTAGAAATCTTGGAAGTGAAGACACTTTCTTGTATCTCTCAACAAAGCAGATGACTACCTTACTAGACTCAAGGAAAGCAAGACTTTGCATTTTACTTTTCCAGAAAAACCTTAGAGACTTCTTTCCTAATCACTTTTGAAATTCCTAGTTCTTGATCATATTCTAAGAGGCTTTAAAACTGGAGAAAAATAAAACGGATAAAATATACTGATCCACACAAATGCTTTTAAAAATTCTGCTAAATTCAATATTCAAAGACAACAGAACATATTCTTATTCTGAAAAGTTTTCTTACAGTATTTTTTCCTTATAATTTACAATGTTTGACTTTTCCAATACCAAATAAATAAGGTCAAAACAAAAAATCACTAGCTTTATTGTCAGGAATTATTACTTGAAACTAGATTTTAACCATTGTTGATTTTGTTCTGATGTTTTTGTACCAATTTCTCAGCAATTAACTTTATGAGTAATAATTACTTACAAACTTACCTATCAATGGCTTCAACACTGAGGCAAAACAAGTCCCTCTTGTAATCCAGATGCTTGGGGGTGCATCTGTATATATAGCCAAGACTGAGCGAGCATCCTGCACAGAACAGTCTCTCTAGAATGCTGCAATGAGAGAAATGACAGTGCTTTAGGGGACAAGTAGCAACATGTTACAACAAAAATCCTACTGATCTTTTAAGTTACGAACATGTGTGTTTACCCCTATTAAGTCATATGTATAAAGAAGGAAAAACTAATATTCAAATGTTCTTATTAGAAAAGCACCAGTCACTTCTAGGCCACACTGCCTTGCAATAACATATATAAAAGTGACAAGAGATGACGATGAAGTGGTGTTTTTCTAGAATGTGAATGCCTCAATCTGGCATTAAGAGATATCTAAAATTTGGAAATAAGAAAGAAGTGTTGAAGAGTGTGTGGCAGAAAACCCCTCCTACACTGTTGGTGAGAATGTATATTAGTGTGATTTCTTTGGAAAACAGTATAGAGATTCCTCAAAAGAATAAAAATGGATCTACCATTTGATCCAGCAATTCCACTTCTAAGTATATACCCAAAGAATAGAAAAACAGTAATCAGAAAAAAATACATGCACCCCCATATTCATAGCAGCACAATTCACAATAGCCAAGAAATGAAACAACCTAAATTGCTTATTAGCAAAGTGACTGGATAAAGAGGCTGTGGTATATATACTTAATGGGATTCTAAGCACCTTTTAAAAACGATGAAAATGCGACCTTTCCAAAAACCTGGATGGAACTGGAGGGACTCATGCTAAAGAATAATAAGCCAGAAAAAAAAAGAGAGGTAGAGGATGGTTTCACTGATATGTGGAATACACAGAAACAAAACAAACAATGCTCAATAAAATTCACAGGGTGCAATACTGTGTTTACCAACTATGGTTAGGAGAGTGGGAAGGAGGTGGAAGCAGGGAGTGAAAGAACAGAACAAGAGGGTGATAAAAGGGTACTAGAACCCTGGTGGTGGGTGTGGTATGAAATACACACAGGCTGAGGAGCCACTTCAATATCCTAAAGTGCATATAGCAATATAAACAACATAATAAAACTATTAAAAATACTGAACACCTAAAAAAATAAATAAATAAAACGTGGAAGCGAGACAGAAAGATTCTACGTGCTCTTTGGATGGCAAGCCTTCCAACAAATCTACCAAGAATCACTAATACTCTGAGGTAGGGGTCGGAAACTTTGGCAAATGATCCAAAAACCGTATGTCAGGAGGCCGGCCAAATGGCAGCTATTGCGACTATTCACCCCTACCACTGAAACATACAAGCAGCCACAGACAATATATAAGAACAGCGCACAGGAGGCAAGGAAAGAACAAGCATCATCCTTTCTCTTACTCCTTGATAGTTCTGTAGCCTTAGTGAAGTTCTGATCTTCCCAGGCTTTACTTTCTTCATCTAAAAAACAGAAGTGATCTAAAATTTCAATCCTCAGTACAATTTTTCCCAATCTGCAAACTACCTACATTATCAATTTAATTCTCCTTAAATAATTTTGAAATCAAAATACTTGATTTTTATAATATACTCTAGCATTACTAAAAATGAAAAACCAGTATTTTAAATATACATTGAAAGTGTACTATTATTCCTTTAATTGTATACCACCTAAAGCTATTTCATACACTTTGGTGAGACATGTTTCAGGCAACAACTGCGCAAAGCAGAGCTTCCTGTTTAGTGTGCTGAGAATGCCACTTGCAGCCAATGGCAGATGTGCCAACATACTGATCCCTTTAACCCTCAGGGTATCAGTACAGGGCCTGGGATTGCTGGAGTCTCATGTTGGTTACATGCGTATGTGTGCACCCATGTGCATGTATGTACAGGACCCCAGCATCTTTTTAGGGAGCCACGATATGAAAAAGGTGGGTAACCTTGGTCTAAGATGCTTGTTGGCTCTGATACTTTATGACAGATATTTCATTTTCAATTTTCTTCAGTACGAAGTGCAAAGACCTACAAAGCAGTGTCACATATACCTTTAGAAATCGAAACACTTCCATCGCAGTATCTAAAGGAGACCACCATCAAGCAAGAATTAGCAAGTTAAAATGACTGATTTTGTACTGACTACCATGAAAAAGTTTTATCCCAGTCTTATTAGTAATGACTTTTTAATGACTTTAATTTGAAAAATAAACATTTTCTGACAACCTTTTTCATACTCACCAACCATTTTCATTTCTTCGTTTGGACAGTATCTGTTCCTTATCCACAGACACATTACAAGAAACACCTAAAAAAAAATCATAATAATTTATTAATGTGGTTTAATACACATAAAGACATTTATATAAGTTCTATTTTAACTTTTTATTTTAGAACTCAGAGTTCTAAAAAAGAAAAAATAAGAAATAATAAGAGTTCCAAGTTATATACATACAGGGTGATTCAAAATTAAATGTGTAGAAGTCTTCTGGAAACAGAAGGCAGAATAAGAGTTATTTCCTTCTATTCCCGAAAAACCACTGACATTAGCAAAAATGAGAGGAAAATTCAGCCAACAGTAAAACAGAATTAGATCCTCAAAACTGACTACAACAAAAGTCTGACAAAACAGTGAAATTGAGAAACTCTTCCATTTCAAAATCTAAAGAAGACCAGCATCACTCAAGAATTGATAAAGTGATTGATTACTGATTTTATAGTGATTACTATGAAATGTTTTACCCCAAGTTAATCTTACTAGTAAGATGCTAAAAGTCAATGCATCCATCTCAAGATCTCAAAGGTTGAGCTTATTTCTGAAATTAAGAAGGTCCTCAGGAACTGAGTCAAAAAATCATATGTAACTATACCATGACTAACAGGGAATCACAGATGGAGCCACAGAAAAAGCAGGAAACATTCGTAAAGGCTACAGGTGCAGGACACACACTAAAGGAAGGATGGAAGAAAATGAAGGGACATTAGACCTAAAGCAGCCAAGATAGCAAACTCCTCATGAGTTCATTTCTTCATCTTTCGCTGGGGTGGGGTTAAATTAATTTCTCTAATGCTGATAATTTTTAAATTTAAAAAACTACTGTTGTAGAAAGTTGCTGAGAGTATATATTAAAAATTCGCATCACAAAAAAAAAAACATAACTATTTGTGGTAATGGATGATGTTAACTAGACTTACTGTGGAGATCATTTTGAAACAGGATCAAATATCAAATCACTACGACATACACAATAAAACTAGTATGTCATTGGAATTCTATCTCAATTTTTAAAAATCTCAACCCAAATAATGGTGACAATGCTGCAAACAACCTAGACCTATCATCAATAGGGACAAATTAGCAGAACTGATAGAATTTCCTCGAAAGAAATCACTTAGGTGACTCGTTACACGTTAATTAATGTAACCCCTAACTACCTCCATCTTTTTTTTTTTTTTTTTTTTTTTTTTTTTTTTTTTTTTTTTTTTTTTTTTTTTTTTTTTTTTTTTTTTTAAGTTGATACCATTGTATTAGGTCAACGCCATGGGCATAACACTTCACACTACAGGTAAGGTATCTGCCTTAAGAAATCAATCCTGACATCTCCTTGCAGGAAGCAGGTTGCTGAAAAGGGTCATTTCCTAAAAATAAAAGCCCGTTAATATTATTTAGCAACTTAAGAGTTCACTCATTTTTGTGGGGAATAATACTGAAAAGCTACGCCCCAAATGCTTACAAGTTGGGTCATTTTTCGGAGTAATGCTCACAAGGATGCTGATCCGTTCGCTGCATTTCTGGGCTGAGAGACCCCAGAAAAAGACCAGTCACTAGTAAGCCCAAGGTACAGGGATGAACCATCTCTTCTCTTCTCCTGAGACAGCTCGCCCTCTCAGATTTTTCTGCCTTTATAGACAGCGGGCAGCTCAAAGAACCCACCCCGTCTCCTCCCGGGCCGCCCCGGTGCAGCACACCGGAAAGAAGCGGCCCGCGGCCCCCGGCCCCCGCCCTCCGCCCTCGGCCCCCAGTCCTGCAACTGACTGCGTAGCAGGATGCAGTTGGCGTCCTCCTGGCTCATCACCCAGCTCAGCGAGTCGCCCAGCGGCCGCCGGCAGCCGCCACAGAAAAACACCAGCGGCCTCTCCTCCGCTTCCGCCTCCTCCTCCGCTGGCTCCGCAGTCTCCTGCAGTCGCGCCCTCTCGGTGCTGGCCACGGATTCATCCCTGCTCATGGAATTCCACATGTTCGCCCACTTCCGCAGCAGCTGATGGCGGTTCGAATCCTCCAAAAGCCGCTTGTCCAACTGCGAGGAATTGCTCCACTTGTCCTTGTCGCCACATGCACAGCTAGGAGGCGAGCATCCTTTGTACCGACCCGGAGGCCGAGAGGTCGCCATTACCTCCAAACCGCCCGCGCCGCAGAGCGTCACGGGAAAAACGTCCCGCGCAAGCGCGAGACTGAGAAAGGCGCGGGTGGCCGGACCGGAGCCGGCCTGAGGGGCGGGGCCGGCTAGAAGAGGCATAGTGCGCATGTTCGCCGGCCGGCTCAGCAGGGCTGGCGTCAGATTTTTCGCTCTTTGGTAGTTGAAGCTGTTAGAGATTGGTAGCGGGTGTATTTGCTGTAGGGCGCGCCGCACTTCACGCAGCAAGGGCGGCCTCTTTGTAAAAGATACAGGCTCCAAACTTAATTTCGAATGCACCTCTCAGCAACCATCTCGAGCTTTCTGTGGCTTCCTTCTTCTAGATGGTAGAGCCCCTCAAACTTACGGAGTCTCTAAGAATCACTCGACCTGGTGAGGACACAGATTGCTGGACCCCACCTTCACAGATTCTGGTTCAGTGCATCCAGGTAGACTTGAGAATTTGCATATCTAACAATTCCTAGATGGTGCATGTCCTAGATGGTGAATTAGAGCTCCACGTTTTGTTTTTTGTTTTTTTTTAAGCCACCTTGATTATTTTCCTCTAAGCTGGATCTTGAACCCAGGACCTTGAGATGTATATGGACTGCGCTGCAGTGAAATAACCAGAGCACACTGAAAGCTCCACTTTTGATCACCGCTGTTCTAGTTCATCCATCTGTTTTCCTCGAACTAGAGAAAGTCACAGTTGGGAGCCATGTCAGCACACGTTCCTGTGCATTCTTACGGCTGGAACAAGACTACCGCGGAGAGGGCCCCAGATTCCTCAGCTAGCACTGCAAGAAAAAGGCTGGAGAAGTGGGTGTGGGCTGAAAAGCGTGGAAGCGCCTCTGCTGCCTTGATCTGGTAGCCATGCTCCCCTTGCACAGAGGGCACAACCATTCTGGGAGGGAAGGACAGACCTTCTCAGTTGCCCCAGAAAGTCGGACTCTGTGTAAAGCACCACAGGTCCGGTAGAGAGAGACTGGCAGTCCTTTGGAAAAGACAGAGCATACCTGGGAAGAAAGGTACCACCAAGGACCTGTGTCCACCCTAAGTCACTGCCTATTTTGCTTCACCAGGTCTTTACGTATTGACTTCCAATATTATTTCCTTTGGTCACTAGCAAAAAGTAAAGGCTTTGGAGTCTTGATTGACTTATCCCTCTGTGACATTGTAACCCTGTAGAACCGTGTGCCCTCCCTGAGTTTGATGTTTTGTGGATTAAATTGGCACTGTACAGGAGTTGTAATGAGAATCAAGTGATACAGTATATGCTTTAGTGCACTGGGCCGGTTTAATTAGCCTCCAACTAGAAGAAAATGCTTCAAATACTTGAGGTTTTTGTTAGGCTGGCTCAGAAAGACGGGACAGCGGGCATGCCCGGCGGCCAAGCGGGGGGGGGGGAGGTGGACGACATCAGAATAAGGGATGCGACCCCCACACCTGGATTCACAGGGCCAGTCCCCAATCGCCACATAGGAAGCCCGCGAAATCCCTCTGCTTAAAGAGCGGTCCCGCTTTGTTCTAGCGCGCGACTTCCCCAGGCCCGTTTTGCGGACTTGGGAGTTTCGCCCGGGTGCGCAGAGTCCAATAAAGCCCTGACTATTCTGCTTTTTTTGTCTAATTGAACTTTTTCTCCTCGCGGAGCCCAGAAAAACCTTACAGTTTTTATTTCACCCATAGAATTGCTCTCCTTCTGCTTCTTTTGTGGAGGCAAGCCTGATTTCCTGGACTGCTGTTTTGAATCCCAGTGATCTCTGGTACCATGTTCATACAACCAGTTCTAAAGAGAGGATCTCTTTGCCTCAGACTCTGAGTTCTACTGGCAACATTTAATTCTGTGGTGGAAAAGCCCAGTAAGGAGAAAAGCAAAGCAGGGCTGTGTGATGACTTTCAGCCATCCTAGGCACTTTTGCCAGGTTGGCCTCCTTCCTCCATAAATTAATAAAATAATAATAATAAAAGCACTAACAATGTTTTTGACTGTATTGCTCTGTAGGCAAAAAACATTCCTCCTGATACAGGGAGAGTTCAAAATGGGATGCTGCCTGAGTCACCAGACTGGCCCTTCCCTGAGCACTAGAGGCAAAGAGGTTAAAGCTTATCCCTAACCCTCTGGAAAGATTCTAACTTAATGTTTCAGCCAAGGCTTCAAGGAGTTGGGACCATTCAGGTACCTGGAGAACTTCGTGGACAATCCCCTTTTGCTTTTGAACGTCTTGGGAGTTCTATTCACTTACTAATTAAAGACACCAGAAAGGTGGCCTTCCCAGAACCCCCTTCGCAAGAGTATAATTCAACCAGCCTCCAGTCTGCAGTGCAACTCTTCTGGCCCAGGAGACTGTCTCCAGCTTTGCTTTCTTTTTCCTCCGTTTTCTGTAATAAACTTATAAAACTGCTCTCATAATGCTCAAGAATTCTTTCTTGAACTGTTTGCTGCCGGACCCCAGAGCCCCCCCACATCACTGGGACCCTCTCACACAAGTGGAAGTCAAAGCAAAGCAAATAATTGCCTTGTCCGTGAAAAGCTCATGAAAGAATGCAATATTTTAATAAAATGGCTCCCCTCACTCCATTTGCTAGAGAAAAGACAGGAGAGAAGTAACATTAACATTTCAAATCACGCCTTAACTTTTCTCTTTCAGAGCTAAGGGCCTGAACACAAACCTCTTTTTTAACAAGTAGGTACACACCAGACTCACCTTCTCAAGGGCTGTTGTTATAAAAAGCTCACTGAAAACCATAATGGTGGGCAGTCTTCACAAAGCAATCTGCACCACTGCCAGTTCTAGAAATGAACCCAGAGCCTTAACCCAATCAGGATAACCAATCTCCCTTTCTCAGTCATCGGTACTGGGACAGCTCCTACCACAGAATTAAACCAATCATTGCAAGATGCATCCCTGGAGCTGGGGATTGGCTTGAGGTAACCATTTGACCTAAGTTGTCAAATTTTGTCCCATCAGAGTAAATCTCTAGACTCTGGCTCTTCATTCATATTATTGGTTCCCTGGATATGAACAAGGAAGGTTCATCCAGGTTGCTTCAGGCAGCTATCTTATTTACACAGCACTCATATTGTATTAGGTATAAGCCATCTGGAGATGAGTTAAAGTCTACAGAAGGTCATACATATACTTTACACAAATACTAAGGCACTTTATATAAGAGTTTTAAGCATCTTTGTCTTTTGACATCCAGGAGGATCCTGGAACCAAGGGACAACTCTACAAAAGTGTGTGTGTGACAGATTGTTTCCCTCCCCTGGAAGAATCTTCAGAGTGTATATTGAAGTAACTAATTTCCTCCTGTCCTTAAACCTCCTCTGACATTTTGGGAATATTAAAGACTGAAGAAAAAGGTGACCAAGGTGGCTTTATAAGGACCTCTTTGAGACAGGCTAGGATGTGAGTTCCACCACTCCTCTTCAATATAGAAGGTAGGGGTACCTTCCCCTTTGACTCCATCTGTCAATGAGAGGAGACTTTCAGGACTTCACTGGTTCCTCGGTCTTTGGGGACACAGTGGCCAGCAGGAGAATCCAGCTGTTGAGCTGTCTTGTTGCAACAAAGATGAGCCAGATAGGTTGTCAATCAGATCTGAACTTTGTTGATGGGAAGACGAACTAGCACCTTAAGTTCTGCCCAAAAAGAGAATGTGGAAGGGTAAAGATTCTCTAGCAATGAGCATCCAAGTGTGAAAGGACTCTTTAGAGCCAGGGTTGAGGGGAGCTGCTAGTCCAAGGACAGACCTTCCTGGGTCATGAGTGGGCAGCTGGGGGTGGGGTGCTGGAAGCTTCCAAAGGTCCAGAAGAGACAGTTGGTTCTAACTGCAAGGCCAGGGGTTACAAAACCAATGTGTAATAGAACCAGTTCATGTGAAAACTGTCCTGTCTCTTATGCCCCCCCATTTCAATTTAGGAATTAAAACAGCAGGGAGCAAGTGAATTGAGAAGCAGAGCAGACAGAGCCAGCTGCATGACTTTCCCCACCAAAGGCAGGGGCCCATTGACATGTCCTACTTTGGGGAAGAGGACAATTCTTATCTTAGATTGAAGGCTGCAGTGTTGATTAATAGCTTGGACTGGACACAATCATTTTGTTATTGAGTTTGTACTCTCAAGTTCCAGTAATAGGGGCGGGTTCTTTACAAAGTGTCAAATAACAAAGATAGAGATGGCAGGTAGGACAGCAAGTGGAGAGACAGCACAGGGACCCAGGGTGAAAGCGTTGGCAGTGACAGCATCTTTCCTTTGAAATGTAGGAATGCAGGAAGCCAGAAGTGAGCACCACAGGAAACAGTGGTGTAGAGCAGACCACTTTCAAGGGATTTGCCTCCCGAGCGGCCAGTTGTGTCACTTCCTCTCACAGAGATGGAGGTGATGTGAGTAGACACAGGCACCAATGAGGATCAGAGACCCTTGACGACTGTACCATGTGGCCAGTTTATTAGGAGAAGCACAGAGATGGACAGAATTCCAGAATTCCAGAATTCGTGGGTAGGAAAGATACAAAACCGGATAAGCTGAGGGTGAGCCTTTCTACCTGGAGGTGGGGCAGGGGTGGGGGGGATGGTCCTCTCTGCAGGAGTTACTAAGGGTGTGGTTAAGTGTTGCTAAGGACTGCAAGCCCATCTCCACTCTGCCTGGGGCTCAGGTGGTTTAGGCCTATCTGGGTGGTACTGGCTCTTTTTAGCATGTCTGATGCTTGCTCAGTTAATTCATCTCCTGCTTATACATCTGTAATCCTATTTCATTGTTATTAAGATGTTCCTCATTTCCCTCCACTGTCCCTTATCAAAAGCAGAGATTAAATAGGTATAATCCATGCAAATCAGGGTGGAGAGTGGAGAGGAGTGGCCGGCACTCCAGCGACCGCTCTTGTCCTCATCCAGGGCCAGGGGGAGGCCGTCCTCCCCAGGTAAGTTCTAAGAGCTTAGTAGGAAGCAAAATTCAGAACAGTTGCATTTTTATTATATCCTTCTTTCTCAGTGTACCAGTTACTCAGACTACCTGACTTAATCCTCAATTCTGGCTTGGTTTGAAAGCCTTGGTAAAAATAGCAAACAACTGCTAGTATAACCTGATATCTGTGGATGGTGGTGCGGGTGACTGAGACAGAATGAGTGTGGAGTTCGTCCCCAAAAGAATTTGAGGAAAGCACCTTGGGACAAGTTTATTAGAAAACAGCTAGGCAAAAATGATGCAAGCAGCTCAGGAGTTACAGAAACAGGGGAGCTTGCTGTTAAAAACGATTTTTCTTCTATACCAGGGGAAAGACCACCCCTTTGGGTCTACCTAAGGGCTGCAGCACTTGTGAGAGTCGAAGTTCTCTTGAGAGTTGCCTGGGGGGAGTAACGAGGGGGTGTGTCTCTAGACACCGTGTGCCAGGGAGGGTCCTAGGTTTTGTCAGCCAGTCAACTCCCCCACTCAGACCTCTGCAGAGCGCCCTGCAGATTTCAGGCTGTGCTGTCCCCTCCCTCATCAGTTGAAAGTAGAAAGGAAGAGACACACAAAAAAGCAAGAAAAATATAACTAAAGGAGAGATGGCCAGGAAAAAAAAAAAAAAAAAAAGGAACTAGTGAGACCTTGACAATCTTGCTGAGAGAATTTATGGCTTTTTAAAAGGCTCTGGCAATAGGAGGAAATCCTATACCAATGAGCACTGATTATAGTCATGGACTAGATTTTAATTGCATGCACTTCCTTACACTTACTCCTAAGAATGACAAAGAGGTGTGATTATAGGTGAATGGAGTCACAGCTAGCAGGCCCCTGAAGTATTCAGAGAGCCAGCTACAGCTGCCTTTGAAACCATTTCATTTCATCCAACTTGTACTGGCAATGATATGTCTGTGATCCAGACGGCACCACAGCTGCCTCTCACGACCAGCTGTGCCAAGTTGGTCAAGAGGCCCCCATGGAGCTTCTGCCACAACCAGAGCTTTCCTTAAGGGAATAAGATGTGCTGTGGGAAAGGAATAGTGAGAGATTTATATCTGTGTTCCAGAGGTGAAACAATAATGACAGGGATGTGCCTCACCTTCTTAAAAATCCTCAGAGGCAGCATGTTCTTTAAATAGTTGTTTCTCTCTTCTTGTTAATATGTGGGATCATGATTTAATTCTCACGCAAGGTGAAAAAGAATAAGGAGAAGAACATGTGCTTTTCAGCAAAATCATACTATAGCTGAGTTGGGAAAGAATTGTGATGCTTAATCCACACCTCTCACCCTGCAAATAGAAAAACTGAGATCTGGTATGACTCAAGTCATGGGTCTAGTTAGCGGCAGACACAGCTGGGCATCTGGGCTGTTAGCTGTCCTGTGCCCTTCCCCTCTTCTCGGGAAAACTACTCCACTCCAGTGTGGGTGTAATAGACAAAACGAAGGAACAGATAAAACATAACCACCCTGAAATATCTGCAACAGAACTGAGGTTACCAAAAGGGAATGGGGCAGGTGGGGGCTAATGGTGGTGGAGCCCACTGGCTAATGGGGAAGAATACCTGCTGATGTGGTGGAGGACTTGGTATATTGAAACATATCTAAGAAATGGGGAACCTATATATGGGAACTTATTTTAATGTGTAGAATAATTACTACAATAAAATTTTTTTTTAAAAAAACCACTCAGAAAAAATAAAATAAAATAAAACAAAACCACTCCAGTGCGGGTGTGGCAGGGCTTCCCCTCTGAAGGGCTCACCTAATCTCTTTCTGCCTCCCAGAGGTGCACCGTGCCCTAATTCTTATTAGACCACTGCCTTCCTGACCAGAGATTCATTCTTGGTGAGCTGATGTCAGAGCTAGAGCCAGTCCAAGTCCATCCCTGAAACTCATGCGAAAGCTTGGAGTAAGAGTCCCCTGATCATCTTTTCTTTTGAATCATGATCCCAGAGCTGTTATCAGCCACGTCCCCAGTTACATGGAATAAATAGACTGGCACGACACTGACTCTCCTCTTAAAGCTTGTCCGCATTAACCCCAGTGGGTGTTTAAGCTACTTAGAATTGGATTTCTGTCACTTACTACCAAGAACCATGACCCATGCACAAATTTCAGTCTGGAACCTAGGTCTCTGAACAGTGATCACATTCCTACACCAAATTATTAAAATATAAAACCATACATTTTACAGTGCCTTGTAGAGCTAACTCTTGAGAATTACATTATAATGTAAGGGAAGAATAAATTTCCATTATACATTTCTTAGGGCACCCCCTTACTTTTTTCCCCAAGCACTCTTTTTTCCCGCTAGTTATTTCTGGTTTTCTAGACTCAATCTGGAAAGTCTCAATTCCATATGGAGATTCCTCAAAAAGTTAAAAATAGAACTACTATATGATCCAGAATTCCGCTTCTAGCTATCTATTCAAAGAACATTAAAAAAGATATATGCACATATGGGTCTGTATTATTATAATAAATTAAAGTTACCTCAATAGATGTTAGAATAAAAAAAGTATATATATATATATATGCGTCCCTGTGTTCATTGTAGCAGTATTTACTCTAGCCAAGAAATGGAAAAAACCTAAATGTCCATTGGCAGACAACTAGATAAAGAAAATGTCATATACACACACACACACACACACACACACACACGTATATGTATGTAGAATAGAATATTGGGGAACATGCTAAGTGCAGTAAGTCAGAAGGAGAAAGACAAACACTAGATGACCTCATTCATATGCGGTGTATTAAGAAAAAAAGCAAATGAACAGACAAAATATAGCAAAGCCAACCCTTGGACATGACAACAGAACTGAGGTTACCAGAGAGAAGGGGTTTGGGGGTGGGAGCAAAGGGCAGTGGGAGTTCATTGGCAGGTGTCGAGGACTATTAGATGTTTGGTGGTGATTATCGTGTGGTATCACATATTTGATGAAGAGTGAACCTTCACATCTAAAACTTATGTTGTGTTTTAAATCAATGGTATCTCACTTTTAAAAAGGAAAAAAAGCCAAATAATTTCTTATTCAACTGCAACAAAGAATGTGAGCTGTGAAGACACAGTAAAACAAAACATTTAATAGGCAAAGAGCTACTCTACCACACTCATTTTTAGACTAAAATGAAATCCACTAACTCACCTACCCACTTGATAAAACCCAGAAGTCTGACTTCATAATCTGTTGCCTTGACTATTGTTCAGAAAAACAAGGTGGTGTCACATAACGCTGATAAGAAGGTGAACTATTATGATCTCTCTGAATAGACACGTGGCAGCGTTTAGCACAGGTACATACGGGCACTCTGGAGTGAGTTCAGTTCAGGAACACCACAATCAGGCACATATCACAATAAAGTAAGTCACAAAATTTTCTTTGTTTATATGTGTTTGCATATAAAATTGTTTCCACTATACTGTAGTCTTAAGTACACAATAGCATTATGACAAAAGGCACATGCCTACATTTAAAAATACTTTCTTGGTTAATAGTGCTGACCATCATCTGAGCCTTCATCAAGTTATATACTCTTGCTGCTTTTGATGACCACTGACTGGTCGGGGTGGTGGTTGCTGAAACTTGGAATGGTGGTGGCAATTTCTTAAATTAAGACAAAATGAAATTTGTCACATCAGTTAACTCTTTTTTTTTTTCATAAATGATTTCTCTGTAACACATGATGCCATTTGATAGCATTTTACCCACAGTAGATCTTCTTTAAAAATTGGAGTCAATCCTTTCAAATCCTGCCAAGCTGCTTTTATCACTAAATTTATGTAATATCATAAATTCTTTTGTCATCATTTCAACGATGTTAACAGCATCTTCACCAGGAGTAATTTCCATCTCCAGAAACATTTTCTTTGCTCATTCATAAAAAGCAACATCTCATTCATTAAAGATGGATCATGAGATGGCAGCAACTCAGTCACATCTTCAGGCTCTGCTTCTAGCTCTAGTTATCTTAATACTTCCACCCCATCCGCAGTTACTTTATTCACTAAAGACTTGAACCCCTAAAGGTATCCATGACTGGTAGAAGCAAATGTTGACATTTTGACCCTCTCCCAGGAGTCATGAATGTTCTTAATGGCATCTGTAACGGTGACTCCTTTCCAGAAAGTTTTTAATTGACTTTTCCCAGATGCATCAGAGGAATCACTATCTATGATGACTCTATTCTTACAAAATATTACTTCTTAAGCAATAAAACTTGGAACTTAAAATGACTTCTTGATCCATGAGCTACAGGATGGATGAAAACAACATCGTCTCCTTGTACCTCTCCATCAGACTTATGAGTAACCAGGTGCATTGTCCAGGGCCAGCAATACAGTAAAAGGAATCTTTTTTTTTTTCTTCTGAACAATATATCTCAATAGTGAGCTTTAAATATTCAGTAAATCATTTTATAGACAGATGTGCTGACAGCCAGGCTTTGTTGTTCCACTTAAAAAGCACCCACAGTAGATTTAGCATCATTATTAAGGGTCTTAGGATTTTCAGAAAGGTAAAATAAGCATTGGTCTCAACTTCAACTACCAATTGCATTAGCCTTTAACAAGAGAGTCAGCTTATCACTGGAAGCTTTGAAACTGGGCATTGATTTTTCCTCTTTACCTATGAGAGTCCTAGGGGCCATCTTCTTTCAGTTTTTGTAATGTTTTTCTTGCTATTGATATTGATATTGTTATTCTGAGATTGTATATATATTATATATTGAGTAGTTATGTTAGTATCAATGGAACTAGAATTTTAAGTTTTGGAGACAAGAGGTATAGTTAAGAAATATAAGATTAAGTAAAAACTTCATGATTTTGATTTTGGATATTTATCTTAAAAAAATTAATACAGTGTTACGTCACTTAACAATGGGCATATATTCGTACATATCATTTGGTGATTTCATCATTGTAAAAATGTCAGAGTGTAATTACACAAACCAGATGGCTTAACCCACTACGTAGCCAAGCTACATGGTGCAGCCTATTGTGACCACATTTATATTCAGTCCCTCATTAACTGAAATGTCGTTATGCTGTGCATGACTGTATTTCCTCACTCTCTGCAGTAAATCGGCTGAAAATGCAACCCAGAGGTAATAGGCACCCTTAGCACCCAAATTACCATAGCTAAATATCATTTCCTACTAACAGAAACTGGGATTACTTGAAGAAAATGGTTGAATCCAAGGTCTGGGGCAAGAAATACACAAAAATGAGCCTGGAACTTCTTGTTTTTCTGAAAAGCAAGAGAGCTATTAAAAACAAAAAACCCCAAACCCAGGCGCACCCTGCTAGCTCAGGCATTAAGTCTGTAGATGCTGCAGCCATAGTCCATGGAAAGCCAAGGAGCAGCAGGAGGGTGGGGGATGAAAAACCAAGACGAAAAACTGAATAAATAAAAAGACTTCTCCTCTCCTTTCCTGCCTGCCTGCCTACCTGCCTTCATCCCCATATGTTTTCTTCCTTTAAAAAAACAAACAAAAAAAACCCCAAACAATGCAGTCAGCTTTCACTGTCCAAATATGAGGAACTTATACATTAGTCAAGATAATAGTTATAATAAATTGAAACACATCAAATAGTTTAAAATCCCAAGTGCACAATGATTGAACATAAGACTTCTCATTGTTTACTGTTGGGAAATGCTAAAGAATCCAATAATTATTTTGAAAACTGGCAAAAATAAAATGGAAGGAAGAATGGAAGAAGGAAGGAAGGAGGGAGGGAGGGAGAGAGGGAGGGAAGGAAGGAAAGAAGAAAGGAAGGAAGGAAGGAAGGAAGACAGACATTTCTCCAACCTGGATATGAACTCAACCTTTGGTGAATAAATAACTCACAATAAAAGATTTGTTAGGACTTTTTTGCTTGTCTTTAGAAGAACAGTAGCTAATAAATGAAAAAGGAATGCTAGAATAAGAAAATCACCATTTTCCATTAAAGAATGTCAATAATGATCAACATAGTAATATCATAAAAAAAAAGACAACCAGACATCATGTGCCTCTTGATGAAGGACATCATACCACTTAGGAAACATTTTTGCAATAAAAACATGAACTTTTATCTGATTTAGCCCCTAGACATAACTCACTTTTCAGGAAAACAGGAAATGAGAGCATGACTAAAACCACTGTTGGGTTCAACTGGCAAACTTTCTTTCAGGCAAAAAATCCATATCCTCAATATGTAAATTGCAATTTTTTTTTAAAAAAGAGAAGGAAGAAGAGGAAACCCATCCATTTAACAAGATTTCAGAGTCAAACCAACAAATTGCATCACATGTACCTTATTTACTCCCGATTAATGATAAAGATAATTATGGAGCAAATAGGGAAAATTAGAAATTTTGCTATATATCTGATGAAATCAAATAATTATTGTTGGTTTTCAGATGAGATGAAAAATATTAGAATTTACTTTAAAAGAAAATTTAAAAAAGAACTCTCCTTCAGAGAAACCTACCAAAATATTTACAGATGAAACAATGTATAGAGAATTTACCTCATTGTAATCCAGAGTGGGAGAGTGGTCAGAGGAACAGATGAAACTAAATTAGCCATGACTTGATCATTGCTGAAGGTGCATGATGTTTATATGGGCTTTCACTGTGCTAACTTTGCAGCTTTTGCAAATGTTTGAAATTGTCCATGACAAAAATTTATATTTTTAAGTCATCCCAGTTTGCAGATCCCATGGGTATGGGAGAAAGCATTGGAGGTCCACTGCCTGGCTACATCTACCCAGCTCTGCCTGAAAATTGGGGCTCCCAGCACTGAGGCAGAAGAGTGTGAGAAGCATCTCAAACAATGGTTGTTCTTCTCCCTTTTAAGGTGTCTTCCTTCTCCCTTCTTGTACTTAATCCATAGTCACAGCACTAGCTAATGTATGTCCACAGTTCCTGGAAAAGAAACCACCCTGGAAAGGACAGTTTCACCTTCAAGCTTGGGTTATAAATTAAAGTGGGAAGAAAACAATGCCAACAGCCAAGGTTTTTGAGCTATTTGTTAATATGAATGTGTCATTATTATCTCAGAGAGTTGACCTTCATGAGAGTATTAGTTTTTACCAGTGTCAAAGGGGAAAAGATTATATGTTTTTCTATCAGGGCTCTTTCATGGGTGTTCCAAAATTAAGATCATTATCAGACCAATTAATTCATTTTAACAATTAGTGTTTTTTCAGCTAGAAGTGAAAATTCTAAACACGTAGAATTAAATTATATTTAATTTAATTAAGAAGAAAGGAACATGTGATGGTTAATCTGATATGTTCATTTAGCTGGATCATGAGATGCCCAGATATCTTGTTAAACACTATTTCTTGATATGTCTGTGAGGGTTTTTCTAGAAGAGATCAACAATTAAATCAGAGGTCTAAGTAAAGCAGATGGCTCTCCCCAATGTAGGTGAGCCTCATCCAATCCATTGATGTCCTAAATAAAACAAAAAAGTTGAATTTTCTGTCTGCCTGGCTGAACTGGCACATTGATATTCTCCTGACTAGCCAGCAGACTCTAGACTCTACACTCCATTCTGTCTCTCAGGTTTTCAAATACCACTGGCTTTCCTCGGGCTCCAGATTGCAAATAGTAAATAATGGGATTTATTAGCCTCCATAATTGAGTGAGCCAATTCCTTATAATAAATCTCATTTTCCATAAATAAACATATATATATATATATATATATATAAATAATACTGATAAAGATACCAATATGGGCTCTGAGTCTTGCATAACCTAATACAGAAGGAAAGAAAGAAAAGAAGAAAAAGGTAAATTTATCCATAATGTCTCCATTTTAAAAAGCTTATATTAAGATATTAAAATCTTCCCCTAAACTTCAGCCAACCTTCCAAGTTCCACCCACAGATTTACTTACACAAATTTGATGACTTTCAGGAAATTCTATAAAATTCTGAAAACCTGCTCTTGAGTAATACCTTCCCCCCTACAAATTCTTTGTTTTTTTCTTAAAAGTTAGGCTCAATGTTTACTCCTTGTCCCATCCACATTTCTGGTTCCAGTCATCTGACTGGTTGGGTCCAGTGCGATGCTTGGGGCATTGCCAAGCAAAATGCTATAATACCTTAAAGACAAAAATTGTACTCGTGAAGAATATTTCCTTAAAACTATAAACCATAAACCACAAAATATCTCGAACAAAGTGTGGAAAAAACACTCCATGACCTTGATCTCGAAGAAGTCTTTGGAGGGAGGAACAGTGACAGCAAAAGAAACCAAAGCAAAACTGAACAACTGGGATGACATCAAACTGAAACGCTTCTGCACAGCAAAAGAAACCACCACTAAAACAAAAAAGCAACCCACAAAACTGAAGAAGATATTCATACAACACATGTCAGATAAAAGCTTAATTTCTAAAATATACAAAGAGCTCATACATCTCAACAATAAAAAAGCAGATGACCCACTCAAAAGGTGGGCAAAAGAGCTGCACAGAGACCTTTCTAAAGAAGATACACCAATGGCTTACAGACACCTAAAAAAATGTTCTACATCACTCCTCATCAGAGAAATGCAAATAAAATCTACAATGAGATACCACCTCATACTAGTGAGAATAGCCTATATTAAAAAGACTCGAAATAGAGGGGTTGAGGGGGTGTGGAGAAAGGGAACCATTCTACACTGCTGGTGGGACCTTAAATTGGTGCCACCTCTTTGGAAAAAAGTATGGAGAGTCCTCAAACAAATAATGAGACTACAAAATTTCTGATCAGTAAAAACACCTGCATTCCTATTTTCATAGCAGCACAATTCACCATAGCTCAGACATGGAAACAAGCTAATGCCCATCAACAGATGACTGGTACATATGTTACATACACTCAATGGAATTCTATGCCACTATTAAAAAAAAATTGAAATTGTGCCCTTTGCTATAATCTGGTTGGAAGTGGAGGGGATCATGCTGAGTGAAATAAATTGGAAAGAAAAAGAGAAATACAGGATGGCTTCACTCATATGTGGAGTATAACGAAATGAACCAAATGAGCACATAAATTCCAACAAAAATAGCAGGACTCAGGACTGGTTATGGGGGTCAAGTGGGATGAGGGGAAAAGGTGCAGTAAGGGACACTGGAACTCTGGTGGTGAGTGTGGTGTGAAATATAGACTGAGATGCAATTTCAATATCCTAAATGGAATTTAGCATTTTGAGCTAAAGAAATAATAAATATTACTATACAAGTTAAAGTATAAATTCCTAAATTCCAATAATTTAGAGAGATAATTTCTTTGGAAATGAATTTTTAAAGTTTTTTAATGGTCATTTAAAAACAGTATTTACTTTATTTATTAACAGTATTTACAGATCAAGTAAAAAAACAGTATTTATTTATTAACAGTATTTACAGATCAAGTAAAATTTATGTACAATTAAAAGTACAAAAGGTAAGTGTACAATTCAGTAAGTTTTGAAAAATACACATACCTATTAACTCACATCTATGTTAAAATAGAAAACATTTCCACCACCCCCCCCCGAAAATTCTTTTATGCCTTTTGCCAGTCTCTCTTCAACTGCCACTCCCAGGGACAACTGCTTAAGTTTTTTTGCATAGTTTTTTCCATTTGGGCATTTTACATATGTCAAACTGTACTGTATGAAATGACATGTGTCTAACTTATTTCCTTTCAAGTGATTGTACCATTCTGCATTCCTCTGAGCATTCACCAATGTTAGTGCTGTCGGTCCTTTTCATTTTGCCCATTCTGTTAGGTATAGAAGTACCTGCTGGTTTTATTTGCATTTTGCTAATGACTAATGCTATTCTGTACTTTTGCATGTTCTTATTTTGTTATTGAGTTACATATTCTGAATTTAAATTCATCAGATATATAATTTATGTTTTCTTTCAGTATTTGACTAGCATTCTAATTTTTTAAAGATCTCTTTTGATAAGTAGCATTAAAAATTTTAGAAAAAATATAATTGTTTGCTATGCCAATTTCTATTTTTTAAAAGCTGCTGAAATTAATAGTTATTGTATTGGATATATAAATCAATTTAAAACTATACCTTATTATAGATTTATTTTCTTTTTTTAGCTCTGTATATTTTTATTACTATGCTTTCTTCAAATTAAATCTTATAATATACATAATATGACTTGTTTGGGTGTGTTTTCATTTCTATTTATTGTCTTTGGAGATTGCCAGGCAACTCAGATCCCTAAGTTTATATTTTCTATCAAATTTAGAAAATCCACAGCCATTATCCCTTTAAATTTTTTCTGTACCGTTTCTCTTTTCTGCCCTTTGGGATACCATATACATAAGGTTGCCTCATATTATCCCACATATCACAGAGATTCTATCTTGCAAATATCATTGCTTCTCTCTGAATAAATAACCTGGAGGAGATAATTTTTGAACTCTTTGTTTTTCAGGTTGGATAAATTTAAATTTTTCTCTTCCACCATATCCAACTGTCATCTCCATTATTGAGTTAAGGCCATACAGTGAATTTTTCATTTCGGACCTGGATTTCACAGTGTTTTGTTGTTTGTTTGTTTGTTTGTTTGTTTTCAGTTTTCTTTTTTCAGATGATCCATTTATTCATTAATTTTGGTCATATTTTCTTTTAAATCTCTGACATTCTTACAATAATTGCTTTAGGGTCCTTATCTTGATCATCTTGATCATCTCATAGATGATTTCAATTGACTTCTTTTTAACCAGCATCGAAGTCACATCTTTCCTATGTCTTTGGAAGTCTAGTGATTTGTTTATTGTATACTGGATATTGTGGGTGCCATGTCCTAGAGACTCTGGATTCTGTTATTATCCTTTGAAGAATTAAATTTTGTATTTACGGGCAATTAACTTTACTGGTTTCAAACTCCAGATTCTGCTTCCCTTAAAATGAGCAGCTAAATCCACTTAGTACTTTCAGCCTTTCATTGTCACTTTCCACTGGGCTCTTTTGAATCTACCCTCACACATACAGAGTTCAAGAGTCATTCAAGGATTTTTCTTCACTATATATTTTGAGGTAATGTAAGACTTGAAGAAATATTTAACAACAGTACAAAGGGTTGCCAGCTCCATCCAAATTAAGAAAGCGACAATGGTAGAACACTATTAACTACAGATTACAAACTGATCTTGTAATGCATAGCTGAGTTTCCCACTAATGTTCTTTTTTTGACCCACTTTCATAACATTGAACCTTTTGAGGAATTCTTTTTGTAGAATGCTTCTCAGCTTGTGTTTTCCTATTTTTTACTGTGATTAGATGGAGGTTATGCCTTTTAACAAGAGTATCATGGGTGATGTGCCCTTCTCGGTGGGTGCATGATATCACTATTTCACCACTGCTGTTGCAAAATCATTGCTTCTCTCTGAATAAATAACCCGGAGGAGATAATTTTTGAACTCTGCAAATATTGTTTCTCCTCAGACTCTGATCCACTAATATTAGCAATCTACCATCAGCAGATCTCGCCTGCCAGCAGTTACCACTGTGGCATCCAGTGGTGGTTTGCTCTTTCTGTCCTCCCTGCGCCAGTCATTGCAATTCTCTTAGGAAGTGTCATTCTCTCTCTACTACTTGTTTATTTAGTCAATTATTTATATCAGTGTGCGTTCATGGATCTTTATTTTATCCTACAGGATATAACCGAGATTATTGCATTGTTAGGATATGTTTTGTTCAAATAGTCCTAGCTTTGGCTATCATGATTTCTATCAAGTTGTTACTGTACCTCAGCCAAGGAAACGAGCAATGCTTATACACCGATTTTGAGGTTTACTCTTCTATGACCCTCTGTCTTCAGGACTTCCTCCACCTTTCCAACTACTCTAATGCCCCAGGCTCCATCCTCTGTGTGTGTGTGTGTGTGTGTGTGTGTCTGCATGTGCACACAGGCGTGGACCCTGGGGGATGATGATAGCTGGAGTTTGGAAAAACATTGTATGAGTGCTTCTGCGAGAAGGGCAGACAGGCAGCCGGAGAACATGTATAGTGGGAGAAAAGAAATAGAAGGGAGTCATTTGTATCCATGATTGGCAATGTCCACAGGAAGTAATAGAATGGAGTAAGAGAGAGAAGATAGACAGATGAGCAAGATGAGATATTAGAAGTGAAGATGGTGAGCTAGAAAGGCCCTGTTTCCTGGTAGGTGACAATAATAGCTTATGTTTATGAGTGCTGGCTATGGCATTCTGTGAGTACTGTGCCCCGCTGTTCTCATTCATCTCCCCAACCACCTTGGGCGACACATGACAACTAATTATGCCCATTTCACAGGCACAGTTTGCCACGTGTCCAGGGCTGCACTGCCGGAAAGAGGCAGAGCCAGGAGCACCTGGTGGAGCAGTGGTTGGGCCCCGCCTACGTACAACCCGAGCACCCGAATTAGTGTCCCTGGAGCCAGCGGAACAGCCAAGATGAGCACATAAATTGAAGAAAGAAAATACTTCTTCCTCTTTTTTCTTCCTGCCTGACTGCTTTTGCTCACCTTCATTCCTGCTTGCACCTTTCCTTAAAACAAATAAAAAGGGAATGGAAAGAAAAGAAGAGACAAAGCCAGCATTTCAAATAAGCTCTGTGTCTCCTGAATTCATGTCCGGGTCCCTATGCTCTGCTGCCCTTTATCAAGTGCATTTGTGGGCATGCGCACAGCTGCATTTGTAGCAATATCTGGAGGTAGTTGTGTGCAGGGCATGGGGAGTGTCTTTCCAGGTGGTTGCTTTACCGCTTTGTATGGGTTGAACCACAGGGACTCAATTAGGGGAGTGGTCCCCTTGAGCTGCCTCGGGCTCAGCAGGGCTGGGCGCACAGGCTCCCAACCAGCAGAGGGCTGAAGTTATCCGAGCCAGCTGTCTGCACCATCGGTGCCCGGCTTGACTCTGCCAGTGCCGATCCGAATCAAGACTTCTAGACGGTTGGCATATTGGAGGGAAAGCTCCGGGAAATCTGTGTATTTTCACTCCCTCACGAATTATCAAAGGCTCAGAGGGCTACTCTGACATTTAATCTTGCTCATTTCAAATATTTGGAGTGTTTTTCTTTAGAGCGACCACGATAGTGGATCTTCGAAGCACGCACGTGTAACTTCAGAAACGCAGAAGAATCCCTGTCCCATTCGTTGCCAGCCAAGGGCTGTGTAGCACTCGGGGCAATCTGTGCGGGGTCTCGGCCCGGACAAACATGTCCAGACGTGTACAGTGACCGGCCGCTTCAGGCAGAGTGAGTGTGTGAGGGGGGGAGGGCTTCGGTTTAATGAATCAGCTGTGTGTACACGAGCGAGGTTCAAGTGCAGGGCCAACACCACTCAGCACTGCGCGCGGGGATTTGCGGGTTGCCTAATAGCCCAAGAGCTGCCTCCATGTAAGTCAAGGCCACTGCCTGGCTTTCATTTGGCTGTTATTAACATTTTAAGTATTTAAGACGAAAAGCAAGAAGAGCAATTGTCCTTTCCAGCGCACGAGACCCCCGTGCCCCCAACTCCGCCAGGCATCTTGGATTCGAAGGGGCCCCCGGGATCTGTTTTCCCGCCTGACACAGCGGGGCAGCCCAGAGCTGAGCTGGCAACACCGTGGCCCCGGCCTGTGTGATTTCTTTCCGAGCTGTATCAGGGAGGGCTGGACGGAGAGCTTTGCATGTGTGCTAAGGATGTCAGGCACAGCCCCTGACCTTTCTCCCAGCCACCAGTTGTGATAAGTGGGCAGGCCTGGGGCTGGGGAGCCACGGGCGCACTTGAACGACTACAGGCATCAGACGGCCTCTTCCGAGCGCTCCGGTAGCTCCGGATGCAGCGCCCCTCCCGCTGCTGCAGGCATGGCGGGCGGGACCAACACCACCGCCCTGCACGACGGCTACGAATACTACCTGGACTACCTGGACCTCATCCCCGTGGACGAGAAGAAGCTCACAGCCAGCAAACGTGAGTCCAGCTCCAGCGAAGCCGGTCGGGCGCAGGCATGGGGAGTGTGTGTGTGGGCGCATGCGCGCGCACGCGCGCGGCAGCCAGCTTTCTCTCCCCTCCTGTATTTAAACTCCAACCAACGTCATGAGTGAGCCGCAGCACGGCCCCGGGCTCGGATCTGTAAATGAAAGGGTGGTGTGGGCTGGGGCGGAGAGGCATCTGTTGTCTTCTCTAATAAGACCTAACCTAAGTCACTTTGGGAGCAGAATGTGTATTTAAGATAGTTTTCTAAATAGAATTTGATTTATCCGAGGTTCCAATAAACGACGTGAGTTTCTTCAAATCGTAGGTTTTGAATTTTCTGTTGCCTGTACGCAGATTTTGGGAGCGTTTGTGCTTACCGCTGAGGTAATTTGTATTGCAGTATCAGCAAATGACTGTAGTGGTAAGTTTAATGTATTTGATGCAGATGTTGATTTACAATAACACATTTCTTAAGCCTGTATAATGTTATGATGGCGTGTTCCTTCAGTAGAATTTTAAAATAAATTTAAAAAAATAAACGAAGAGATGTTTACTCTTCATGGTCTCAGGAAGGATGACCAGTTGAGTAAACAGTTTTGTTCATCTTCCTTCCTCGTCTCTATTTCATGGGTAATTTGGTGCTTTGTGAACAGTCTTTTCTGATTATTCCAGCGACAAAGTCTACTTAAGAGATTCGCTAAGGAAATGAGCATGAAAAACAAAATGAAACAAAAGATTAAAGTCTCAGCACCGGGACTCTGCCCATGCCCCAGTCTGGGGTCCTTTGGTGTGATGTCTCAAAAAACAAAGGCGACCGCTAGAAGAAATGGGAGGTGCTCAGACGAAAAGAAAGTCTGTTACACACCAGCTCAAAACTGAGCTCCACTTGGACGTTGTTATTTGATAAAGAAGTCCTGGTAAAGCCCTAGCAAAGTCAAAGCAAGTGATCACCCATGCTTGCTGAGGAACTGCTGTGTCCCCAGCACCATATTCAAGCTTTTGGGGAGACAATCGTTTTCTGATGTAAGAGTTGAAATAAAAACTCACTCAAACACACTCAATAGTTTAGAGCTTCAGGGAGATAGACAGACATCCTATGATTTCACTCATTGTGGTATATAAACCAAGCGAGCAAATGAACTAAATCAAACAAAAAGAAACTTTCGGCCTATAAAATCAAATTAGTGGTTGCCAGGGGGATGGAGGAGGAACGCAGGTAAATTGTCAGTTATATTTTGAAGTAAGAACTGACCTGGTACTTGTGAGCTTCATGTTTTACAGATACAGATTATGATTTACGACGATGCACATGTTAAGCCTTCATAATTTTATGATGCAGTGTTCCTTCAGTGAAAATAATGAAATAAAAATAGAAGTACAGGATGCATCTTGATCTGTACGAAATGTAGATTTGCTCTCAGAAAGTCTTTTTTTAACTTAACACAATTTAATACAATTCTGGGTCCAATTGAGACACATCATTGTTTGTTGTGTCAGTGTGCCCTCGGTCATCTCCGGCTCCAGGCTTCTCCCCACTGCGTTGAGTGGGGACTATTTGCTACTTTAGACTCATAGGACCCACAGTCTCAACAAACAATTAGTCTTCTGGTGAAAGTGGTTGATGGTCTCTCAGTTGTGATGAGGGTTGCAATGTCTTCTCTTGCACACATGAACTGGAGTTGAAAATATACAGTCAGAACGTAACAACGGGGTAAAATGAGAAACTCCTCTCCCAAACCCAGTAACGACGACCTCAGCGAGGAAACCAGACGCTGGACAACCCTGCCCTGCCCCCACCACACAGACACCCCACATACAGGGGGCCTTTGACACCCACAGGGAGAGCTCAGTCACAGATCTCCCCAATAAAGAGCAAACATCTATTGGTATTTAATAGAAAGCATTCAGGTCATACATTGGAAAAGATAAACAAAACTCCTCTGTACATGTAGACTGTGGAAAATGTAGTGTCTGCAATAGGAAGAAACTCATCCAGCTCACTGGAACCCCAAAGAGATAAATTCTATCAAGAAAGCCATCATAAAAGAATATTCTGTTTTAAATGCTTCTTAGGAAATAAATCCCAAATTCATTACAGAGGATATCAGATACCATTTTGCACCCAAAGCACTAGGTGTGGGGTTCTGACATCCACAGAGAGGTGCTCTCTGGCTTCTTTATTCCTGCTCTATATCAGGTATTCCAGGCTTTGTCTTATCTGACTTTAATTTCTGTTTTTCAAAGGAAAAAGTTGAGGACTAGGGAAAAACTCCTCCCTGCCCCCAAGGTGTTTAAGCCCCAAGCAGGTATTTGTCAGGTTTGGGGGTGGGGGTGGCTGCAGCAGTGACTGTGCAGACATGAGGCACATGACCCCGGACCAGTCAGCTGCAACTTGCATCTGCTAGCTGTGTGACTCGGGGCCAATAAGTTACAAAGAACAGACTCAAGAGGAAGGAATTCGCACACCTCTCTCAATGGAGACGTGTTAAAAATCCAAGACAGTCAAAATAAAGAAAACATGTGCTTCACAGAAAAGTAAAATAGAAGGGGTACTTAAGGATTGCTGGGGACAGAAGAAAGATTACAACTTGACTCCGGTGACCTAGGATGAGAAGGTGAGAGACCAAGCCTTGAAGATGTCTCAAGAAGGAGACTGTCAAGCAGCAGAAGGTCAAGGGCGCTGAGGTAGGGCAACGCCTGGCGTATTCCAGGAACGACAGAGATTGCAGTGGCTATTTCCTTTATATTTGGAAACGACCATGAAAAAATATATTTTTGTCTTAAAATAAATCCACTTTATTATTTTGTGAATCAGTATTACTCATCAATCAACAAGAAAAAAGCAATTTAAAATATGGGCAAATGATAGGAAACATCAGTAAACAGAGGAGGGAACTCAAATGCTGATGAGGGTGAGAACATCGGCCACTTCTCAAGCAAGGAGGGAAATGCCTGGGAAAGGACGATGAGATCTCAGGTTTGAAGAGCAAGTTGTAGATGCTCACACGGTAAAATCCGGCGCTCACCTCCCAGATCTGTCCACCTGGAGAAACACTGCAAATGCCCACAGGATGTGTGTGTCTTGATATGCACCGCAGCGATGTTTGGGAGCGTCTGGCATTGGAACTGACTTGATATCCACTAATGGGAGTGGGATAAATTATGACTGCATTACTATTACCAATAATGCACAGTGACCGTAATACATGGACCAGATCTGCATGCGCCAATATGAATAACTCACTAAAATATAATGAAGGTAAAAAGAGGCAACACTACACTTCTACGCGACTACACTAGAATTAGTGGACATTAATTATGGCTGCTATATTGATTATATCTACTTACTACATGAATTCATTATAATTTAAATAATTAAGTTATATTAATTTGTAATCACAAAAAGATGTAGTACATTGTGAATAGAGACGCATGAATATGGGAAAACGTCGTTGCATACATCAGCTTTGGGACTGGCTTCCTGGGAGGGCAGGGGAGAGGAGTTGGGGTTCCAATTCTAGTCACAACATTTCAATGTTTAAAAAAGGGTCTAAAGCAAATATTTGATAGCGGCATTCATAGGTTTTAGAATATTTTTCTCTATGTATCTGAAACATTTTATCATTCAAACATTTTAAATATATTTTAAAGATGAATACCTTCTCAGTAAAAGATTCAGAGAGTAAGCTACTTCGCTGTCACTTAGAAAAAAAAATCAGGGTGTGCTCTGGAGTAGGGATTTGGCACAGTCTACATGTATCTCACAGTTTGTTCCAGGGCCAGCTAGAACTAGCAGGATGAAAAACTAAAATAAAGTGCTGCTTCCTTCTCTCTCTTCTTGCTTGCCTGTCTCTGCTCACCTTTAATTCTGCCTGTACCTTTTCTTTAAAAAAAATCAGTGCCAACATTCTAGTGGCTGGCCAGCTAGGGTTTTCCTGTATCTGTATCCCAAAAGGTGCCCGCGCACACACACACACACACACACACACACACACACACACACACACACACACACGTGTGCACGCACACTCTCCAGGTACTCTCTGTAATAGTTCCTGTCCGGCTCTCCTCAGGGGAAACATCCGATTGGTCAGTGCGATACTCTTTGCTCAGCCTGAACCCACTGCCCATCTCATCCAGAAACACCCTCAGGGACAGGTCCAAAGTGATGTTTGACCAGCCGTCTGGGCATCCTTCAGGCCAATCAAGTTGCCACATACAGGTGACCATCAAGTGGTACAAGGTGAATACACTGGGCATCAGTTGAAGACCACTAGTGGTGATGATGGGGACACAGACGCCCCTCGAGTTAGGGACAGTAGCCACAGCAGGACATCCCATGACCTTATCACAGTGTGATGAGTGTGTGCATAGGTGAACTGGTACAAGAGTCCAGTGTGGATGACCCGCTTGATATTTTGTTAAAATGCTGTCTAGCTCCCCACCTATCATTTCGGTCTGGGGTCCCTCTCCCACAAGAAGCTGTTTCTTCGCACTGGCTTCCTCATCAGTGTCTAAAATACACGTGATCTGATCCCCATTGCCCTTTTGAACCATTAGCCACCATTTCCTCTGCTTCCAAAAGTTTTGATTGTGTGGCCACATTCTACCCTTCTCTTGCTCCCTGCAGTTAGACATCTGCATCCACCACTGTCTGAAACAACCCCTTGGGAAAATTCCAGTCTGCATGTTCACCTTCTTCTCCCCCCCTGGTTTGTTTCTAAGCCTCTTCATCTTCACTGCCGTCTCTCAAAATCTTTTTCTTACCTAAGATTTCTCCTTGGACAACCAACCCTCTAGGTTTGCCCAGGGACTACGCCATCTTGAAAAACCCAGGCACTTCCTCGTCTTCCTCAGACCCCACAAACATAGGAGCAGGGCTGCACCCACCCACAATGTAGAGAACACTAGAAAAGGCTCCTTCTCCAGGCACACAGCTAATCACAGCCCCTTCAGCAGGATCCCTGAGCAGTGCACAACCCGTGCGACCCCTCAGGACTTATGCCCAGCAGTGCCCTTTGTTCATTTCCCTGGCCCTGCCTCCCTAGTAAATCTCGGCAACTTTTCTTCTTGGTATTCTCTCTGAAATTTGGTATTCTGTATTTTGCTTTACATTCTCCTCAGTGAGAAGAGATAAGAATAACTGATACACAGGTGGCTAGCTTCCCGATATACACGCTGCTTAGAGGAGGAGACAAAATAGAAGAATGTACTGAGGGCTCAGGTGTAAGTAATGAGCAGGAAAGATTTTATGATTTTTCAGTTCATGACCATGCAAATAATTTTATTTCATCATGGTTGGACACAAGGAATATGTAGTAGTTTATATATATATATATATATTATTTATTTATTTATTTATTTTGAGCATTCACTGCTGAGTGGAAAGCTGTCCTATTCCAGGGACAGCTTGAAATCAGTGGGGTTTTGTTAACAGGGACTTTACAAGGGTTTTTACACTTGCAATTTTCAGACGTGGTTTCTGTTTTACAGAAAGGTTAGGAAGGTCCCAATGCCGTCAAAAAGATGGAAAAAGCAAATCTCTTTCCTGAGGCCCTTCCTGAACAGACTACATGCTTGCTCTTCGACCTGACCCCTTTTCAGGATGAGCTTAGGAGAACATCCAACCCCATGTTCCAATCTTACTGTGGCGATACTCTTAATTCAACTAATCTCCAAATACTCTGTGATGATCCCTTGCCGGAAGCAGCAAGATGGAATGATTTCCCTGGGTGGTACCTGGCTTTTATGCCATGTTATTTTCCTCTTGGGTCAATATGCCTTCTTGCTTTAATTATGGGCGAGGAAGGAAGAATTTGTCACAGCCCATATTGCCTTCAGTTGACAAACTATCTCTGACAGCTTCAATAAGCAGTCTGTTCGTTTGCTGTTCTGTAAGCTGGGAGCTGAAGAGCAGCACACCCTTACCCAGTCTCTTCTGACCACAGCAGAGAGAATCAGTATCAGGACTCGACAAAGAGCTACTAGATAATTCTTCTCTCAAGAAGAGCAAACGATCACAATTTTACCAACCTTCTTACTTCAGCAAAGGGTCAGTCTCATAAGCATGACATAAGCAAAGAAAAAGATTTTTAAACAAAGATATGAGAATGTTTTACCTTTGAACAGATTTCCATCCAAGTAGCCACACACGAAGGTGTTACAGTTGAATGATTCCATTGTTGCTTGAAATTGCTTGGAACTCTTCTTTTGGAATTGACTTTGGTAGGGACAGCACCTTCTATGAAACATTCACAGTGATAAATTCTGTATATCTATAGAGGGTGATTTGCTTTTGGAAAATAGTTAAGAATCACCCAGAAACCAGTAGGTCAGATAAAATGGATGATTGAGCTAATTAATACCATCTGGGTATCAAAAATAAAATAACTCATAAAGTAGCGAAATCGGTGTATCCTTAAATGTAATTCAAAAAGAGGAATTGACAAATGTTTGATGTATATTTTAGGAAAAACTATGATCTTTGGTATAGAAAGGATGATTATTTTGGAAGTCAGTATTCATTTGGATTGGTAAATTTAGACATTCATTTAACAAATAAGGTTTTTTTGTTTTTTATTTTGTTTGTTTTTACTGGTACAATAAAGATAACTGGTTACAATGAAGAGAGTGTCAGACAAAACAGAAGTTGATTTCTTTCTCATGTAAAAGTCTGCAGAATACAGTGATACGATGGGTCAGCTAAAGAAATCTTTGGGAATAAGCTTTGCTCCATCTCATTGCTCTGTCATTCCTGGGATTTGATCTTCATCCTCAAATTCCAAGCCATGTTCTAATCATTACATCCATGTTCCAGGCAGCAAAATGGAATAAGGGAATAAAAAGGCATACAAGGTGCTAGAAACCTAGCTGTCTCTGCAGGAAGACTACCAGAAATTATTCATTATACTCACACCTCATTAGCTAGAGCCTTGTCACATGGCCATGCATAGTTGAAGGGGAGTCTGGGAAATGTAGTGTGTATCCCAGGCAGCCAGGTGCCCAACTAAGGGAGGGATTCTGTCATAATAGAGTGCCTAAGAGCGAACATTAGAACTGACAATTAGCAGTCTCTGCCACAATTACCTTTACTCACATCTTACATTTTAGTGAGCTTGAAGGATACTGCGGTATTATTTGCCTCAAGCCCTCTGAACAGAAATAGTAATTTTCATCTTATATATTGTTTCACAACCCTTAAATAAGGAATTGTGCTATGTGCTAATTCATATTACATATATATGTGTATATAGAGACAATTATAACATTATTTTACTTAATCCACCTAAGGGCCTGTAAAACATCACGTACTATTATTGTATTTTCCCCATTTAACAGATGAAGAAACTGATGTAGAGATGCAGAAATTCCAGATTAGAGACCACAAAGCTAGGAAATGGCCAAGTCAGATTTTGAATTTTAACTGGAAACCACCCGCCTCCAGAGCCCAGGCACTTAACCCTTGTTGTTAGTCCACAAGAGGAGAAAAATCTTGGGGTTAATCTTCTAGTAGGACTCTGGGGCCCAAAAGATAATAGTATTTGAAGGAATGCTAAAAATGAAGTTTAATAATTTTCACTCAATAAGACGGAGGGAGGTGCCACATTTAAAGCCATATAAAATTTTCATGTGTGTTATTAAATGTGGTCTTATCCCCTACTTTAAAAAAAAAGAAAAAAAAAAAGACCCTTGCTTCTCTCCAAGTACTGAGGTTGAAACCAGTACAAAGAAGAAAAAGAACCGAATTTTCTTGGCTATCTTTGTCAATGAAACATATACAAGAGTTTTAATATACATAAAAAAAAGTTAGTTGCTACTGGTGACCTTTTGGTCCGACAAAATTCAAATTTCACTTCTCTGTGGACATTGTTCTGTGAAAGATGTCGGCTCACTTCCTGCTCATTATCCAGAAATCATAACTACGGGCTGGAGCAGGGAAGTTTGAGCCTGAAAGAACAGGGTTGGGAGTCTAGGTGCTAAAAACCTCAAATCCTACATTATTTTTATGAAGGAAAGATTGCAGAGTCTGCATAAACCTGAAACTCTTACAAAATGAAATCCTGAACCAAATTTTCTGAAAGGATATATATTGTCATACTTTGAGGGGTATAATGTAAGTGAGGCTCTAGGGAGTGCTCAGCTGAGGCAGGTATTCCAGGATAATACACAGCGGGAGGGCGAGGAATGCTAGGAAAGTCAGAGGTTTCTTGCAAAAGTCAAGCTGAGAAAAGACAGCCACAGCCTCATTTGCCATTTCCCAGGAGCCCAGCTGTCCCCTTCAACAGTTGAATGCTCTAGGGCACCTCTCTCTCAGAAAGGAGATGGAGAAAAGGACAGAGGTGAGACCAGCCTGGAAGGGGTGGGCTATGTCATTGTGTCTTTCTGGGTCTGAGTGCCATGCTGCTGATGCATTATGAGGCAGTGGGAGCTCGCGATTCCTTCGGCACGTGTTACTGGTCCCAGGTGCTGCCACCCTGAAGGTCATACTCGAGGGGAAAAGTGGTGGAAGGAAGGTAGGTCTAGTATGGAGAAGCACCAACTGAGCATGTGGGACACCTGCTCTCTCAGACCCATTTCTCTGTCAGTTGGAGGCTCTACAGAGAAGTGAAAGGACAATGTGGGGGAAGTGGGGATAGCTGGGGAATTCTGAAGGTGCTAGGATGGCAGATACTGTGGTGAGACAAGGGATCTTCTAGCTTAACAGGCTGATCACAAGTCTGTTGCTCCTCCACGGAAAACTGCTTCCAACCATTATCTGTCTGCCCGTCAATTTTTTCTGTAACTAAATGTTAATGAAATGTCATAGATCTCTCAGTTTACGATTAACCAATTTTGTGGATGAGTAGGTTCACTGGGTCCTGATGTCGTCAAGCACACTCCCACCTCTGCCCCCTCGCTGGCTCATCCACCTGAAAGAGGGACCAGCACTCTCCACTCGCCAAGGCGGCCAGGGCAGACCTTGGTTAACAGCTCTGCAGTGGAAGGCCTGCCCCCACAGGAGTACTCAGCCATAGTCTAGAACACACCCTCCTGTAGTCTCTAATTCTCAGGGTCTCGGAAGCTTCGCCTAACGGCTCATTGCCCGTGAAGTCCCAACAAAAGAGGGAGGCCATCCTGGTACCCAGAGCTGCCACAGTCTTTCCTTCTCCATTCCAGGGAACAAGGAAAGGAGGAAAACCCACTCTGCCTTAGCAGCTGAAAAGCAAGTTCACGGGGTGCTACCAAATTTCATTCACTGTTTTCCCCTCAACAATTACCCTAAACAGCCCTGGTGACTCTGAAAAAGTCACTTCCTTGCTGCCCTGCTCTACCCAGGCTTATGGTGAAGATAAAGATCTTTCCAGGGAGAACAGCTGAGACGTTGAAGAGCGCATGCCCTGGTTCCTCCATACCTGGGCGTCCCTTCCCCTCTTGCTGTGGCCTGATCTCTCACTGAGCTGAGATGCCTCTCTTACCTACAGATTCCATCGTCATCGCCTTCTGGGTGAGCCTGGCTACCTTTGTGCTGTTTCTCTTCCTCATCTTGCTCTACATGTCCTGGTCAGGATACCCGCAGATGAGGTAGGTAAGGAGGGATGTGGGGATGTATGCAACCCAGGGGATGTATGCAACCCAGCGAGGAATCCTGTGTCCACACAGTGGACTAGTATTTGGCCACGAAAAGGAACCCAGTGCTGATTCATACTACCTCACAGATGAACCTCAGAAGCATTGTGCTGACTCAAAGAAGTCAGACACAAAAGGCCCACACTATATCAAAAGGAAATGTCCAGAATAGGAAAATCCATTGAGGCAGAAAGTAATTAGTTGTGTTTCAGGTTGTGCGACAGGTAGAGAAAGGAGTTCTTTTGAGGGTGATGAAAATATTCTAAAATAGACTGGTGATGTTTGCACAACTCAGTCCACTAAAGATCACTGAATTTTATGCTTAATCTCAATGAAGCCATTAAAGAAAAAAGTCAAGTGACCCCACATGCCTGTTAAACCTTGCCAACTACATCATCAGGAAAATGGAACCCTAACTTAGGTTTGGATGTCCATCATGTTATGAAATGTCTGCCATTTGCCTTCAGGGTTAAATTGGAGGTAAAAGCTAGGTACTCCAAATAGAAATTTGATCCTAGATTTCTCTACGTTAATTCTAGACAACTGCCCCACATATTCAACTTTCCCTTTTATCTTAATCTGCATGCCATAATTGCTGCCTTCCTAATGTCTGTTCTTACTAGAACCCTATGCTGCCTCTCTTCCTGACATCTGCTGGGGTCCAGGACACGTAAATGACCCAGAGGGCCCTTCCAGGGTTGGTCAATGCCCCTGGGCCTGGCAGAAGAGCTGGGACCAGGTGGCACTGATGGTCCAGGAGGAAGACAGGGATTGGAGGAAGACTATGGACCATGGGCCAACATCTTGGGAAGTGGAAACCACGAGTCAGCTGAGGCCAGTGGTAGCAGAGGGAGAGGTGCAGAGCTGTTCTGAGGAAGAGTTGAGGGGTCTGAGACCACTGAAAGAACACGGAGGGTAGCTCCTACACCCAATGGGGTCCCAAAGCCAGTTCTTATGCAGACTCCTGTGTGGACCTCCCTTAAAGGGCCCTGTTTCTCTACCCCCACACCCACCAGTCACAGTGTCTCATCCAGCTCACCAGGTCATTTCTGGTTCCCTTTGGTCACAATGGGGCCAGCTTCTGAGCAATTAAGGAGTCCATTCTTTTCTTCAAGTTTTTAGAATACACAATTTAAGTAGATTTTTACCGTCAAGATGGTGGGGGATAAACCAATGTACATTCACCCTTTTTTCCTACTTTTCAGAAGTAACTTGTAGAAGCCCTATGTTAGGGACACTTTGCAAGGATGACCAGGTGTCAAGGCTGGGGCTCCTGAGTCTTCAAGGCTATAGTTTCACAGTCAAACTGATGTCACCTTGGGGCCTGACCAGCTGCATGGCTCAAGAAAGAAAATGCTCTCCTGGCCTGTTTAACAAACTTGGAATGTTTGGGCCAGCAAGTGCATTCTTAATAAGATTCAGGAAAGAAAGTGACAAGTTGCTCCCTGAGGGGTCACTCTTTCCATGATAAAAAAAAAAAAAAAAAAAAAGAGAGAAACAAAGAAAGACTCTTCTCCCTGGTGCCATGTGAGGAGGGCTCTGACCCATGGGCTCCCTTCCCTCTTTCATTGAACCTCATCTCCCAGCTTCTGCAACTGTCTGCATCACCTGGCAGGCGATTATTATCCCATTTCACTGTTGATACTGAAGGGCAGGATGGACCAGGCTTGGGCCAGGCAGCTGTGTCCACAGCCCCAGGTCTTCCCATCCAGACAGCATGGGTTTCTAACTCAAACACAATTGACTGGACAGACAGATCGAACTACAGTGGAACACGTGGATAGAAGGTCGCCCTGCCACTGTTCCCAGCTGTAAATGGGTATGTGTGGAAAAGCAGCCTCAGGGAAGACCCAGGTCTAGGGCATCATGGGGCACATCCTCTTTTCTACAATTTCTCCACAACAGCGACATCTGTGAGTTGGGCTGCCTCTCCTCCCCTTCTAGGGCCCCTAACAGGGACACGGCCCTACTGGTAGAGGTGCCTTTCCCAGGGGTTCTGGGCAGGCAGGGCTGGTGACAAGGCAGCCTCTGGGAAGGACTGATCTCTGGCTAGCTTTGAGTCTTGCTTCCCATCTGCTCTGTCCACAGGGGCGACACCCAGCACTGCCCAACATGCCCCTGTGGTCATGGCCTCAGGTTTCCAGTGTGCACCCGGAGGCAACTGTCCCAGGGAACCTTGCAGAGTTCAGCAGAGGAACCAGGCGGACGAGCATCTGATCCTGACCAGCAACTGTAGTAGGAGAACCTTCTACTTTGCCCCCATGAACCCCAGTCCCCTACTCTCCTCTGGGAACTGGCACGCGATGGGGACCCCATGACATCAGCTGATGTCCATCAGGAACAAGCCCAGTGAGTCTTCCCTGGAGGCAGAACCTCTGACTGTGGAACGGACAGCAGGAGACCACAGCCATTGCTGTGTGAACTCACACCAGCCTGGACACACACACACACACACACACACACACACGCCTTTTGAAAGCCTGTTTACATGTAGCAGGAAGCACGAGGCCATATGGTCTCTTCTAGGCATGTCTTGTGCCCTTATTCCAGCTTGACAATGGTCCACCTACCGTAGAACGTAGTCGCAGATAGTGCTGGCTGTACCAAACACACTTAGCCTGCTTACTCACTGTTTATGTTCACTTTGGAAAGGGTAGGAAAAGAAAACATATCAAATTAAGATTAAAATATATTTCTTCACTAATCTTTACTATGCTGCATTTTAGCTTAAACTACTACTTCTGTGATATTTTATTGATACTTTATGCCCACTCAGTCAATCTGTACCTTTTTTAGGACATCGAATGAAGGTGCGGTTTCCATTTGGCCTCCAATGACATCATTACCAAAAGGGGACACTATGTGCCTGGCCAGGTCAGGGGACTGCAGTTAAGGGAAACTTAAAGCCCTTCAAAACACAGCACAAGGTGTCTCTCCTAGAAGGAACAGCCAGGCCAAGGGGAGAGAAACCACCTCCAAATGCTGCTGAAGAACATATTTAAGCCGTGAGGAAGGGTTCCCTCCTGGTTGTGACTTTAGTCATCTCGTGCCCGACAGTCTGCCTCTGGCTGGTAGACAGCACCACACTACAAGCCCGTAAATACCAGCCCACCAGGTAATGGGCCTTCCAGACTTGGAGCAGTGGGTTAGAAGGGAAGACGTGGGAAGGGAAGGGAGACGAAGAGCTTCCGAGATATAGAAAAGGAACAGGTGGTTTTCTAATTTGAATCTAAAAGTAATATTCCAACTTCAGAATACGGTTGGGCCTTCATATCTGGTGTTCCATATCCATGGAGTCAACCAACCTTGGATCGAAAATTGGCACCATGTATTTAGGTCTAAGGCTGTGCCCATATTGAACAAATACACTTTTCTTCCTGTCATTATTTCCTAAATGATACAATACCACAACTATTTATATAGTTATATAGTTACATATATATTGTATTAGGTATTATAATGGAGAGATGATGTGAAGTATATGGAAGGATGTTCACAGGTTATAGTCAAATACTGTTCCATTTCAAGTAAGGAACTTGAGCATACGCAGATGCTGGTACTGAGGGGGCATGGGGGATGTCTTGGAACCAATCTCCCTGGATACCTAGTCCCTGGGACTAGATCAGACAAGTGTGACTCTTGTCTTGGTTAAAATCTTATGTCATTAAAAAAAAACAGCCCAAAACACTGCAAGGATCTAAAGACCACTGAAAGAATATAAACGTGTATGTTTAAGTGGAAATAAAGCCATTCACAGTGCTATGTATATTACATAGGCAAAGTAGCAATCATCACCCAGATGACAGGGACCTAGCTGTGCAGCTGTGCAGAAATGTGACAGTAGCCAAGCAGACCTTGGGGGCAGCCAACGTGTCTGGAGCAATGTGGGTATATGTGGAGCCTTAAACAACTAGGCTGGAACTGTATCTATGAAACCCATGAAATTCCATATTCAGTGTTTGCCAGCTACAACACCAATTAATTTAAAGAGCTTAAAAGTCAAATCTTCATCTCTAAAAGGAGTCTCTTTGGAAGAACATGAGTCTGTTATCAATTAAGCGAAACACAAACACCTAACAAAAATAGGCATTTATTAACAACAAGTTATAAAATTTAAAGTCCCTTCTTTGAAACATAATTTAAAAAATACAGGCTGCTTTCCTAAAACAGAAGTCAAATCAATTTTATACTTTAAGGATTTAGTATAAAATTCTTACATTTAATTATTAACAAAAACTGGCAGCAACTTATTTATTTAGAAAGTTACATATACACAAAACTTTGTTCTGACTTCTTATAGAAAGAAAACTTCATAAGCCTCTATCCATGCTCTTTTATCGGATGTATTTTTAGACATTTTACTTTAATATCATGGTTTTCTTAAGCACTCAGATGTGTTACTTCAACCTGAGGTATTTCCTCTGAAAGTCTACGAACCCCCGAGAGGAAGGGTCCTGCCAGCTGAACACTGGACGAGCGGTGGGCTCCACGGACCCTGTGCCCACTCTAACTTGAGCCCCTTGCACATGCAGTCCCAAGCTTATTACTGGTCAAGTAAATAAAGTCAACTTTGCTTCTCAAGCAACCGCATCAATATAGAAAGCCCAGCACTTCACAGGTCCTACCATGGAAATGCTCGACTCAACGTACTCCAAGAACCTGCTTCTTGTGGACTGGTCAACAGGACATCAGGCATCTGGGGCCGAAGCAGCGATGTTCTTGCAAAGCAGGATGATGGCTTCGTCATGACTTTGCACATCCTCTGTGGTGTCCAGGATCATTTGGACATGGGTTAAAAGGGTGTCTGGTCTCTGGGACCCCAACCACATGTCCTTAACATACAGAGACACCAGGAATGCTGCGGTGGCTGAGTAAGAGCAGATAACAAGGCCATTAGGACACAAAGCCTCCTCAGACACAAAACAAGCCCCCACCTCCACCAAAAGGAACTTTGCCAAGCACTAGGTGAAGCCTGCCCCATGCTGCGCAGCCTGACAGTATGGGGGTAAAACAAACTCATTTGCTTTTGCTTAATTTTGGGGTGCATCATTTTTATATTTAACAGCTACCAGGTGAGTTTACATGCCCAGATGCTGGCCTATTCCCCTTCCCTACTCCCCTTATGTCCCTTATCCTTTAGGGAAAGGGACCACCCCTGTGTTCTCTTACAGCCATTTAAAGTTTTCATTCATCCAAACCTTTATCAAGCATTTGTTAAATGCCAAGCACAACATCTGTGTGCTGTGCGTACATATGTACATGAGTTTACACACACACACATTGGGCCATGATGTGAAATGTAGCTCTTCATGTGAGTAGGAAAGCCACTGTTCTAGACGGGGCGGGGGCAGGACCCCTGATGGGACATGAGAATACTCTTCTCTGTAAATATGACAATGCCCAAGACTGTGGTAAGGTCCCCGAAATACTCTGACAAAGTACCTTCTAGGCTTTAAGAAGCAGAAGTCACCCCCCCACCCCCCAAGCCACTTATGCATTTCTTCCACTGTGGATCAAAGCACCAGCATTACCTCGCATGGTCTCATCCTCATCCAGGGAGGAGATGCAGAGGGCCTCAACCGCTGGGAGGAAGGGGCTCCCTGCTGGGTCCTGGGCTGCCAGCAGTTGCAGCATGACCGTGTTGAACAGGCAGGCCACACTCTGTGAGGGCCCCAGCAGCTCCTCTGCGCCACAGTGCTGGCTGTACAGCTTAAATAGGCCACTTCTCACGGTACTGTCCCTAAGAAGGTCAGTCATGACTGCCGGCTGTGACAAAATATGACTCTTGAGCCAGTCAAGGAGTCCTGCAGCCTCCGCCCTGCCGAGTGGGCACGCAGTCACTGACCGCAGCATCCAGGTGACTGCCAGGGAAGCAGTGGCATATACAAGGCCCAGTGTACCACTCTCGCCCCCAGAGTCAGTGGGACCCTGGGTCAGTTTAGGGCTAGGGAACACTGGCCCCCAGTGCATAAGTATGGATCTTAAGTGGCCCTTGCATGTCTCCAAGGTGGACGCCTGCAGCTCAGGCTTGGTCACCTCCTTTGCCTCCCCAGGCTTCCTCTTTCGGCCTCCAGGGCCTTTGGTTCGGGCTGGCATAACAGGTTTGTTCTTATCCTTGAGCATTTCTATATACACAAAGAAAAGGGCAGTGAGACTGGCATCCCCTCCCACATGGGGTGTGTATTTGTGTGTGCGTACACACGTGTGTGTACACACACACCCACCCACAGGAACTGAGGGTTCGGCATTGCCTCACTGGGCCAGAATCCATCTGCAGTGCAGATGAGGCTCACGATCTGACTGTGACCATTACCACTGGTATAACTAATACGTGGAATCCCCACCAGCACTCAGGAACCCTCACCACTTCGGTGCTGAGAATTGAAGAATGAGAATGGCCGAGCTGGAACTCGAAGCCAGGGCTCCAAAGAGGGTCAGGCCGTGTCTCTAAGCCTTGCTAGCTTTAGTGGCGCTGCCTGAGGGAGTAGTGGGCTCGGCTGGCTGGGCTGCTGGCACTCACTCAGGAGCTCCTTGATTGGGTGTTTCTCAACGGCGGCTCTCAGGTCTTCTCGGAGCCTAACATCTCTGTCGATGAGACTCCATTTGTGCAGGAGGATGAAGACATCCTTGGCAGACAGCACCGTCTCATTCACGGTGAAGCGCTTCATATCCTTGAAGGCCTGAATGACAGTGGTCCGGTACCGCAGCACAGAGTCCAGAGTCCTGAAGAAGCTGGTCAGCTGGGTAGAAGCCAAGCTGGACCTGTCGGGTGCCAACATCGAAGGCTGCCAGAGCCGCCACCTCATCCCGCAACCCAGACTAGGCACTGGTCAACACCGCAGACCAGCATGCCCACAGACCACTCAACTTTCCCCTCACAGCGGACATGGAGTGTGGAACTAGCACACAGAACAGCAGAAGGTGCCCGGCTGCAGGGGAAGCACAGAAATCTCTTGGGAAATCAGGGCTCAGCAGGCGAACATGGTAGAGCTTGGGGCCAGCAGGCCAAATTCCCAAGAAAGTGACTCCTGGACGGTGGTCTCCTTTCCAGCCCATGAAACCTGAGACATGAGTGAAAAGGGCCCAGAAAGCGTGGGGACAGCATCACTACCCACGGACAAACCCGACAATGGTCTCTGGGAGGAAATACCTCCCTCTGAACTATAGGTAATGTAAACTCGGCACCGTCTGCTCCACACAATTTTAAAATCATGACCTTATTTCAATAGCAGTGAGTTCTCAGAGACCAAAGTTTCTTTTGAAAACCCCAAAATAGAAATACGGCTACTTGACATTGACTTCATGATTTAATTTGGAACATAAAACCAAATGCCTGGTTCTTTCTTTAGCGAGAAATTTCATTCATTTGCTATCAGTTTTCTGGTTCTAGTTAGCACAGCTCTGTTGCCAGATCAGAAATATGAGTGCACGTAATATGTTTTCTTTAACACTGTGGGATCTGGGAGAATCTAGCCCCCAAGAAAACCAAAAACATTATTCCAAAGGGTCAGATGAAAACAGTAAAATACTGCAGAAAAATCACAGGCAAGTGAGTGGCTTGCTGGCCGAGGAAGGCAGAAGCCTTGATTTTCTTAGGTCATGTTCTTTCTACAAAAAATCAATTATTTGAATCAAAGTATCAAGGTGGACGGTTTGCTCCTTCAAAAGCTCGGGGTATGATGCGGTTTTCATTTTCAGAAGTGTGTTAAGTTCTCAGGGTCCTCAAAGGTGCCTCATTAAGTTGAAGGAGAAAAGAGTAAACAGCTATAATAGTTTTTCTGATGTCCCCCACAAATGACAGGAGCTGTGACGCCGAGTTCACCATGGGGCACGCTGCGAGGCACCCACACAAACTGCCACGCCAGGGGTCACGCCTTGTGGAGAGGGCCTCACCTCAGGTGCTTCAGGAGCACCGTGAGAACATAAAGAAACTCATCGACCACATGCAGGGCAAGCAGCTTCGGGGGCTCCTGGGGCTTCTGGGACGTAGGTCTGCACGGAGGCTGGCTCCCGCACTGTACTCCTTTGTCTCCCAGGTTGGTCACCCACAGGGTGTCTAGTAAGGAGATTATGTTTGCAAGCAGCTGAGTCTCCAGAAACCTGAAACCAGACAGAGTATGATCACTTTCTGCCACAGCCTCTCCTTTCATGACACCTGTTTGAGAAGGCTGGGTGGGAACAAAGGGACAGCCCTGGTGGCAGGACCAAATAAAGGCTGGGCAGGCTTTCCACCCCTCCCTCAACATCCCTTTCTGATCATCCCTACCCCCCACTGCGGTCCCCAAACAGGCACAGAATCTATGAGAAAACAGGGACCTGTGATACAAATGTGGCCTCAACACAGGGCAGGCACCAGAAAGTGCTCTAAGTTTCAACTGAAGAGAAATTCTGGGTCCTCTAAGGCACAGTAAGAAGAGCTCTTCATTTTTGTGAGAACAACACAACTGTTAAAACATAAAGGCAACAGCCATAACTGGTCAATTATGCCTTTTATAAATGTGGACTAGTCTTGAAGTTTAAACCCAAAAAACATACTCTAGATGCAGCATATTACTTTCTTTTAGAGAAATTGAAAAAAAAAAAAAAATATATATATATATATATATAAATTTATTTCTTTTGCATGCACAAAAAGATCTGGATACCGCAGGCTTATTGTAATTCTTTGAAAGAAAGTTCATTCCAACAAGTGCTGGAATCTTTTCAGACAGCTTCACATTCAGATTATTAGGAATCAAAATGAACCATGCTATGGACCAGATTCTACACCCACCCTCGATCCTTGCTCCTAGGTGAGAGCCCTAACTCTGATGTGAATGGTGTTTGGGGTTGGGGCCTTTGGGAGGTGATGAGGTTCACATGAGGTGGGAGCTTCATGACCTTATAAGAGGAGGAAGAGAGGCCAGAGTGCTCTCTCCACCAGAGGCCAGAGCTGGCAGCACAGACAGTGAGGGGTGGGGTGGGGCTGGGGCGCCTCCACCCAATGCACACGATGCCTGTCACTCCACAGCAGACCAGAAAAGTCATGTTGGCACTATCTGGAGGTTAGTTACCAGGCACACAGTGGTATTGAGGACACTTTGGAGAACACGGATCCTACTGGATTTCAGTTTCCAGTGGACAATGAAGCCAGCTGTAGCCACCACCTTCTCTGTCCCACCCTCTTCCTGCCCAACACACACCTCTGATGTACAGGTGCTTACTTGCTCTCCAGGATGTGTAAAACCCATGTCAAAAGGCTATAGTCACGTAGGATCTCATAGGCAGATTTGGCATCCTGGGCAGCATTCTGTAGAATTTCCAGAATCCAATTCTGAAAACCCAAAACAAAGATACTCTTCAGTAAGAAGCCTACTCAATGTGTGTGAAAGTTGACTGTCGGTACGCTATGATTATCGGAGGTGGCTGAGGACGAAGTCTGCTCAGGTGGGTCTGCAAGAGTGCAGGCTACGGAGGAACTTGTCCTTTCCTAAGAGTGACAGAGGACACAGAATTCCATAGCCAGTGCTGGGCCCTGGGGATCCCCGCTGCTGCTAATCCATCATGAGGTGCCGACCTGCATGCACAGCTTCAGCAGGGAAAGCACATGGCCCAGGTGGGCACCCCCACCCATTTCTGGTCCAGCCAAGAAGTGCTGGTGGCCCATTTCGTCCCTCAGTTCTACCACCTGGAAAGGAGGACACAGAATTCTTAGATGCCATAAAAAAACAAAACAAAAAACAAAAAAACCCTACCATATTCATATTCAAATGCATTTCTTCATTTTGACTTGTTCCTGCTTACTTGCATTTCATATAATGTCAAAATCAAAAGCTGGATTTTGACACACTAGAAACTGATAATCAAAGTACCAACGGCTTCCCAGTTATTCTTCCCGTCACCCGTGGCACTCATGCACACTCCTGATTTAGTGACAGAGTGGCAGGGAGGCAGTCAGTTCCAACCCTTATTCCTAGCCAAGCTGTCTAACCTGTAGCTTTGTGCATCAAGTGAAATTCTGGTGGCTCAGGAGTATCTCAGTCCAAGCACCTTGGTCATCCTGGGGCAGTCTATTTCCAGACTTCTTAACCAGCTATGAAGGCTACTGATCACTGGTGAACTCCGCCTCTTTACTGGCCCGAAGAGCAGGTGAGGGCACAAAAAAAGGGTCTCAGTGAAAAACATGTCATCAGAGGACAGTGCTGATGCCGCACTCTGCCCCACATGTAGGCAGCAGGAAAAGACAGTGGTAGTGTCTCATTTGCCCTCACTGAAAGTCTTCATGTCAAATTAGTTAGGTCCGTCATGTCAGGCTGGGCTTAGCACTAATATACTTACTCTTCAAATAAAACCTTAAGAAAAAAACCACAGGCTTGCCATTTCGAGTAAGCCTGTGCAGCTACCTACCTGTGCCGCTTCATCACACAATGGGCTGTTGAAGAAGGACAGGATGATGTGAAAAATCCCTCGCCTGGCATATAGCTCATAGCAGTACTTGTCTCGAATCCCCTGCCGCAGAATTCCAAATACCCATTCCTGCTCTGCTTTTTGCTGTGACCCAAGCAAACAAGAAATTTTTGTTAGGGAGGTTAAAGTCCTTTGACTGGACAACTCTTCAAATACTATGTTCATGTGGTGGCGAAGACTGTGGCACAACTGTCCCGCTCTCCGTTTCTGATAAAATGATGAAGTCATCAGTATTACCTGTGACTTGATTTCTATAGGTCAGGAATAAAGGACAAAGTAGTCAAGGTGAAATGCTGAGCTGTGCTAATTCAGGTACATTTAACATTTATCCCAGTGACTGACAAGAAAATATAATGAGAATGCTATACAACAGAATACTGAGGTTGCGTTTTTAAGGTTTGAGAAGCTGCCTAACAATTAATGCGTGGAAGGGAAAGCTTCTCTATACTCAAGCCTGCGTCAGCTTTTACTTTTGCAACCTTCTTGCTCTGACACTGCGTGTGCAATCATGCTGGCTGCGCCACAAACAGCATTCATGGGGACAGTGTCGGGATGACGGCAGAGCTGCGTAATCCAATTCAGGAGTCTTTCCAGGGCCCTGGGGACTCTAGGAGCATTACCTCAAAGTCCGAGCTGTAGAAGAACTGGTAGAAGCCTGGAATTTTGGTCATATTCAGGTACTCGTGCGACAGCAGGAACTTGTTGATCTTCAAGTACATGTGCTCCTCTAAGGACACAGGCAGACAGTGGCTCACAACAGGCACCAACAGGAAATCCCGTCTGCTGGAGTGGGGGGATGGGGACTCGGGGGGCAAGAACTGAATCCCTATGGGCCTTGCGCATCCCTACCCAGGGTACTAGTTCTTGAGAATAAGAATGCAGTAAGTCACTGTACTTCTCTTCTGCAAACAAGTTCTCTTGCGGTTCAGCAACCACTGCAGAGACGTTTCTCTCCAGTTATCAGTGTACTGCATAATGTCCGCTCAGCCAGCAGGCAGGCCGGGCAGGACTCACTCACTCACACAGAAGAGCTCAGGCTAACGTCCACGCTCACCAGTCTCTCATTTAGGGAACTGCCAGAACACAGGGGCCTCAAGACATCCCCTGGTTACTTGGCTCCAGAATGCCATGAGACAGATACAATGTCCCCCTGCCACTTCCCACCTCAGATCACTGTGGCAGTGTGCCCACCCTATTGCTACTGCTGCCCTGTGCTCCCATCCCAACATGATATGGGGTGGAGGTGTCTAGGTGACACAGACTGGACTGGGGGTTGAGACCTACATCACCATGGTTTTTGCTAGGGTATTTTCTCAGAGTCCCTGGTGGCACCATCGCTCTATACTTTCGTTAATGAGCACAGCTGATGAGTAGCGAACTTCTACTTACACTGCCCTAGCAGTGGCACGCTGCTGCCAGTCACAGACAGGAGCAGGACTGGGGTCTGGGATGATACGGCAGTGGCTACAGGCCACTTTCTAGCTAAGGCCCCACCAGTCTCACTGGCTCTGACTTCTCTGGCGGAAGGACAGCTGCAGCACCAAGAGCGCTCAAGGCACCTCAATGCTCTCACCACAGCTTTCAACATCACAAACAAGTATAAACACCCCCGTGCACAGCGCTGCTCCTCGCCTTCCCAATTAGTATTTGCTGGGTTTCATCCCTTAAGGGCCCACAAGGCATTTCCTCAACACATTTATTTCTGTCCTCTGGGTGAACATCTGGGTAGCTCCTAATCTTGTTACTGTTAGAAACAAGCCCTGCTGACCTTGTCAAGTCCCCCCATAGGTGATTCTACCTATGGGATTCATACTCACAGAGGGACCGGACTCAGTCTCAATGTTTCACTCTCACCGTAATTCTAGCAGTGATACCTGGTTTCAAAATCTGCAGGGCTGCTTTGGCAATGAAGAGTGTCAAGGTAAAGGTGAGCCTCATATTCTGAGTTCGGATCCCATTCCGGACTACATCCAACAGATAAAGTAGCTTAAAAACGGGAAGGAAAAAAGAAAAAAAAAGATGAGCATTTTCAGAACAACTGTAACTAGTCTTCTCTCTGCAATGTATGTGACAGCTTTGCAGGGGCCCCCAAAAAGGATATTTATGAATGTGATGTCCTTGCTCACTGCCACCTTAGGATGCTTTTCGCTCTTCCTTGAGGAGCCAGGTTTGTGCCTTTGGCAGAGGACGCTGGCTCCACACCCTGACAATCAAATCTGTCCCACAGGCTTCTGACACTCAGTGTGCATGATAACAGCTGCTTTAACCACTGAGTTCAGACCAAAAATAATTCCACAAAAAACATTGCTTTTCCACAACACAAGAAGTTTCTAAGAGAAGGGCATTCTCGGCATTCTCAGCCTCATCAGAGGTTAAGGACCAGAGGCAACCTTCAGCATCATCTCTAAGAGGGAACAGATCATTGTGTTTTATCAGAGGGCTCCTGGAGACGTCGCCCTGTTCCTCAAAAACCCTTCTACCAGATCAGATGGAGAGCCAGCTCACCAGGCCCACCCCAAGTCCCGCTCACCTGGGACTGCTCTCGGAACCGGGCCCCTTCCAGGTGTGAGTAGTAAGCTGCCAGGACGTAGTAGGCTGCAGCTCGCATCTGGGGGTCATAGCTGCTGAGAGCTGCCACAGTTAGGCCTAGAGCATTTGAATCCAAAAATTTTCGGCAATCCACTACAAATTCTACAGAAAATAAAATATAGCATTAAACACACACAAAATGATTCCATGATGCTTGTGCAACATGGCAAGTAAATTTCCTTTTGCATTTTACCAATATCAGTGTACACACACTAGAAACAAAGAATACTAGCTGTCTCTCTCCAGATCCCTTAACTTCTGCTGAAGTTGGATAAAAGACTAACTTCCCTTTTGTGGCAATAATTATTACCATGCCTTCACCTTCTATGATGCTTGTAAATCCTAACCAGGGTTATTTCGTAGCTTTTCATCAATACCCAACAAGGCAGAGATGAGAGGTGCCATGCAGACCTACTGCTGAGATTCCAGCATGTGGGCCTGGGGACCATACCTGGAGAGTCAGCAGAGAAAACTGCTCACCACCAAGGAAAATTCCTAAGGCAGCAAAGATAGGAAATTCTGCTAGTGCAAACTAATCTGCCCCAGCCCATCACTTTTACAAAGGATTCATTTAGATCCACTCTGCAATACTAGTTTTTCTTCCAACAAGTCACCAAACTTGAGCAAAAGCTATAGTTCACAGAGCCTGCTGGCTGATATTCATTTATCCCTTGGGGCATAATCACTCCAGGAGAGTGAAAATCCATATAACACACAGAGGAAAAAAGATGAGAATGACAGCAGATTTGTTGTTAGAACAAAGCGACCCACAATCAGAAGGCCACATCTCTAAAGTACTCTTAAGAAAATAAACCTGCCATCCTAGAGCCTTATACTCCATGAAAAATCTATCAAACGTTAGGACTTGATTTGGACCAAAAAAAGCTTAAAGAACTGACTGCTCAGCAGCAGATTTGATCTACAAGAATTATTAACAGAAGTATTTCAGGCAGAAAGAGGCTGAAAGAAGATGGAAATCTGGATCCACACAAAGAAATTAAGAGACCCAGAAATGGCAATGTTATGGTAAAAAAAATTTTTTTTCAACTCGTTCAAAGGTCATTGAGAATTTGAAGCAAAGATAACTATACATTGTGGACTTCACAGTATACAGAAGGAATACACATGATAAGAACAGCATAAAAGCCAGGAGGGGAGAAGCAGATACTATACGGTGTTTCTACTATCCAAGAAGTGATGGTATCCAATAGTAATGTACACACAAAACATCATATGTGAAACCACCAGTCAAACCAAGAAGCTGAACCCAACTGGCAGTTTCCCTCCCCCACAGCAGGACCCAGTTCCTATATTTGAATTCTAATTAAGTGGCATTATATACCATGCATTCTTTAGTATCAGTTCCATTTACTCCTTGCTATATTTGTGAAATTCATTCATGCTGTGTGTAGCAGGAGTTCTCAGAAGTAAGATTTTGCTTCCTGTACTGCCACTCGGGTCCAAGTGTTGGTAAATGTCTGCAATTCTCGATCAGGTCTGTAGCTAGTTTTTAACGTGCCTGCCTATCTTCAGAGAAACTACTGTCTCATTGTCCCATTTCAGCCCTTGTCTGAAAATGGGAAGCTATTTTCTTAACCTTATTTCCCTTCTTTGAGTCCTTGGCTGACAAACAGCCAGCCAAGGCTGTTAGCAGTGGCAGTGACAAATGTTTTTTCCACAACAAATTCTTGTCCTCAACAGAACTGGGCTGAAATCTTCATTCATAATTCACTCCTGCCAGATTGGAGAGGCCCTGTGCAGGTCTCTGGGTCTCACACCACTGGCCACAGGCTCTGTGCACTCTTCTCTGTGATGAGGCTCACATGACAAGTCACTTCCGGGGAAACTGCGAGAAGAGGCCTGATGGCCCAACTGCATTAGCTACACTGCCACTAAAATTCAGGGAACTTGGGGTCCTATTCCTTTTTTTTCTCATATCAAAATTTTATTAAAGTCTTAGCTATTTTCTAAATGAATATCCTTTTACTGGATTTTTCTAATTACAAATGAAGTTTAATTTTACATCTATAATTAGAAACAACACTTACAATGGGACTGTACAAATATAGGTCAAAATAAAAATCTATGTATTTTGTGGTTTCATAAAACCTCATTTACTGTATCTTTAAAGAAAGAAGTAACAGCAATATATGTAAAAGTAAGATTTAAAGACTATAATTATGCAAGACAAAGCAACAGAATTGCGCTTCTTTTGCAGACTTGGAACAATGAAATGTTTAAGTTATAATTTTCCTAAACATGAAAGAATATTCATACAGAATAAACACCCTCAAATAACTGATGGGTGATGAACATATATCAAGTTCAACCAAAGCAAAAGACAAACTGAAAACTGTTGGGGTTACTCATATTTTCAATTAGCACACTCACTCAATTTTAAAATTACCTATAGAGACTCATAAGATATTGCTTCTATTGCCAAACATTATAGAGAGGGCACGTTCCACTGATTATAACTGTAAAAGTGACTATTCAATATGAAATCACTGTTCTACCACATAGTAAAATAATCTTAGGTAAAATGACTTCTTCCATCAATTTGCTGGTTTAAAATTTTAGAATTATAATGGATCAGTCGGAGTGCATTTTAAAAACATTAATTTTATCATAAGCCATGGAAACCGAAGACAATTTACAAATTACTTAGTTAAAAGTTTCTCTTTACTTGAACTCTTTTTAAAATGAGCATGTATTACTAGAAAAAGTAAGCTGTGATTTATGAATTGCTTCAAATGGACCAGAATTTAGAATTGCATAACCACGTTAAAAAATATTCTATGTTAATAAGGCTGAAACACAGGGTATCTGCAAAGGTTGAACCAGTTGGGAGAATTTTAACAGCCATATCTGAATACATGAAACAATATTTTCTTTACAGTATTTATAAATGTATCATACAATACTACTTCCCGGTATGTCATATACCAATATGGCATTGTACGATAAGCATAATGCCATCTGATTCTTACAAAAACAAATAAACAGTAGTAACCCGTTTTTAGGCATACAGATTGTAAAACCGAAGTTTACTTTCCTTTGATGGGTTCTGTGTAGCAATAGAGAAGAAAGAATCAAACAGGAATCAAAATGGCTAAATATGCAAGAAATTGTTATTCACAGTGACATGGCTACGTAGAATGCATTATTCTATGTATATTCTTTCCGTTTGTTGAATTTCAAGATAAAAAGCACTTGTGTTCTACAGGTTCACAAAACAGCATAATAACAAGAACCGTCAAGGAGAATGTAAAGTAGGCATTAGTTGAGATTAACAAACTATGGCCCAAAGTTAATATCCACTGCAGAATATTTTCAAATTCAAACAATGGCTATAAAAATCATTTCATCTTTCCTAACACACAGAAAAAAGTCTTGTCAAGCTTCTCAGAAACCAATTCTTTATAGAAACACACTCATTCTTTTCGATTAACGTCCATACAAATATCACACCTGGTCCATCTTTTACAGCCAAATTTAATGACACTACAAAAGAAAGCAAATTGGACGATAGTCACATGTATTAGCATCTATAACATTGTAATTGCATGAAGATCTCTATATAAATCAGGAGTTTCAAATGTTTTTCCATAACAGTCTCAGGAATCAAGCAGATGAAGCTGCTGAGGACCCATTTACTGAAGATTTTCAAGATCCATTGGCAAAGGAAGATAGGTGGTTACCGCTGGGGCTATTCATAGTACTGGAAATGTGAGGAAACTGAGGATGAAGAGACTGAACTGGAGTAGCAGTGGGGCTTGGCAAACAAGAAGAGGTGGAGGGAACACCTCCTGCTGGGCTATTCATAGTACTGGAAATGTGAGGAAACTGAGGATGAAGAGACTGAACTGGAGTAGCAGTGGGGCTTGGCAAACAAGAAGAGGTGGAGGGAACACCTCCTGCTGGGCTGTTGGCCTCATCACTCCCAGAGTCACTTTCCAGTTCTCCAGCATTTGTCAGTCCACCTCTCTGGTGATTGATCTTCATTCTTTTACAAGCAGGTCAAACTCTGTATTGCAAAGGAAGTGGACCATTTCTACTCCAGGTATGTATGTAGATAATATCCATTAGTGTATAGTAATCCTTTAAAGGTTCCTCTTCATACATGACATCAATCTGGAAAGTGTTAGGTATGTCCATTTTACTTCTGTGAAACTTTCTTAGGTGCATCACAGTCATTGCTGCTGGGCATCGTAAATATCTTTTATCATTTACTTCCTCCTTAGAGTTCTCTTTGTCTTCGTTTACTTTCTGATTCAATCTATTTTGGTCAAAGAATTCAATGGACAAGTTTATTATTTCATCATCTGTTATAATTCTTTTATCTTCATCCGCAACTTCTCCTGTATCTTCATTAGAGCTATTAGCAGCATCAGCTGAAGGATGAGCTGCATGAAAAGCCCCTCTTCTCTTCAGTTCATTTTTGAAAAGCCCTGGAACTAATTTGTATATAATATCCTGAAGAGTTTTATCTGATCTTATATTCCGTAGTGGTCTGGTTTTGTGAACTTGGACATCACAGACAGGACAATACTTGCTGGTCTCCAGGTAACGCACAATACATGTTTTGCAGAAGGAATGCAGGCATTCTGTTATGGTTGTGGCAGCAATGAAGTACCCTCCACAAAGCACACACATTAGGTGGGGATTTACCTCAGTGATCTTGATTCTGGTTGTTCGATACATTTCTGCTTGATAAAAGATCTGGGAAACAGCAGCCGGTGAGAGGCGATCAGCGGGTGGAAAAGACAATGAATGTGAGCCAAGCAGCCATCCTGAAGGGAGCTGCAGTTGCTGCTGCCAATGGGCAACCAGCGCAGCAGAGAAGAGCCGGCTGCTGCGCTCCGCTCAAGCTGCCTCCGGAGCCCAGCCTCCTCCTCCTTGAGGTCCTTTTATATTTGATCTTGATAATTGTCCTGGTTAAGCCATTTTGGTCTGAAGGTTTGCTATTGGAAGGCCAAATTGCTATTTATGAGGTTCTTAAAATAACAAGAAGGGCACTTATAACTATTTCAATAGCCTATTATATTTTTAACACTCCAGGGCAGCTCTTTTCCATGTTACAAAGCTGAGATTGCCGTAAAACAGAGATGACAAAACACAATGCTGACTTTTCCTCATGAACACGTGGAAAATCCATTTGTCTTAACTGTAAAATCTACAACTATGAAACTTTTAAGAATGAATAGTGGAGAAAAATTTGGGATCTAAAACAGGCAGAGTTCTTAGACTTGATGCCAAAACCATGACCCTTAAAATTTTTGTTAGACTTCATCAAAATTTAAAACGTATATACTCTGTGAAAGACTAAGAGGATAAAAAACAAGATACACATTGCGAGAAAATATTTGCAACAAAGGACTGATATTTAGAATATAAAGAATACTCAAAACTCAACAGTAAAAAAGAGAAAATGTGCAAAAGACATGAACTGACATTTCATCAAATGACTTACAGACAGCAAATAAGCTAAAGATATTTAACACCATTTGCCTTTAGGAAAGTGCAAATTAAAAGCACAATGAAATAGTATTCCACACCTAGAGTTGACAAATGCCCCAGACTAACAGACCCACATGACTGGGCTGTTGCTAGTATGGCGCAAGTATGCATCTCATGTCTTCCTCTCTCCTACAACGTTCACTCACAGACTGCCACCCTCAGACTACCAGAAGCACAAAAATTTCAAAAGGTAATTTCAAAAACATGCTTAAACCAAGAAAAAGACACCCCCAGGATACTCCCAAATGGCTCATTTCTTTCTCATTTCTGTTGACTCTAATCACTGGTGAAAATTCAGAAAAGGCTCGTCATTAAGAATTAGGAAAACATCAAGGGCAAAGGGATACTCCCATATTTTAAATTTATAAAGGCTTAAAAAAATCACTATATATTAAAAAACCTCAATTGTTATATTGCTGATAACCACTGGAATGAAAAAGTGAAAAGCAGTTGAATATCTTTCACGCAAGATTACTAACCAGGCTTCATTATTGCGGCAACAATTATACTGAGAATCTGAAGTTAGTGAGGTCCTCACGGCACACCTGAGCCCAGAGCAGCAGGGGTTGCCCCCCATGCCCATCCCCCAGGCTACAATTACCTGGCCTGGTCAATTCACTGAAGAGATGAAGGAGAAAGCAAGGGTCATAAAGGTCATCAAGATCCACTGCATTCCTCTGTTCTTTAAAGATGGGCTCCTGTGTATCCTGAAACGGCACACAGAAACAAATCAAAATGTGCATTCCGCCTCATAAATGTAGCACCACATCATAACTAGAGTTCAAATTAAATATTCAAGACCATAACGAATGGTTCTGTACAAAAGCATGGTGAGGGCTAATAATTTCGGAAGCTGAGTGATGGGTGGACAGGCAGGGTCCAGCCTCTGTACTTTTGTACCTGGTGGGAATGTCACCTAAGAGAGGTCAACAAACTATAAAAAGAACCTGAGTTTGTATTTGACAGTGAGCTAAGGTCAAGAGTGCAAATGCAGCTCCCCAGTGGAGGGGGTCTACTATGAGTGCTCCCCAGTGGTGCTGCCTGGGCTTGTTGCACCTCAGCGGGCAGTAGCCTCCGGTTCTGGGGGAAATGGAGGATAGTCTTCATCATTCTGTCCCGATCCAGCAGGCGGAGGATGTCCCCAACACTTGGCTCCTTCCACAGAGACTTGCCCAAGCTCCGGCAGGTCTTGTGATGCTCCACGGCCGCTGGGCCCCACAGCAGCACCCTAGAGCCGGAGGGGACAGCAGACAGATTGGTCATTGGGTCCCACCAGAAAGAGAATCAAACTGATAATGACCACTGCAGGCAATGCTGTCCAGCAGCTACTGCATGTCAGAACAGTTCTGAGCACGCTACTGTGTTCTGTGATTTGACCCCTATCATAACTTAGGAGGACGGAGATGGGTGACAGCAATGCTGATGAGGGGGTATGTCATGTAGGGGATAAGGCCATATGCTAGCACCTATAGAAAGGTTATGATGTGCCAGGCATTATTTTAAGCCCTTTATGAGTATTCACTTAATCTGCACAAGGACTCCATAAGGTAGGTAATATTCCTCTTTTGCAAATAGGAAAAAACAAGCACTGAGAAGACTATGGAAGTTGCTCGGCTGGTCACATGCCCGACTGGTAACAGGCAGGGCTGGAATTCAAATGTGGAGAGTCCGGCAGTGACAGAAGCCTGGCTACTGGACAATGCTTCACTGAGAGACCCTTTCCCTCTTCACATGTGGCCACAGCAGACTAGGTCAGTCCACTGCCCCCACATCCTTCTAGCTGGGACACGACCTGCCAGCAGCCCACTGTAAGTGCACTGCTGCTATTCATGCAGCAGACCCCCTGCAGCTGCCTTACAGGCCCACCTGGCCTCCCTCCTAGTGTATGACACAGGGGTCACTCTTCCTCCTCATCTTTCTCCCCATTACCACCACCTACTTCTGCATGGCGGGGGCATGCTCCCCAAAAGCCCTATTCTAATGAGGGTCACCTACTCTGCCCCCAAATGGCTATCAACTCTCTGCTTTCTCCAGGATGAAAATTCTACCAACCAACCTGCCTGACTTTCCCTCAACCCTTTCCCTTACACATCCTATGATGCTCGTAAGTTGACCCTGAAATATTCTGACTTCCCCAACTCTCAGCCATAGGGCTGCTTGCTGTTCCCTCCACCAAATGCCCTGGACAACTTTGTCAATCTCATATTAATCAAGTCCCTCTACATCCTTCTGACACCAAGCCCATCTCAAAGCATTCCGTGACTCCCCCAAGAGGACTTGTGCCCTCATGTGGCCCGACAGCTGAGTTTCAACATGTGGCAAGATTGTGAAGCCAATTTTAAAGTAAATCACATTTAGGATAATCTGATCCCCTCAGCAGAGCTACAACTGCACCTTATTCCTCTTAACACTCCCAACCAAGCAGGGCACAGCACCTAGTCAACCGCAGGTACTCAGTCAACATCTACTGAAGCGAATACTTACAGATGAAATTTTTCTAAATACAGATCATTTCTATGCAAGTCAACCACAGTCAATCAAGTTAGTCAGTAAAGAATCTTCATTAGGAGAAGGTTCTTTTGTGGGAAGGTGGGATTACTTATCTAACAAAGATTTTATTTTTAAAAAAATGATCCTACAATGGGAAGTTTTCTCTCTCCCCTGCACAGTTCCCCTGAACTACTTTTCTGGATTGAGGGAGCTCACTTCCTGTCTTAGCACACGACACCCTTCTTGACATATGTCCTGGCAGATGTGAGGGCGCTGGTCCTTAATGACACAGAGAAACCAGGGTAGCGAAGAGAAGCTAAGATGTTTTCTACAAACAGCATGTTTGGCCAAGCCCTCTCGCAACACAGCAGAGTTGCAGTCAGATTCACAGGGAAAGGTGACAATCTCAGTCCCTCCAGGCCCAGAGCAGTGCTGGTCAAGGAGGCTGGCAAGCAACCCTTGGTATCCCAGGCAGACAGCCACAGAGGAGAGACAAACTTAGAGACAGAGATAGACACAACACACACATGTGCAGACCAGGGGGAGAGAGGAACTAACTTTCAGTCAGCACAATTTTCCTCCAGTCCCTGTAAAACACATTCACAACTGAAATAAAGCAGGAAGAGAAAGGTTTTCAGAAAAGATCAATTCAATAGACAGTCCAGTTTGGAGTGAGTGTGGGGTAGGTCTCTGGTGGACACACACCCATGAGAGGGCAGCCCAGCCTATGCAGTCCCTGTCAACACAGTCCTCACGTTGGGAGGCCCAGCTCTCCCTGGAGAAGTCTATGGTAGAGTCAATGTGAGCTAAGGCGGTTCACCCTCCCAGATATTCCATGAGAATCGAAAAGACATGAGGGAATCTGGGGTGTGGAGCTCACTATGTGGTGCCCTGAAAGGCTCTACTCACCTAAAATTGATGAGGCTGAGGGCGTTCTGTTCATATGCCCGAAGAAGAAGTAAAATCTTCTGGTCTAGAAGTTAACTCAGGGTCAGTTTAGAAAGCTGAGCCCCTCACATTCCTCCCAGCTAATCACACCACCTAGTCCTCACAGGCTTCCTGGTCAGACAGAGTCCTCCCATACTCTTGAGGTCACACCCCTTGGTCACACTTCCTGGTCCCCACTCTCCTGGTGGTCACACTACCCAGTCCTCACACTCACCCTCATATTAACACCCAGTTCTCAGACCCTCACCCAGGACGCTGAGAGAGGCGCCATAGGCCCCAAGGAGCACTGCAAAGTGTCCGCTTTCACAGACAGAGGGGCACATCTTCACCACCACCGACATCAGGTCCACCAGCGCTCCTGGAAAACAGCACAGACATGCACGGCAGTGAGGAGAACACACGCAACCAGAATACCAGCAGAGACAAGAATTTGAAGCAACATTTGAATTGCGACATATCCTTCTCAGAACAACAATCGCCTGGGGACCACAGCCTGCTGTCTCCTGAGGTGTTCCTTCTTTGTAACTGAACACAACTTCTCTTCCCAGGTCTTTGACCAGTCTCTCTCCACACCCCGATCAAGTACAGAGTTAGCAAAGATGTTAAATCTAAGCACTTTCCCCTATAATAATGTTACCCAGACTTTTTAATAGTTCTCCTGCCTGAAGAGAAAGGTGGAGTCCTATTTACTTTGCCTACTACTCACACGAGTAGTTTGAGTATTAATTCTCTTCAGTTTAGCAGGTTATTACAGACCAACACTGTGATGATTTCAATAGTTTTGGGGGTGTTAATACTGTCTCTGAAGTGTGGCTTTAAGAGGGCAGAACTCTCAAACTATTTCCTCTGATGTAGCCCATAGCCGACACCAAACTCAGGTTCATAGCTGCTAAAGTCAACACTTCCTGGATTAGGGGTGGAGTCAAAGCTTGGGCTTTCAAGAGTTCTCTAACAGAGAATTATCAACAGAGGCACTCAAGTTCTTTTCCCAGGAAAAAAATTTCAAGCTTCTTGTTAAGATATTTCATGCGACTAAACAACTGTCTTAGGTCAGAGACTCCTCCAAATTTCCCCTAAGTTCCAGAGTTTAGTATGTGCCCATGATACAGCAGGAAGACTCTAAACATGACTTCTTTAAGACAGAATTGCATTTGCTGTTTGACCCCAAGTCAGAGGCAACATTTCTTAAGTTTAGACACGACAGAACAAAACATTCTAAAGCCACTTTGGCAATGCGGCCTTAGCTCTGAAAATGTGGGCGCTAAGCATCAGTGCACTGCTAGTTCATTGAAATTAGTAAATAAAACCTGCATCTGCAATGGGGTCAGGGGGTGGCGCAAGAGGTCACCTTTGACGTAACTGTCTGGGTTCTCCTCTTCCTTGTACTCCAGTAGAGTTGGCAAAAACAAAGAATGCTGGGTGAGCATCATGTGGACTAGCGGGAGCGGGATGAGCTTCGTGTGCAAAAAGCTTTCTGGGCGGTACAGGAGCTGTATGGCAGCATGCAGTGCCTTTAAAAATGCTTGGTTCTGGTACCGAAATCTAGGAGGCAAGAATCAAAAGGGAAATTAGGTTAAAAAACCATAAAGATTCCTTTTCTTGGCATTTTATTAAGAAAAATTTTCGAACGTATCATATCATAAAGCTGAGAATTTTGCAGCATATAGACACACACCCATCATCTAAACTCTGCCGCCGCATTACTACTAAACAAAATTAATTATTATTTACAGACATACTGACATGTAACAAAAAGTATACAGGATCATGACAGTTTTGCCTCAGAAAAGTGATGCTTCCAGGGAATGGAGAAGAATCAATTACAACAAATAGAGATAGCTGCCAGCATTTACTGAATCTGGGTCCTGCTGTCTAATTCTCTACATATTCTGGGCTTATAGAAATTACCTCCTTTCTTAAAAGGCTGCTTTCTCTCATCATCATTAGAAGCACACTACATGTCAATGGCAAATCACTTTACCTCCCCATTACACACCTTGTATCACTAACACAGGAACACCTCTGCCCCCATAGCCATATAAGAAACTCAGCTGGTTCTGCATGACCGATGATATTCACAACCTTACTGAATCTCACCAAGAAAATAAAATCACTTACTTGAGTCCAGCCTTCACAAATTTCTGCCAATCACCAGGATCAACTTCATTAATTGAAATCTGTGAATAAACAAGAAATATGCATGGAACATATCAATTAATTTAAAACACAGAATATGGAGTCATAATTAGTACCATCCAATAAGTATACAATACAGTTATCTCAACAATCCATGAAAGCATACAATTATTTTCTTGAGTTTCTAAAATAATTTTGTTATTTCCACTCTGTCATTTTATTAGCATACCTATGATTAAGGAAACTTCCTAATGGTCTTGTTATATCTGTTGCCTTTGTCCACCATGTTAGACAGCACTAACTGATGGGCAGCACACACAGGTCCAGTCTCACTGTACTGGGAAGTCTACTGCATTAACAGGGCCATGCAGGTTTGCATCAGTGATGGGGAGAAAATCTCCAAATTCCGTGCTATTTGTTTGAATCAGAAGAGTAATTGCTTTGGAGAGAAGGTGACTAACAGAGAGAGCACAGGGAAACTTTCCAGGGGGTAATGAAAACCTTGGGTAGCACTGTGAGCAAAAGGGTATGAGTATCTGTCAACACCCATCTTTATATACTTGTGATCTCATATTTCACAATAAAAAAACCGTGCCTTAACTAAAAGAAATGGGATAGTGGGGGATGCTGGTAGTGGGGAGGCTGTGTGTGTGGGTAGGTAGTATATGGGAACTCTGTCCTCTCTGCTAGATTTTTCTGTGAACATAGAACTAACTCCTCTGAAAACACAAAGCGCATTAAAACAGGGTTGGGGGTACGGGAGGAGAAAGAAAAAAGTGGGAGAAGGAAGGAGGCACTTCCAGAGAACACAAGTCCCTAAAAGAATAGCTTGTCACCCAATTATCAAGCCTGCCCACTGAGAAAGGGCAGGAACATTCACTGTGAACCAGGCACTCGTGAGCCAGTTGGACAGCTCAGCTCTCTAGATGACGGGAAATTCTGCCATGTTTGGGTGCTTAGGCACTTCAAAGTTGCAAACCTGTAACACAAAAAACTATGCCTGAGATAAAGGTTGTATACTCTCTTAGCACAGTTAAGAAGGCATACTGCTTGGTCTCTATCCTCATAATGTGTTTATCACACACTTAATAAACTAAGCCTAGGGTTATTTTCCTAAGGTTTACTTTTAGGTGTGGGTTCAGAGTGTAAATATAAGTCACAGACCATAACTTTAAGGAAGTTTTATAACACTGCCTGAGGAACTGCTTGTCTACTAGCCTTCAGGATATTATTTCCATGCAAAAATCCAACTTCTTTTTTTTTTGAAGGCAGTGGTTTCAAGATGGTGAACTGTTAAGACTTCAGATTCCCTCTTCCCCAAAGTACAACCAGAAAACCTCTATTCAGCTACCACATCTCTGCAAAGAAATGGGAACTGGAACTGCACAGACTGCGGCAGCATACACCTCCGTGGAAGGCAGGCAAAGTCAATCACTCTTGGTGCCACATCACTGTTCTGAGACTGTGGGAAAACCTGGGCAGAGGTGACATGCCCTGGACTTAAAGGATTCTCTCTGGCAGCAGTGAGCACTCCTGAGCTGGTTTGTAGTCACTGAGCCAGGGGAGGGATGGCATAGTAGCATGGAAACAAGACTAATGCCCTGGTAAATGAAGACACAGCTCTGAAAGCTGCCTCAGGGGAAAGACCCTAGGGGAAGGGCCTGTCCTCTTGGACATTAGTGAACTGGTGCAACAGGACTAATTCTCCTGAAATTCCACACCCTGCTGGGACTGCGGCTTCTCTGGAGGACTGAGTCTCCCAGAAGGGAAGGGCTAACAACGGCTATCAACTAGCTCTGCTCTGTGGATTGAGCTGGAACTGAGGGCTGCTTGCTGACTGTGGGTCCACAATTCTATAGACTAGATTCCCAGGCCTCAACCCAGAGCCCACCTTACAGCTTCAACAAATATGACCAGTTTTAATATTATACCGCTAAAGAAAATGTGGTGTTCAAATCAAGACTCAGGTCTATTCTGTGCAATTCAGCACCCTAACACAAGTCCTTTACTTCAGGGAAGCCTAACCTACAGAAATAAATACAAAATGCCAAATAGATCAAAGACATAGAGAAATATATGCAAGAAAATGGATCTAAATAAAACCCCAGGAGAAAATCTGAATGTAACAGATTTAAGCAAACTACCTGAGACAGACTTTAAAAGTAACAGTGATAACCATACACATTGAAATCAGGAAAACAATGCAGGAACAAAAAGAGAATCACAACAAAGAGAGAAGTTAGGAGGCACTCAAAATAGAAGTCAGGGAGCTAAAAGAACATAATAGCTGAACTAAAGAACTAGACAGAAGCCTCCAATAGAATCAGTGAGCTAGAAGATAGGGCAGAGGAATGCACTCCAGTAGACCAGCAAAGAGAAAAGAAGAATGAATACAAATGAAGACAGCATACAAGACCTCTGAGATAACATCAAGAGGAACAACATTAGCATCACAGTGGTCCCAGAAGAGAAAGGGGACAGCAACCATATTTGAAGAAATAATAGCAGAGAATTTCCCTCCTTGAGGAACGAAGCAGACCTCCAGATCAGGAAGGTCAAAGAATTTCAAATAAAAGAAACCCAAACAGACCTAGATCAAGACACACTATCATTAAAAATGTCAAAAATACAAGAAAAAGAATATTAAAAGGAGCTAGAGAAAAACAAGTTATATACAAAGGAAGAAGAGGGAATGGCATGATATATTCAAATTGCTGAAAGGACTTGCAACCATGATAACTCTACTAGTTTATCACTAAGAATTTAGGGAATGATAAAAATCTTTTCCAATGTGCAAAAATTAAAGGAATTCATCACCACAGGACCACCTTAACAAAATATACTAGAGGGAGGCCTATGAAGTACAATGAAACACCACTTAAAAACAGCAAGATGACAAAATATAAAAAGTGTGTAGAGGGGTGGTGGTGAGGAAAGGACAGTAAAATTGTAGGTTAAAATGAGCTCAAGACTAATTTGCTTTCAAATAAAAACAGGAAACGTTTATGAAAACCTCAGAGTAACCTTGAAACATACTCTAGGGTAAAAGAAAAGAAGAAAATGAAAGGGAAACCATTCACAACAGAACCATTTTCAATTCACCTAGAGGAGAAAGAGAAGAATCAAGGTACTGTCTGTAACAACACCGAGAAAACAATGAGCAAAATGGCAATAAACAGATATCAGAATCACGAAATGTCAATGGATTGAACTCACCAATCAAAATACAAAGAGTGACCAAATGGACTAAAAAACAACCCAACTTTCTGCTGCCTTCAGAAGATCTTCTTTTATAAGATAAACATAGGCTTAAAGTCAATGGATGGAAGAGAATCAGAATGCTAACAAAAAAAAATCAGGGACAGTTATATCTGATAAAATAGACTTCCAACTAAAGGGGATAACAAAAGACAAGAGATGGACATTATGTAAGGATTAAGGGTCAATTCAGCAAGAAGACATAATGCTTATTAATATATATGCATCAAATGAAAGAGCATCAAAATACATGGAGGAAATACTAATAGAAGGAAGGAGAGACATAGACAGCAATGCATTAATAGTCGGAGATGTCAACACCCCACTTAGAACAATGGGCAGATCAACCAGGCAGAAAATTAACAAGGAGACAACAGCTTTAAATGGTAAAACTGAACAGATGGGTCTAACAGATATATACTGAATACTTCACCCATCACTGCAGCATTCACATTCTTCTCAAGTGCACGTGGAACAGTCAAGGAGAGACCATATGTTAGAATACAAAACAAAACATGTCTCAATAAATTTACAAAGAATGAAATCATACCAAGCATCTTCTCTGATCACAATGGCTTAAAATTAGAAATCAACCACAAACAGAAAACTGTAAGATTCCAAAATATTTGGAGGTGAAACAACAAGCTTGAATGATTCTTGGGTAAAAGAGAAAATACATAAAGGAGAATTTAAAAAATTCTTGGAAGCAAACAAGCCTGAGGACATGAGTTAGCAGAACTTACGGGATGCAACGAAAGTAGTACTAAGAAGAAGGTTACAACAGATATCTCTTAAGCTGCTGTGTGTTTCTCTAGTATCTGTTGTAACTTCTCCCTTTTGTTTCTGATTCTAGTTATGCTAGTTTTCTCTCTTTTCTCTTTGTGAGTGCAGTTACTGGTTAGCCAATTTGGTTTCTTTTTTTCAAAGAAACAGCTTTTGGTTTTATTAATCATCTGTATTTTTAATTTGTATTTTATTTCTGCTTGAATTTCTATTATTTTTCTACCGACTTTTGGCTTCAGTTCTTCTTTTTCTAATTGCTTTATATTTAGGGTCAGATTGTTTTGTTATTTTTTTTGTGTTCCTTCAGGCAGGCCTAGACTGCTGGATCCCTGGATTGAATGGCCGACCCATTGTTATTTGTCTGAGGAATCTCCATAGTGTTTTCCAAAGAGGGTGTACCAATTTACATTCCCACTGACAGTGTAGGAGGGTTCCTTTTTCTTCATAACCCCTCTAACACCTACTATTTCCAGTTGTTTTTTTTTATTATTATATAGGCCATTCTCACTGGTGTGAGGCTGTATCTCATAGTTTTTATTTTAATTTCTCTGATGATGAGTGATGTAGAACATTTTTTCAGGTGTTTGAGGGCCACATCTGTGTCTTCTTTAGATAGGTGTTTAATCAGTTCTTTTGCCCATTTTTTGAGAAGGTCATTTACATTTTTATTGCTGCGGTATGTGAGCTCTTTATGTATTTTGGATAGTAGGCTCATGCTGGAATCACCAGAAATTGACTCACTTATATATATGGTCAGTTAATTTATGACAAAGGAGCCAAGAGCATATGATAGAGAAAGAAAAGTTTTTTCATCAAATGGTGCTGGACAGCCACATGCAAAAGAATGAAGCTAGACAACTCTCTAACACCATTCTCAAAAATTAATTCAAAATATATTATGGTCTTGGTCATATGACCAGACACCATAAAATTCATGGAAGACAACATAAAGAGGTCTCTGGGGACTCAAATCCAGCATCAACAGAAAAAAAAACAAAAGTAAACAAGTGGGACTATGTCAAACTAAAAAGCTTCCGCACAGTGAAAGAAACTCACCAAAACTAAAGGACAACCTTCCGACTAGATGATATTTGCGCTCCATACATCTGATAAAGACTTAACATCCTAAATATACACAAACTCATTAAGCTAAACAACAGAAAAACATGCAAGCTAATAAAAAAAAGGTTGGTGGAGGGCAGAAGTATTGAATAGAAGTTTCCCCAAAGAAGACACACAGACGGCCAACAGGCACATGAAAAGATACTGCTCCTTACTTGTTATTTGGGAAATGCAAGTCCACACAACAATGAGATATCTCATATTTGAGAGACTGGCTCTATTATTCAAGTCAGGAAACAACAAATATTGGTGAGGATGAGGAGAAAAGTGAGTTGATGGATGTGCAAATTAGTTAAACCCTTACTGAAAGCAGTATGGAAATTCCTAAAAATACTAAATATGGAAATCCCACATGGTCCTGTCATCAACTTCTGGGTATTTACCCAAAAGATACAAAAACACTAATTCACAGAGATAGATGCAGCCCCATGTTTATTGCAGAATTATGTATGAAAGCCAAGAATTGAAATTACCTAAGCGTCCATCGTCAGATGTATAGATAAAAGAAGATATAGTATATATACACAATGGAATACACAGCCCATAGAAGAGATGAATCAACATGGATGGAACTAGAGGGGATTATGCTAAGAGAAATAAGTCAAAAGAAAAAAGATGGTATCACTCACAAGTGGAATACGAACAGACAAAGCAAAGGAACAGACTAAACAAAAACCAACCCTTGGACATTGGCCATAGGACTGGTTACCAGTAGCCAAGGATGCAGAGGATGGGGCAAGTGATAGCAGGGTCCAATGGACAATGGTAAAGAACTCTTGGTAATTTGGTGGTGGCCAGGGTGTACTGGCATATACTTGAGGAATGGGGCACCTGAATATAGGGGTTTATATTATTTTGCAAAGCAAAGTTACCTCAATAAATATTAATTTTTTAGAAATTTGATTTTTTTAACAAAGGATACTTGGTAGAAGGGAATAGTGGACAAAAAGAGTTAAATGTTTCCAAATTTTGTCAAAACTCTAAGCTCACAGAGCCAAGAAGCTTGGTGAACCTCCAGAACAAATAACTTAAAGAAAAGTACACTAAGGCAGATCATAATAAAATTGCTTTAAACAATGCAAAAATAAAAAACTGCTAAGTGTAGTCAAGAGAAAAAAACAACAGATTTCTTATCAGAAACAAGGCAAGTCAGAAGATAGTAAAGCCACACCTTTAAATGCTTAAAGATAATCTAAAACCAGTATTTTATATCCAGTGAAACTCTTACTAATTTACGCTGAAGGCAAAGCTAGTTGAACCTAAAATCAAACAAAAACATTTCAAGAATATAAAATCTTGAATTTATATTCCTCATGCACACAGATGCAGAAATTCTTAAAAAGGTATTAGCAAATCAAATCCAAAAATATATTTAATCCATCATTTTGAAATAGGCTTATCCCATGAATGAAAAGTTGGTTTAACATTCTAATATCAATGTAATTCATCTCATTAACAGACTAAACAAAAAACAAAACCATAGAGCCATTTCAGTAGATGCAAACAAGATTTGACAAAATTCACACCATTCCTAGTGAAGGATGGATCATGGTTCAGGGGTGCCCACATCTCTCACTCTGCCTCCTAGACACAGGCCCTCCCTCTTCCCCCAGGCTAACTTCATGCTACCTGGCATGGACTGTGCCTGTAACTTTGGTTTGTCTATCTCTCTCCCTCAAAAATTTAACCAGAATGCAAGAAAGGAAAAGGTACCTACCAACAGTTCATTTAGTCTCAGCAGCATCTGCTTCTCGTGATCCTGAGCTCTGTCATCTCTGAGCTGGTTGCCAGTGAAAGATGCAATCAGCCATTTCACACAGGTCTCCAGCAGAGTTTGTTTCCAGGCACGCAGCTCTTCTGCTGACTCTTCCAGTACTGCTGAGATGGAGTCAGCCATGCTCCAACTGCAGCGAAAACGAAGTCACAGTTAGAGGGGATGGCCTTTATAAATCGCTGTGAATTTAAGTTATACCCAATCTTACAATGGGACAGATGGGACAGCTGCCCTAGTCCTGTATCCTATGCCACCCAAGTATTAGTAGTCACAAGCTTCTCCTGCCCAACTCAAAAATCAAAGATGCGCCAGAATTTTTACAACTAGAGGAAATAGTATTAGTATACCAGAAAAGGGCACTGTCCAGATGTCCAAAGCCGGTTATCTCACCCTCAGCAAAAAAGACATTTGGGCCAGAAGACTGCTTCCTGCAGGAGGCCATCTATGCATAATAGGATATTTAGCCACACCCCTGGCCCCCACACTATACACGCCAGAAACAGACATTACCAACTGTCCCCTGGAGAGGGCAAAATCACCCCTGGTAGAGAGCCACTGCTCTAAGGTGGATCTCACATACCTGGCTCCAGTCAGGATGGAAGATGAGTTCTCACAGGAACTGCCTTCACAGACTGGCACAAGAGGCTTCACTCATTTATAAACACAAGAGGGAAGCGTGAAGTCTAGAGGGGAGCAGGCACCAAACAGCCTAGGTGTTCATACCTCTTGAGACTGTTTAGAACTTGAAGCAAGGTGGGTAAACGGTCCATGAGGACACGGAGGTCCTTGGCTCTTGCAAATGGAACCAGCTGGGCCAGGATCTCCTCATCTAGTCCAGACTCTGGGGGCCCGTCAGCACTGAGAAGCCTGGTCTGCAGCCGCTTCCACAGGGCCTTCCTCAAGACAGGGATGGCAGCAGAGGAGACTGGAGACACAGGAGAGGTAGTCACACACCATGGTATGCTGAAGCCATGCAAGCTAACTCATGAGAAGTGTGGCTTTTAGAAATCTGTTCTGAGATGATTTTTTCTTTTGTCAACACACCCTGCCCTCCACCAAATCACCAAGTGTTCTTCACCATCATCCAGGGGGCTCCACCACTATTTGCACCCCGCTCCCCTTGTCCCATTCCCTACTGGTAACCTCAGTTCATCAACACCCCCACTGGTCACTTCTCATCAATCACCTATGCCACTTCAAGCTAGTGGGCCCTGGGTGTAACTTCTAGCTCAGAGTTCATGACAATGAGCTCATGTGAGACTCTCTCTTCAGGCCCAGGAGCAGGAACAGAGCATTAAGAACCACTGGCTGGAACACTCTTTCCTGAAGAGGGCTCGCTTACTTTTTAAAAACATCTGTCATCACTGGTAAGAAGCTATGCAACATTAGGGTGAAGCAGTCAATGAAAATTATTCACACATCCAATAAAGAGGAATTAAATTTGAGGTGTTGAAAATACCTGAGATCTGAAACTCGATGGAGAAAGAAGAGAACTGGGCTCAAGTGTCAGCTCATCCCCTGATGACAGGGCAAGTGGGACAGGACATAGGTCAGATAACCCTAAGTAATCAGTAATCTGAAGTCATCCCCTAACCTAAAATTTGTCCCTGGTGGTGACACTGCGTCAGCCTCAATGGCCCCTGCTATGGCCCACCTGAGGCCCCAGATTCATCTGGTGGCTCGGAGCTGACCTAAGCTCAGGATTTACACATCATACCATCAAGTCAAGAGACTAGAACCAGAAGGAAGGGTGATAAGTAAGAATTTCTCATTTTTCTCAATCTCTAGAGCTGGTCTGACACTGGAGGAGAAATGCACCCCAGAACGGTAAGCTCCAGGCTGAAACATGGGCAGGCAGCTCCACCTCCTCAGCCCTCTGACTTTAATTTCCCAGGTGTTCACAGCCGACCTGCTCCCTACCTCCTGCTGGGCGCATGAAGTGTCCCCGAGTCCTGCACTGGAGGTACACGTGCACGAGGGGGAGGAATTCGTCAAGACCCTCCTGCAGGCAAAGCGTGCTGGCCTGCCCGCACCACAGCTCAAAGCGCAGCAGGTGGGGGCCGCTGTGCTGGAGGAGCAGGGCAGCGATGCCGAGGCCTGCCTGCGTCCGCCGGGACAGGCAATAGTCCAGCAGGTCCACTCTGACCCTGGGGGCCAGCACTGGCTCTTTCTGCAGCATGTGGAAGAACACAGTGTCCAGCTCGTCCACGGCCAGTGTGGGGAGTAGAGTCCCCAGGCCTTTCACATACTCAGAGGTCAGGAGGAGCTCAACACTCGGCAGCTGATCCTGGGAGCTGCTGGTCAACAGCTGGACCAGGGTCTTCCCAAGAGCATTCAGCTCTCTCGCCTTCCCAGAGGATTTCTTTCGCTGGGCTAGCAGGTGGGCTTCAGGCAGACTCAGCAGGGCCAGGGTGACTTCGTGAAGCTGGCTGCCCTCCAGATATGAATGCAGCCCCTGCAGGGCCTCCAGCGGTGCAGGGGTCTTTGCTGATGCTGGGGGGGGGCCCGCCCTCCAGTTCTGTAGTTCTTTCAACACACTCTGGGTGATGGCCTCCGAGTACCTGGCCAGGAGTTCCAGCTGCCCAGTGCTCTGCAGAATGGGGGCACCCGCTAACAGCAGCTGCAGGACCCCTACATTCAAGTGGGCTGCCAGAAGCTTCACAAGGATGGGGCTGAGGGTGTGTGGAGGCAGGCTCTGCCGCTCCAGGGCCAGGTACCAGCCCTCCAGTGTGGGGTGTCTGAGGATGATCACAAGCACCTCCTCCAGCGTCTGAAACACAGCAACAAGGCACAGACCTCAGAGGTAGCAGAGAGGGACAGGAGATGCCATGGAAGTATTTACTGTTCTGAGTAGGATGAAGAGCAGAAAGCAGTCATTCTACCCTATGTCTGAGTTTCAATGCCCCTCTCAGGGATGGCTGCTGCACCCCTACCCCAGCCAAGTCACATGCATCTCCTCCCACACAACTGTGAAGGCCGGACCGGGACTTGGTTCATGTCCCACCCAGACCAGATAACAGGTGGTATCTGATGAATTCAGCCTGAATGATTTTAATGTGCAGCAAAACTATTCTCCATAGGCATTCAGTGCAGGGAGCAGACCATGCAGAACACTGAAACATGACTAAGATCACGTATTGGCTTCTCCTAGCAGCACAGACTCATGATAAAACCAGCGGAGGGTCATGGTATCTCCTGACAGCTGAAGCAAGGTGATTTAGAAGGGATCGCATGTGTGGGAAGGTGAATCAACATTAATATACTCAAGAGTCCACAGTCCAGAACTGAAGGTAATCCAGTCTCCACTTTCAGGAGAAAGTTAGGTCTCAAGTGACTCCTGGGAAACTAGCCCTGATCTGACACTGCATTTAAACCATTGAGCAGAACACAGCTGAGCACCTTATGCTGGATTAGAGAATCAACTGATTCAGTGGCTCTAAACAGCCTCACTGAACATGAGTCCTAGTCAGTCCCCAAGGACAGGAAATCTATCACACTTTCCAAAACAGGCCTCACCATATAAAACCAAGATTCCAAGTTAGGGCTGCTTTGCCCATCTAAGAGGTAAATAAAAGGTGGTCCAGAACCAACAGATCCCTCCCAGAAAGTTCACCTGGAGATCAAAGAAAGGGAGGGTACATTAGACTGTGAAAGGAGAAACTCGCTTGCTTTCTGAACCCAGTCAAACAAGTTAAATAGCAAACTGTGACTCATTCTTTTCGGAGCAGTGTGTTCACTGTGTCTTCAGCTTTTACTCAACTGCAAGTCATTAAGAGAGAAATATTCACCCTGTGTCTCTCAAGTTGCCGAGGTCACTTGTCATAGGGAGAAATGCTTGCAGGGAGGGCAAGGGAACCTGGAGAAGTGACCAAAGCTGAAGGCCCAGAGTAGGTTGTGCGTATCTAAGTGGAGCGGGCTGGGTGGTTGTTAATGTCTGCAGAGTTTTCTGCATTTTCTATTTTCCTGCATGAGTACAAATGTGCTTTAACTAAAAGTGTGTGTGTGTGGGTGGGGTGAGGGGTGGTGGGGAGCCAGTGTCTGTGACCGTAGGAGGAGGCTAACCCATGGCAGACTCATGGAGAAGGGCGGTGGTACCTTGTCATTGGCCAACTCCAGCGAGGCCATGGACTCCATGTCCAAAAAGAGGTCGCATTCAGCCTGGGCAGCCTTGCACTTCTGCTGGTTCTGGGCATCCAGCTGCTCGCAGTGAATGACAAGGTGTCTAAGGAGATCCAGGAGGAGCTGCAGGAGGGGCGGCCCTGTGCTTCTGCCCAGCTGTGTGGACAAGAGTCAAGCTGTTCTCAGACTAGAAAAGGGCTGACAGCCACCACACCAGTGACTACCATATCCCTCTGACCAGAAGGGGTGATGTTACCAGACACTTGGATAGAGGAGGGAGGCACCGATACCCTGAAAAGATGCCAATACCTGAAAGTCATTTCCCAATAAGAAAAGCATCCTCCTACATCGTGGTGAAATATCCAAGTTCATTTTGACTGAAATGAAGGGAGGGGTTCATCTCAAATCCTACACTAAAAACCTGTAAGGCACATCCGGGACAAATTTATGAAAGAGGCCAGGATGGGCGCATTTCCAGTCTGCCATGGGAGGGGCCTGTATGACTAATGGATGCCCCAGAGACAGTTTCATAGCATCGGGCTCCCTGTATGCAGTGGCAGAGGGAAAGTCTGCGTTTGCAACTAAGGCTGGAGATAAGGTGCTTACCATCTTCCCAAGATGCAGGATGTGTCAGGTCACCACTTTCCTCCCCACAAGGGAAACAGGTCAACAGTGTGACCAGGGACTCTATCAAAGCTGTCACATGGGAACTTGCAGGGCCAGGCAGGAGCAGCACCAACCTGGCCGAAGTTCTCCACAGTGCTCCTGAGATAGAGAAGCACGTGTTTCACTGAGCACGGGACCTGGTGCGTCAGGAGGTGTGGGATGGCTGCCCGCAGCTGCGTCTGCACATGCTTGTCCAGGAGCGCACCTTCATTCTCGTAGGCTGACTGCAGCAGGGCGGCGAAGGAGGCCGAAGGTCCCAGGGGGACAGGGCTGCCTGGTGTTGGCAGCTGTAGGGGAGACAGCAAAAGCCAGGAGAAAGGGAAAGACACATCATGACAGATGGACATTCAAAACAAGGACATTTCACAACAACTGCATTGATACTGAAGATATGGACTACGTGACATCTTATTTAAGTATGCCCAACGTTACCAGCCATACCTATTCCCCTAGAGTGTGTGACTGTGAAGGCACTGAATCTAGAGAACAGATGCCTCGTGTGGTGGACAGGATTTTACCACAGGAACCACTGTGGCTCACCCCTGGAAAGCGGGAAACCACGTCCAGAAAGGACTGGCTCCTTGAGCTGCCCACCTCCCAAAGGTCCTCTCCCAGGAGCCTGGGTTAGAAGATCTTGTTGGGAAGGTAAGACAACAATGGACAGAATGAAGACAAATTTCTGGAGTCACTTTGCCTCAAATGGAAGCTGCTCATTTCTTCTCACACAATTCCTGGTTTTCTTAATTTAGTCTTCGTAGCTTTATTTTTAATCCTGACTCTGCTAACTAGTGGTGAATTGCTCTGTGCCTCAGTTTCCTGATTGATAGAATGAGGATAGATAAGTCTTTATCTTCTCCAAGGTATTGTGAGGATTAAATGGCTGAAAATACACATGGTACACTTACTATGAGGCCCAAAGATAGTTAACATGCAATCGACATAAGCTACTTTATATGACAAAACAAAACACTATCTATATGATGACACAAAGAAGTCCTAAGAAGCCTGCCTTTTCAAGTGCAGCTAAAATTGAACGAATGTACACAACACACACCACTAAGTAAACGTCCTGCTGCACCCAGCATTCATACTCTGTATAACACCCAGAACTACTGATACAGTATTAAAGAATGCAGTCGCCGCCAAAAGAATATCATGTCCTTTTTTCCCTTCCCAGTTTCAGCACGATGGAGCCTGCTGAGGACCTCGAGCATTAGGTCTTGACAGCACAGCATCCCAAGTCTACAGGCATGCTAGGGTTCGTAGATGACTCTGGGACACACAGGCACAAGCCATTCAGTAAGAAATAAAGAAAAAACCACCCCCTGGGCCAAAGCCAAAATAGCAAACAGCCAATCACGCCCCAGGAAATTCACTTCTCTATATCACGCGTGCTTCGTGTCTCAGTCACATCAGCTGAGCAGCAGTGGCACCATTTGGCTTTGTTCCTGAGCAGGGAAACAAGTTTGTTAAGAAACTTCAAGCTGCACGCTGCAGAGTTGTGAAGCTGCCCATGACACCATCGGTTGGGGCCACAAGAAGAAACCTCCAGGTTTTCTGGGGAAAGGCATGGTTCCCACAAAACAGTACTTTTCTCTGCAGCTGCAGCTCACCGAGGCCTCTCGGGCAGACTCCGGGATCCAGAGGCTGTAGTATCTGTTGAACCGGGAGAGCTGGAGGCAACAGGACGGGAATGGAAGCTCCAACTTGTCATAAGCCTGAAGCAGAAGACACAGAGCCAAGGGGTCTCTCTGGCTGTGGAGGAGGTCTGTCAGCACTGCTGTCAGATACGCCACGATGCTTTCTCCTATAAAGGACAGGATCATGTGGAGAGAGGCCTGCTGGGACCACCCTTCTAAGATTCATCTGTCACATTACCATCCACAGGTATTCAAGACAGAAAAATCCATGCCAACTCCATGAGGGGTCAGGTCAGCACCCTGGAAGGCAGATGCTACTCCTGCAGACCACACTGGGCTCTATTTGATTAAACATACACAAAGAAGTCCTAAGAGTCAGACCTCAGGTTCTGAAGCCCAGCGGTGGAAACCCAGGCTTAGACAAAGTGACAAAAGTCAGCTGGGGCAGAATCTGCATGGTGCTCACCAGTCCATTTCCTCTTCCTTGGCACACAAGCCCCACTGCAGTTAGGTGGGACAGAAATGTGCAGGTACTGCTGGCCGAGCCATAACACTCCTGCCTGACTATCCACTGTCGGTCTTCTCTTCTTCCTCCACAGTGACCTTGAAGTCACACTTTCAATTGGCATAGTGACAAGATGAGAGCAGCATAGCCACCTCCTGGAGGACAACCATTCAGAAGAGTAGGCTGACCTATACTGGACAATGCTAAGGTCAAAAGAAGATCTTTCCTCATTAAACTTGGGACACATGGGGGCATGTTACTGCAGCAAACTAATTTCACCATTGTGATCTGCAAGTGCTTCCTCAGCAATACGCTTCCTAGGTACCCAGAAAGTACAAAAAACTCTCATCACAACATTAAGATAACAAAAACCTGAAGAGAAAATACCAGTCTCAGAGCAGGTGTCTGTGCTTATAAAAGGTCATTTTAGACTTCTCTCTTAAATGGCCCATTTTCCTGTAGCGCAGACAGACTTGAGATTCCTACCTCTATCACTCTTAGTGTTTCCAGCTGTCACCTTGGTGGGTCCGAACCCCTAGTGCAATTATTTCCAGAGCCCCTAGAATCCCAGTCCCAACCCACAGTTCCAACTAGCCTGATACTCCCAGAACATCCTGATTACACAGAGGTACCTGCTTCATTTTCTGCCCCAACGAACAACTTATTTCTGGCTTCCAGAGCTGCAGGGACCACAGCACTGAAGGGGAATGTGAGCAGGATCATGTCTTCATTCAGTGAGGATCCAACTTCCTCATCCAGGCCTTCACTGCCCTCCACCAAGACATCCACCATGTCCAGAACATCTAGGACAGAGTGGAGTCAAAACGGGCACGAGTCACCAGAAGAAACCCCCAGGGCGAGGGGAGCACAGAATATTTGCAACAAGAGAAAAAGAAAAGCTTAACTTCCCTTGGGGAAAAAAGCTTTCAAGGACTTGATTCTGAACAGATATAACACTGCCTTAAAAATCTTGAGATCTTTGTAGATCAAATGCAGGATATATGCAGCTTGGGTGATAATAGTTTCTATCAGATAACACTGAGAAACCCAGAACTTTAACCCGGGACTTCAGGCAAACAAGTTAAAATCTGAGAAAGAAAAGGTGTTAAGGCAGACTAGTCAGAGGGTCTGAGCTCAGTCCTGGCTTTGAGGTGCACTAGTTGTGGGGGCTCAAGCAGATCACTCAACCTGTGCTTCGGCTGCCTGATCAGCACGAGGGGAGCTTAACACCACCCCAGGGTTGTTTATGAACCTACAGAGGTTGGATTTGTAAGGCGCGTAGGTCAGCAACCTCCACAATGTAAACACTGCACAGGTAAGAACCCAGCAAATATGCTCTGTCCATATTTCCCATTACATGAACAAATGAGGTGGATTTCTGTTTCCAGCGTAGGCTGATCGTGAACACAAAGGGGATGTCTACACCTGCCTAAGATTTTCATACAGATCTCAGTTTCTGTGGCTAAGGGCCAATGTTGCTGGATCCTCGGGCCCCGAGGCAGGGCGAGAGGCAGGGCCACACCTACCATCAATATGGGAGATGGGAATGCTGGCTTCATCAGCATCCTGTTTCAACATTGCAGCCTGCAGTGTGCTAGCTTCTTGGACAAAGTCTGAAGCTTTGTCAGTATATGAATAGGGATTTGCCATCAAAGTCAATAAAACCTGAGTATTACAGAGACAAATGGAAAAAGATGATTGCATGCCAAATTTAAAAACGCTAAAAAAATGTCACTGGTAAAATAAAGGTAAGAAACTAAAATATTAATGGTCATTATTAAATACAGGTATTTTCCTGCAATTCTTTCAACTTTTTGTGGTAAAATTAAAAAACAATATCTCCTTTGGGTATGTATCTTTTGTTTTTATTTTTACTACCCCCCCCCAAAAAAAAATAGCACACAGTAATACATTTGCATTTTACAGATTCTAAAATATCTAAAAAAGATGTTAGATTCTGGTCCACAAACCAGTGCATAAAAATGCCTTTGTCATGTGAAGAATCACTTAGCGCAACTGTCTTGAACATGCACAGTTCCACAGGAAGCACACGCTTACACGTTCCAAAAACTGAATCACGGATTCTTTGTCCTCTTCCACGGTGCTGTCCAAGTGCTCCAGCCACAGCCCCAGCTCCTTCCAGGTGTGCTCGAACACCCCCGTGTCCCGCAAAATCTGTTCGGGTGCAGACAGCGTGCGAAAGGCAGGATGGAACCCGCTTTAGGTGGGAGCTGAAGTGGTCTGATGTGCTCCAGCATGTCCCACAGACCCAAAGAGCAGGAACGCGCCCAAGTCCTAGACACGGTTTTACTCCCAAAGCTATTCTTTCAAAATAACATTCTACTGTAGAGGCACACAAAGGAGACCTCATTATGTGTCTAGCAAAGGTAGCATAACCCCTTGTCTAATACCTTACAATAATAATAAAAGTAATAAAAAGGGAAAAAATTCAGCTACCACTCAGGAATCTGATTTTCTAACCTGGATTTTCACAAACTGGATAAATGTGACTTGACCCCTCACGGCTACTCCGCCTTCAGTCTGTATAAAATTTTCTAAGATAATAAAGCACTCGCATCACATCGTCACAGTGTGGCCCTGCAAGTCTCAGACCTTGGGCAAGAAGCACTGCCATTTCTAAGAATGGACTCTTACGAGGCAGGAGTTGGACCTGTGAAGGTGATTAAATGACATCTCCGAGCAGCCTGATGACAGAGACTGGGGTCGAGGCAGACTTACTGCACCAGCTGTGCCACAGACATCACCAAAGGAAACCCAGTGTGCTAATCCCACCAACCTGGCCGGGGTCAAGTTCACACCTGCACAACCTCTAAGGAAATGACAACTTGAAAAGGTCAAGAGCTAGATGTTAATGCCCTTTAAACAGCTCAAGTGAGAAGGTTAAAGGGCAACAGAATTATCAGCAGTTCAAAGAAAGGCAAAATCTTTGCACCCTAAAAACAGTAAGTATAATTTTTATAAAACAACCTCCCACCCCCGAATGTTTGTGGCACAGAAGAAACAAAGAACTAGATTTCCCACTGTTAGAAGACCTGATATAGCCTTGGAAAATGAGTTTCAAGTGTAAGAGAGAAGAAAAGTGAACAATCAAACCCCTCATTCTCTTCCATCTACACCTGTGCCTGGTGACAGACGAGTCAGTAAGGCTGAAAGCCGTGGTGAAGGCCTAGTCGGGAGATGAGCAAAGAGGTGCACTGCCAATAGAGGGCTTGAAACCTAGTGTTTATTGACTCTACCATGTGCCAGGTGCAACTGATCACTTTATCACATCTCATGTTCTCTGCCACCCTACAGTTTTATTGTTTCCATCCACCAGGAGAAAATCAAATTCAGAGAGAAGTTAAGAAATCTGTCCAGTGCCACCCAGGAAGTGGGAGAACCAGGACCCAAACTGAGGAACAGATTTCAAAGCCCATATTTTTCCCATTTCATCATGCTGACTCTCAAGAATACAGCCAAGTTTGAAAACAAAATAAATTAAAACCTTCTATTTTAAAATTACACTATCCAAACACATCCTGAACTCAATAATTATTGACTAAGCACCTACTTAAGGACTGTGCAAAAAAGTTTCTCAGAAGTAGAAACTGGTGGAAATGGCTCACCTTCATGATCAGAAGTTTGGTTGATGATTTGAGTTGCAAATGAGCACTGGTCACAAACATTTTCATCAGTAAGTAAAACACAGAACGCTCTCCACCAATAATTTCTGCATACGGGCCTTCCTGGAGTGTGAACAATAGACTGTTATACACAGAGCAGAGGCTGCTGTGGAACAAACAGGCACAACATCCCCACTATACTGTCAGCCCTTTTACAGCATCTGTTTTTAAATACATCTGGTCAAACTACTGGGAGAAACTTCAGAGGTCAGGGAACTTGCCTCAAACCTCCAAACAGCAGCTGGAGTGGTAACAGTGAAAGCAGGAGGCAGGCAGCCTGTGTGCCCTCCTGGTTCCTCACACATTGGTCCCTGCGTCCTCTCACAACCTTAGGAGGCAGGGACGGCTGCCACCTGTTAGACTGTTAAAGGCTTCACTGCTACATCTCAGCAGGATGCCAGTGCTGACACGATGATTCCTTTGACATAATTTCTCTCTTACAGAAGCCTCTGACACGTCTCAGAGAGGGACAGACAACCCTACCAAACATGATCAAGCCTCAGTTTCACAGGAGTGTCCCTGAGGCCCCTGTAGAGGATGACTCCAAAATGTGAAGTAATTCAGTGGGCATTAGTTAGAAATTGTTTTAACACCACTTCCTTCACAGTAGGAAGTCTCTGTTCCAACTTTGCAACTAAATCATCAAGATCCCACTGTTGCTGTTCAGCTGCGATGAAAAACCCAAGCACGCTCCAGCTTGTCACTTCTTTGGCAGTGACCCACAGAGGGGTGCAAAGACTGAGACCTGCGCCCCATGATGGATCCCCTACTTATGGTCAGACCCTGCCAAAGTCCCTAACCACTCTATGCTCCAGCTACTAGCTTTTATATGACAGAAAATGAGTTGTCAGAGCACTCCTGTCAAGCCTGGCATGCAGTAAGTGCTCAATAAGAATTATCCTCAACTATCCTGAAGCAGGCAAACTTTAGAAAAGATTTGGGGGGGAAATATAGAAATCCTGTGATTTCTTACCCCTTTCTGGAAATACCACAGGTAAAAATGCCCAACACACTTTTCCATGCTATTGGTTCCATATAAGATCCTTTTTTTCCTTACCTCTGGCCCCAGAGGCATTACATGGCCTACACCTCAGCCACCTTAGAGCTACGTGAGCCACAGGGCTCCATATAAGATCTTAAATAAGATTGAAGGCATTAAAAAAATCATCAGAACTACTGCAAAACACACTAAAACATTGTTTAATTTTGCTTGGTCATTTTTCTTCTTCAGGTAGACGTGATAATGGAAACTTTAAATACACAAGTAAAATTATCGGTTGCATCTTTGGTTTCCTTTATAATTCAATAATATGTTGGCATGAAAGTCCTAGAAGACATTCTATTTAAGACAGAAAAAAATTAAAAACTGCCCACAGTCCTGACTCATTTTTCCACCAGTCTCAACCCTCTCCTGGCTTGGTATCTATTTCCACCTCTGTCTTCAGTTCTTCCTGGATGAGAACAAACAGAAAGGAATATAATTTATTTTGTTTGCCAGACAAGGAAAATGTAAAGCAGGCAAAGAAAAAAATACAAAAAGTTCCCCGCATCCAACAATAATTGTTTCAGTAAGGACACATGAAGCACCCTCTCTCACAAAGGCAAAGAGATTCACAGGTCTCAAGCTCACCAATCAGGCCCTGACCTGTTACAGATGCCCCTCCCTACAAAGAGGAACCATTCATGTCTTCTTTTGTGTCCCTGTCAGGATTACAAATCAGTTAGAAATTCCCAGGTCAAAGGCCAATAAGCATGGCAGGTGAGCTAATAGCAAGCCAGAGTCCTGTTTCTTACCTGTACTTTCAACCATAAAAACTTGCTGGCAGGCAGGTCCAGGGCCACCTGCAGAATATGGTGTTGAAGAATGGGGGGCACCTCCTCCCGAAGGCCCTGATCTGAGACGATGCCTATAGGCAGAAAAGAGGAAAACAATGCAAAACCACGGAGAGGCAGTTATTAAAAACTGCTGCCCCCAATCACAAGGAAAGGACATCCAAGCCTAGAAATAAAAAAAGGACACAGATTCCATGCCCAGCTCACACTCACACAGGTTATGCCCACTCCTCTGCCTGACACACCTCCCCTGACAGTCTCCCTTCCTGAGGTCTATCCAAATCGCTCAACAAAAAGCCCGATTCCTCGTGCCCAAAGAAGCCACACTGACCTCTTCCTGCAGTCTGAAGCCAATACCCACCAGGATGCCTGCAAGCACAGACTCTCGATACCATAATCCCCTGTGTGGGGCACAAGCTTGCTTCTAGACTGCAAGTATTTGCGAGCAGACTGTGGTCCCTGGAACCTGAGACTGGGTTCTTATCCTCCACCTGACCTCCAGGGGTCTCTTTTGCTTGGGAAGGACGCAGCTACTAAATACTGACTGATCAATTCTGGCAAATTTCATATTCTCGCAGCAACGAGCAGCTTTGGTCTTTAATTAACAAGTTATAGTTTTTGAATGGCATTTTTTCAGTAGTTTATATAAATTCCTACAATGATCTTCCTGCAAGTCTTCTTCAGTAGGCCCAATTACAAAGCCATTTTCACTTGACAAACACTTAATCAAGGAAATATAAGCAGACAAGAAAAATGCTTCTTTTATAAGCTGCAGTCTACACCTGACTTGGGGACAGAATGCAAGCAACTGTCAGAAGTGCTACTGCACAGACAGGACATCCCTTCACCAGGCCTCTTGTTTCTACATCCTGGTGCGACTCAGTTTCTCTGAAAAGAAGTTTTAGGGTCAGTGTCACATGGTCTGATTTGTCAGTCATTTACAATGGGCCACTCAGACTGTGGGCTTCCCCTTATCTCTCGCTATGGCTAATATGCACCTGATATTTACTTAAGGAAGATGAGTTATTTAAAAAGACATCAATGGAAATAAAAACCAGGCCAAAGGATGATGCATGGCGGCCAGGCTGTCGCCTGCCTTCCTGGTGCTCGGTTCCAGGGCTCTGCTCAGCTCTGTCAGGGAGGGCCCCCGCAGCCCCTAGGCACACACCTTTCAGGAGCTTGCTGAAGTCAAAGTTGTATTGCATGACCACGAGCGGGACCACCTTCTGGTAGAGGCATATGACCTGGAGCAGAGTAGCTTTCAAAAGAATGGTTTCTGCACCATCTAAACCAAAACACAACAGCCTGAATAAGGAAAGGCAAATGTTCTTTACCCTCAGTCAGCAGCCAGCATGCAATTCAGTCACCTGGGACCCTTCAAAGTTGAGTGCATGAGCAATGAGGCTGAAGAACCAGAGTGAAGGAGTCAGTGCAGTAAAAAAGCCCTGGTTGCCAAACAGCCTGGATTTGTCTCACCACTGTGACTCTGAGTAGGTTAAAGCTACTGTTTCCTTGGGCTTTAGTGTCCTCATCTGACCAGTAGGGACACACAGGGCCACCGTCAAGATTAAATAGTATATGGATATAAGCTACGAAACCCACTACCAGGCCAGTAACAAGGTCTGAGCCCACATTATTGTATCACAAGAGGACCACACTGCCCACCTCTATCTGTAGAACAAAAAAGCCTGCGGAAAGGCCAGAGCACATGCACCAGCGTTGGAGGCACAGAGGCTGCCTAAATAAAAGGTGTGTGCACGGCTGTGTGTTGGTTGGGGCACATTTCAATCTATGATTCCATTCTAAGTCTTCTTCCGAAGCAACAAAGAGCAAGGATTTGTTCATAACCAGAGAGAATATCAAAGGCCCCTCTCGACAGGTTCTGCCTACAAGTAGCAAAAGCTTCAGAGGCCTCACCACACAGGGGAGTCAGGCTGGCGGCAGGTTTCCTTCTGGCACCTTTCAGTCCTTTCTTGTCATCCGGCCTCATCTCTTGCTTTACAAGTGACTGCCATACCCATACGATGGTGTTCAGGTCTGGTAAAGTCTAAAGGAGAAAAGAAGAAAAAAAACTTCAGTCATATTAAACATTGAGGAGAAACAAATGAACTGAACCTATTAACAGGGAGAAGCAAAAAGTAGAAGCGATATGAGTATGTGTGATTGACTGTATGTGTATGTAAAATGTGTGAGCAGATTTGTGTGTAAGAGGCAGGATAGTGGCATCAACTGTTTTGTGGTACGACACCTAGAATTGTACATGATAAGGTTTTAGTGGGGAAAAAAAGTGATCATTAAAACAAAGCCCTCAAAATTCACTCTCCGAGTAAGGGATTTGTTTACAGGGAACAAAAAACCACACTCTTAGGATTGGCTGGAGGGCCTGACCAGCATGACCTTGGCTCTTAGGGTGGCTGGCAGTCTGCAGAAGACTGTCCTTCCTCACTTAACAGAATAAGCCACAGGAAGAGGGAGCTGGAGGTGCTTCCCAAGAGCACATCCCTCACTGTGGCCCCAGTTCAGGGTGTGCATGCAGTGGGAGGAGGAAGGAGAGAAGTACAACACAGCCTGATGAAGCTTGAGGTCCCAGGAGCACCCCAACCCTTTCATTACCCTCTGTGCTCTCCAGATCACCTTTTCCATCTGGCAAGCTTACCTGTGACATCTGTAAGAAAAGCCTTAGAAATTTAACCAGAGGTCGAATCTGGCTTCTGTGCCTACCTTGCTCAGGGCTTCTCGGAAGAGCCGCACAAATTCTTCCATCATCGCGGCCGTGTATACACCTAATTCCTGCCATGTCTCTTTACTCAGACAGTAGTCGATCACTTTTAATGCTCTCTTCAAAATGACGGAAATTAGGGATAAAGCTGTGTGTTTCACTGATTTGCAGTCCAACTAGAAAGAAAAAAGTTAAATCTACAAATGTCTTCAGGATGCACTAGTGGACAGACTTTCCAAACCCTGGACTTGGCTGGATCCTGCCCCTTCTCATGTCACCCCAGGGAAAGTTGCAGAAGATGGCTGTCCTCTACACTGACAAGAGGTGGCCTGAGGCCTTGCCCTCTTGACCACCATTAAGGCAGTCAGTAGAGGAAGAATCTGAGAGACTTCTAAAATTTTGTTTCCTAGTCTGCTTCTGCTAAGTCTTCTCCAGCAACCAGATAGTATAGATTATCCTCATCAACAGCAGCAAGCTCTCACCAGACACAAACCAGCTCCAATTAAAAGTATTTAACATGTCAGGTAGAGACAATAAGAAAGGGTACCAGGTACTTGGTACCGGCAGGAGACAAAGTCATGTCTCACCTTTCATCATGCATCCAGGGAATGGTACAAGTCCTCTTTGAACAATATTGTGGGAGAGAAAGGAAGCCTTTCCAGCCTCACACCAAGAGGCAAGAAGGAATTCTCCTGTACTTAGAAAAGAGCTGGCATCTGATATACTCCCTTCAACCCTATTTTCTTGCAGGCTCCTCCAGACAAAATATTTGCATTCCCCACAAAATAAACAAGCTAGCTGAGTCCTACTCTTGCTGATGGTTTGGCAACCAGGATAAAAGACCTTTGCCTAGTCCCACAGAGGCCTCCTTCTCTGTTTCTCAGCCCACCACCTACTCGCAACACAAATTCTGATGCATATTGAAAGATGCTCACTGCCAGTGCAAATACGCTGCTTTAGAGAAACTGTGCCGTCACCATGATGGCAACTCAGGTCCCAGCACGCCATATGCAGACCCTCATGCTCAACCACACAGCCTGCCAGAAGACCCTGGGTCACTCTACTGGAACCCGAAGGCTCCACATGCCCTTGGGACGCCCGGCCTTCCGCAGCCCCCAAGTAAATCCTGAGGCAACCAGGACCCACATTTGCCCACAACTTGGAGCTGTTCACCTAAGGCTGCAATGTTGTGGTGAAAGACACACGAGGCTTCTGATGAGACTTGGGGACCATTATAAAAAGTAATGTAAAATTTAAGAACTGTTTTTCCCATAAACATGTCCTTTAAAAATGCCTGAAAATAGATGGTCTTCAAAGTAAACACTCCCTAGAAAATCTTAAATTATTCACTGACACCACAAAAGGAAAGAATCTGGTAGGCAAATTTCAGTCTCCCCCTCCTCCCATGCAGATGTCCTAAATTAATGAGGTTCTAATACAGGACACTGAGCTACCTGATTCTGACGTCCTCCCACTCTTAGGCAGACCACATAGGGACTAGCCAGCGCCTGGCTTTGTGTTAGAACAGGGATGAAGATGTGAGATCAGCTGCCTCCTGGTGGGAATGTGCCTCAGGATCCAGGATCCCTTCCACCAGTGAGTGGACACTGTCACTCATGGAAAGTCACAAGAGGTTCATTGAAAAAACATAATCCGGAACATCGAGGCCAGCATTCTCTGAACAATCCCCACCAAGGCCAGCAGAGTGAGCAGGAGAAAGCTCTGGAAGTGGGTAACACTTACATTTAGTGCCTGGGTGAACATGGTCTTACTGCAAACCAAGGGCACGGTGGTCACCATCACCATTGCCAGGAGCCGAGGCAAGGGGATGAACTCTCTGGTCTGAAATGCCCGGGAAATGTCTGGCTGGGCCTCATAGATCTATGGGAGGGAGAAAGGAGGAGCTGGTGTTAGAGGTTAACGGTAGGTACCCAATAAGAAGCTACTGCAATGAAGCAACTACAGTGGGAAAGGCCCAGAATCCACTGGCCGATTACCAGGGCAGTAACCTTCAAATCAGAGTCTTGGAGCCTCTTAAAATTTGTGATAGCAAACAGACAACCAATTCACAACTTATTTCAACTTTTTAAGTACATGAAACAGCAATCTTTAAAAATGATCCTATGATCTACTACTTCAATTAGGGCGCTTACTTCTTTGCTGATTTTCTGTCTGGATGATCTACCTATTGGTGTAAGTGGTTTATTGAAATCCCCTATTACTACTGTGTTACTGTCAAATGTCTTCCTTTAGTTCTGACAGTATTTGCTTTATGTATTTAGGTGGTCCTGAATTAGATGCATATATGTTGATGACAGCTCTTTCTTCTTGATGGATAGTCCCTTGATCACAATGTAGTGTCCATCCATGCCTCAAGATACTCTTGAAACACTAGATCACATGGACCTAACAGACACATATAGGAGTTCTACCCCAGGAATATACATTTTTCTCAAGGGTACATGGAATATTCTCAAGGACAGACGATATTCTAGGACACAAAACAAGCCTCGGCAAATTTGGCAAGACTGAAATCATAGACGGCATCTTCTCTGACCATAAGAGAGTGAAATTAGAAATGAACCAAAAGGAGAAAACTGGGAGAGCCACAAAGATGTGGAGACTGATCAATATGCTTCTGAATAAACCCTAGATCATCGCTGAAATTAAGATGTATCTGGAAATAAAATGAAAATTCAGAGATGAGTTTCCAGAACATATAGGATGTGGCAAAAGCAGTTCTGAGAAGATAGTTTGTAACCACACAAATGCACATCAAAAACCAAAGGAGAGCCAGAATTAAATCCCTAACATCACACCTGAGGGAAGCAGAAAGGTGAAAACCAAAAATCAACAGAAGGAAGGAAATGATGAAAATTAGAGAAGAAATAAATGAAATTGAAAACAAAAAGACGAACCCCATGATCAATGAGTCCAAGAGCTGGTTCTTTGAAAAAAAAAAAAAAAATTGATATACCCCTAGTCAGACTCGCTAGAATATGAGAGAAAACTCTAATAATGAAAATCAAAAATGAAAGAGGCGAGATTACAACCGACATCAGAGAAATAAAAAGGATCATGAGAAACTACTATGAACACTTATGTGTTAAGAGATTTGTCAATCATGAAGAAACGGACAGATTTCTAGGACCCTACAACTTCCCAAAACTGAACCAGGGGACACAGACAACAGACCAATCACTAGCACAGAAATTGAAGCAGTAATAAAAAAATCTCTCTAAAAACAAAAGCCCAGGTCCATGTGGCTTCACTAGTAATGTCTATCCAACATTCAAAGAAGAGCGAATTCTCATCCTCCTTAAACTTTTCCGCAAAACTGAAGAGGAGGGAAAACTCCCACATACATACTAGGAAGCCAATATTTTCTTGATTCCAAAATTAGACAAAGACAGAACCAAAAGAGAACATTACAGATCAATATCACTGATAAACAGAGATGCAAAAATCTTCAAAAAAAATCTTGGCAAGTAAAATTTAACAGCACATCAAAAAAATTATGCACCACCACCAAATGGGTTTTATTCCAGGGATACAGGATGGTTCAACATATGCAAATCAATCAGTGTCATATACCATGTCGACAAACTGAAAATGAAAAACCATACGATCATCTCAATAGATGCAGAAAAAGCATCTGACACGATTCGGCACCCATTTGTGATTACGACCCTTGTCAAAATAGGAGTAGAAGGCACGCACCTCAACATAACAAAAGTAACATATAACAAAGCCACAGGCAACATCATAATCAATGGTGAAAAACTGAGCCCCGTTCCCCTAAGCTCTGGAACAAGACAAGGTTGTCCACTATCGCCACTACTAGTCAACAGGCCCTGTTAGAGAGCAATAAGGCAAGAAAAGCACATTACAGGAATCCAAGTTGGAACAGAAAGAATAAAATTTCCATTATTTGTGGATGATACTATACCCAGAAAACCCCAATGACTTCACAAAAAAATTGCTTGAAACAATGAATGAATATAGCAAAGCGGCAGGACATAAAAACAACTCCCAAATCAGCAGCATTTCTGTATACAAACAATGAAGTAGAAAAAAAGAAATTCCTTTTCAATAACACAAAGATCAAATACCTGGGAATAAACTTAACAAAGGAGTTGAAAGACCCTTGTAATGAAAACTACAGGACCTTAACAAAATAGAAGAAGACACAGAGAGATGGAAAATTATTTCATGTTCATGGATTATACGAAACAACATAGTAAAAATGGTCATTTTACCCAAAGCAGTAAATAGGTTTAATGCAACTCCCATCAAAAATCCCAGGGACATTCTTTAAGGAAATAGAGCAAACAATAGTGAAATTTGTATGGAATCACAAAAGGCCTTTAACAGCCAAAGCTATCTCAAGAGAAAAAAAGAACAGTGGGGGAATCACATTTCCTGACCTCACACTATCTTATAGAGCAATCATTATCAAAACAGTTTGGTACTGAAACAAAAACAGACAGAGTGATAAGTGGAACCATCTTGAGAGCCCACAAATAAAGCCACACATATATGGATCACTGATCACACCAAGAGCATACAATGGAGTAGTAAGGAAAGTCTACTTAACAAATGGTGCTGGGAAAACTAGACAGACATCTACAACAAAAGAAACTAGATTCTCATTATCACCATACACAAAAGTTAACTCAGGATGGATCAAAGACTTGGATATAGAACTGAAACCATAAAATACCTGGACAACAATGTGGGAAAAATACTCCATGACCTCAACCTTAAAAAGATCTTTGGAAAAGGAACAGCTATGGCAAGAGGCCAAAGTAAAACTAAGCAGTTGGGACTACATCAAATTGAAGAGCTTCAGCACAGAGAAAGAAACCACCACTAAAACAAAAAGACAACCCATGGAATTTGAGAAGATATTCACACAGCACGTGTAAGGGCTTTATGTTCAAAATCTATAAAGAGTTCACACACCTCGACAATAAAAAAGCAAATGAACCACAAAAAAATGGGGAAAATAAATGAATAGAAACCTATCTATGGCCTACAGACACCTGGAAAAATATTCTATATCACTCATCATCAAGAAATGCAAACAAAAGCAACAATGAGATAACACCTCACACCAGTAAGAATGGCCTCTATGAAAAAACAAAAAACAAAAGAGGAAATAGCAGATGTTAGAGGTAGTGTGGAGAAAAGGGAATTCTCCTACACTGTTGGTGGGACTGCAAATTGGTGGAACCTTTTTGGAAAACAGTATGAACATCCCCCTCAAACAAATAAAGATGGATTTACCCATCAATCCCACCCCTAGGTATACACTCGGAGGATATAAAATCTCTTATCAGAAAAAAAAATCTGCACTCCTATGTTCACAGCAGCACAGTTCACAACAGCAAGACATGGAAACAACCTGAATGCCCAACGACAGATAACTGGATAAGGAAGCCATGGTATAAGATACTCAATGAAATTCTATGCAGCTACTGAAAGTGAAATTGTACCCTTTGCAACAATCTGGATGGAACTGGAAGGAATCATGCCAAGGGAAGTAACTCAGAAAGAAAAAGAGAAACATAGGATGTTTTCACTCATATGTGGAATATAATGAAATGAAACAATAGATAAACCCCAGCAAAAACTCTCAGTGGGGAAAAAAAGGATCCTGGTGTACCTGGTGGAGTTAGCAGGTAGATCAACTGCCTCCAAAGGAGCCCAACCAGGAATCCCAGGGGAAACCAGTGTGAAGAACTAACTAAAGATAAAATGCTTCTTTCTCCTCTCTCTTCCTTGTCTGTCTGCTTAGTAGCCTTCATTCCTGCCTGCACCTTTCCTTTAAAAAAAAGTCCTAAAATTCAGACATTTCACCAATTCCAGCCCAACTGTGCTGAATTCATTAAGATCAGCAAAACTGGATGAAGAAGGTGGCATTAGCTCAACAGATTCAAAAGGCATAAACCTCAAAATATAGTTCATGTCCTCGGAAGGTAACGACACCTGTTACATGATCTGAAAGACCCCTGCCCAAAGAGGGGGCTGAAACAAGCTTTTCATACTGTACAGTTCATCTGCATGTCACTTCCTCTCTCCCCTGCCTATCATCCCCAACTTCTTACACTCTACCTTCAACCCAACAACTTCGAAATATTCATATGCTTACTTTGTTTAATAGTTTGATATTATTTGTCCAAGTGGACTTCACTCTTGGGAGAAAGGAAAATGTCACTTCTTTGAAATACTTGTTCAGTAAGTCTGGGCACACTTTAAGGATGTTCACCACTAGGTCAGCCACCAACTCATCATCTGTGGCAGTTTTCAAGCCCAACAGGAAGTGTAGGAGTGTCAGGTTTCCTCCTCTGTGAAAAGAAAAGAGGGGTCAGTAAGGGATTTCACAACACACAGAATTCACAATAATGGCAGTTCTGCAGAGCCACCCTCAGTAGATAGTTGTTTATACGAATATTTCATTTTTGATGGAGTTCCCTCATGACATAAAGTGGGATGTTTCCAAGGTCCGTGGGGTCTCAGGTCTCCATCAGAGGGCTTCAATTTCAGTCCTCTACTTCCGAGTGGCTGAAAAGTCTCTGCTTCATCCTCTTTCCCATCTCTACTTCCCTGAAGTTGCATTTGACTTCAAAGAAAAAGCCCATTCTCTCTCTCCACCCCAGTCACCTCCCAATCTGCCTAGAAGTTCAGGTTCATATAAAAGGCAAAATCAGCAGGGAGGATTTTGAGATTTTACTGACCATTCTCCCACAACAACACATGAATACATATGTAATATATACATATATATTATATATGTATACACACATAAATATGTGTGCCTAAGTATAAAGAGAATGCATTTTTCTCTTTAAAAGAATTTTTTAACATGAAGTACTCATGAATTGTCCAAGTCCAGAGTGCCATAATTTTATTTCTAAAACCTAATAAGATGGCACAAAGTCTTTGCACGGATTGTTTTGCTTTTAGCTTATTTAAAAATCCTATGTCTTCACTTAACAGCTGAAAAAAACTAATAAAGGGGGAGAAATCTATATGATAATATTCTGACTTGCCCCTAAGTGGGCAGTTTTCAAAAGTATGGCACTTTTCACAAAATAATAAAAGCAGGAAAACCTCTGGACATTAAACTTGCAGAAAGGGATCAAGGAGACTGGGATGACACAGCCAAACCACAGGACTCTGCCCCCGAGGTCTTCTAAGAAAAGAAACCTTTGCACCTGTGCTTGACTCTGTGAAGCCTTAGCGCTTTATGACCCTTAAAAACGGACTAGACCTAAGTTGCCATACTTTAAATATATTATTTAAATATATTATTAAATATTAAATATTAAATAAATAAATATTAAATAAAATATTAAATATATTATTTTCCAAAAGTGAATTAAAAAGAGTGTAATTTTTATTAGAAAGCTACCCTTTTAAAAACTTTAAATTCTTAATATGAAAATCTCATGAGGAAAGTAAGTATAGTTTCGGTTGTCAAATGAATGAGATTTTAAATCTACAGAGTGCTAAAAATACTACACAAATGTATACACATGCTATTTTAAACAAAAATCATGGAATAAAATAAACAGCATTTCTATTTACATAGCAGTTAATACATGTCAGGTGCAGTTCTAGTTCTAGGCAGGTGCTAATGGTATTTCCATTTCACAGAGGAGGTCACAAGGCAGAGCTGAATGAACCTACAGCCCTTCCTCTTAACTTCCACACCAGTCCACTGTGTGTCTCTGCACATGAAGTTTTATTCGAAAAAAATGACGCCCAGTTGTTCATGTCTAATGAAGGCTGCTATGTTGGTATTACAAGGGCAGCTGAAAGGTCACAACAGAGTATGTAGACTGTCAACCCTAAAATACTATTTCGCCCTTTATGGGAAAAATTTGCCAAAATAAGTATGCAAGGAGGCGATGAGTCACTGTCAGCAGTAAGAGCCAAGCAAACAAAGAGTTATTTAGGACCATCAAGGGAGGAAGTCCTCCCTGAGGTGCTGACATCTGCACAGAGAACTGAATGAAACAAGGGAGAGAGTTATTCAATTATGGGGGAATCATGTATTTAATTTTCTCAAAAGTTTTCCAATAATGCCCACACAGACAAAATTCCCTTCCTTTCCTAAAGCACGAACATTTGTCTTTTTCCTGTGGCTTCAAATATTTATGTAAATCACACTACTTAAAAAGACCCACAAGCTGATTCAATATACCCATTAAATAACTGTCTATTTTATGGGTCTATATTCTGGGGGGAAATGCATGTGTTAGGCACAGTTTTATGTTAAACTATAGATGTCTGCTGTGACATTTTAGCAGAAATGAGTTTATTCTTACAAAAAGAGAAAAGCTACACTATCACCAAAACAAAGTTAATAGAAAAAGAAAGAATATGGCAAGTAAATTCATAATATTCAGAATCAAAACAAGTTCAAAGTCTCAAGGAGGGAGAAAAATTTCCACCATGTTGTCCCATTCTGAAGGCGCCAGTCATTTCCCGACTGATGGAAACAAAATCAAACCATCTATGTCCTTAGAATGAAATGCCAAAGAGATAAAAAGGGGCACTGATGATAACCAGAGAATATGTCCAATGTCTGTACTGGCAGATGCCAACAAGCAATTTGATAAACAGAGTTAATATATTTAAAATATATGTAGGCCAATTTGGCTATTAAAAAGTAAAAACAGAGGTATGTATTAGTTATACATCTACAAAGAGAAAGTCTAAATGAATAAAATTTAAATGTGAGATTTAAACCATGTTTCCTTTCAGATGTTATCATGCTTGTGAAATATGAAACAAAATATATAACACAATTTTGAAATCCTATCTTGTTAGCATAACATCTTTGAAGAGAGGGAGTTCTGTTTAGATATTAAAAGCACAGGTTGGGGCATGCACTGGTGGAGTAACGGTCATGTCAATCGCTTCTGAAGGAGTGCAGTGCCATATACCTGGGTTCGTGTCCTGGGCACAGGGGAAGCAACCAATGTAAACTACTAAATAAAAACAAAATGAAATGTGTCGTCCTCCTCTCTCTTCCTGTCTGCCAGCCTGCCTGCCTACCTTCATTCCTGCCTGCACCCTTCATTGAAAAAAAAAAAAAGTACAGGTTGAAACCAAGGCTCCTGGCTTCAAATCCAAGCCCTGTCACTGATAGGATGAGTGACTAATCTTTTTGTGCCCATTTTTTTCATCTGTAAAACTGGGATAAAAATGGTACCCATCCCAGGACTGCAGCGAGGCCCATGTCAGTCCTACTCTCTACAGGAAGACAGATATAAGACTTGTTCTCAGGTCCAGCTGATACCACTGTCTTCATAAGATATCTGTGTGAGATGTCTTAAAGTTCTAAGTTAATTGCCACCCTGACACCCTTGCCTCCAAAGAATAGAAGCTCTCTGGGTCTCCAACTGCTTATTTCCCAAATAAATAGAACCATGTCTAAAATTCTAATTTTGATCCAAGACAAATTCCAGTATTTAACAGATTCCCGTGGGACAGTCACATATGTGGATGACTTCTGAGGAACACACACTTGAGATACACAAGACATGTTACCTGCCAAAGGTACCCAAAGATGCATCATAAAAATTGATTCCATGCTTGAGTGAACAGCACAGATCCATCAGGAAGTTGTGAACAAGCTCCCTCACCATGGTCTTCCCTGCGTCTTTAGAAGCCTATAAGGGTTCAAAAAAATTAAATGAAAATCCCAAGCTCATGAACCTTAGTAACAGATACAGAATAAAAAGACATCACATGCCAAACAACGCAGAAAACATTTTAAATGAAACATCTGATATTATTCAACCACAGAAAAATTTTTAAAAACAAAAGCATCAAGATTTTTAAAAATGCTCTTAAGAGGGGCAAGTTTAAACCTGTTTTTTAAACAAGCTTAAGATGACTTAATTTCTCTTGCTCTTTTGAATAAAATTCCACATTTGGGAGTGTTTTCATTAAGTGCCTGAGGCTTCCTGATAATAGAGTGTACAAAACATGTTTAAAACAAGAGAACATAGGCAAGTCGTGAAGATAAAAGGAAGTAAAATAGGAGGCTCTTGAGAGGCAAACTATTATAAAGTTAACAGGAAGTCTGAACTTGCACTATTCTGGTCAAGACAATGTTGAAAAACACCCAGAAGAAAAGAAAAATGAGAATTAAAATGTATATTGGCCTTTGGGTCAATTTATGGGCAACTGTTCTGATTCAGCACTTGAGTACTTATTACAAAATAAGCTATGTATGTCAATAGGTGAGGAGTTGAGGTTTCCTACATTTAGGATCCTGAAGTAAAAATACAAGTCTACAACTGCAAAAGTTAGATGCAAAAAGAATGGAAGAAAAAAAAAACAGAAGACACAAATGCGAGGAGGAAGAGAGAACCTATAATCTATGTGAGCACTGCAGGAAAAATTAAAATGTCACTTAAGAGAGTAATAGTTTTCTCATTAAAAAAATAGAAGTTGGTATCCCTCAGCGGCCTAGTGGATAAAGCCTCTGACTATAGTCCACATGCATCCCCAGGAGCCAGGTCAGGATCTAAGGCCAGAGAGAACAATCAAGATGAATAATGAAATAAAATAAATAAACCTTTCTTCTTCCTCTCGATTCCTGCCTGCCTACTCATCTTCATTCCTGCCTTAAAAAAACAATAAAAATTTAAAAAATTAAAAAATAAAAGTTCACTACCATGACACCTCAGGGAGCAAGGAGAAAGTTTAGCGTAAAAAACAACGTATTTAAATTGTATTGCATCTAAATGGAGAATATCATCATAAGGCAAAAGGAACATGTCAAATGGAGGAACTCTTTCAGGCAGATGTTTATTGTGATTCCTATCTCCTGGCTGTCAGGATCGCACACCCACGGTGAGGCCATCTGAAACCCAAGAGTGACAGCACCTTGACATTCTCCAGGGTCACATCAACGATGCCATTCCAATTGTACAGAGATGCTATATGGTTCAGAAACTGCCCAGTAAAGAATCGCACCTTCTGGGTTTTTGTGATATTTTTATTGTGAACTACCTGGAAACAAGTAAAGTTCAAATTAAATTATTTTTAATGTAACGTTTATCATTTTTGTCATTTTAAAAACATCAGTCTTATGGCAGAATATTTGGCAAAAGAGAAAAACAAAAATCATTGATTTGTCCACCCTCCTAAGACACCCAGTTAGCACTTGGGTACGGATCCTTTTGGGCCCCACCTACCACCCAAGACTCACACTATACTCGGCTACATCCTGGGGTGTTTTTGTTTTGGGGTTGTTGGCTTTTTTGCTGCTTTGCAATCATATTTACACATAGTGTGTGCCTGCTTTACCACATCTTTAAAAATTCCTTTAGAATTTGGAGAACACCACTGTGGAGAGCTGAATATAATTCTATCCTTATGAATGACCAGAAGTCATACAACAATTCCCCCTAAACTCTGGCGGTGGTCAGCATTCTTTTATGAAGAATCCACTGAATCCCTGAGCCTAGAATCTCTTGGGTATATATACTTGAAATACATTCTGAGGCAACCTCAAGTCCATGAATGTTTAAGACCTCTGACACATATGGCTTCTTCCAGCAATTTGCACACTTCCCATGAAGTATCTTAACTAGAATAGAGCATCATTTTTTAAAAAGACAAAAAACCCTGTATCTCATTTGCATCTTATTTATCTTACTTGCATTGCTTTAAATTAGGTTTTCTCAATCTGACCACTACTAACATTTGAGGACAAACCACTGATGCAGGGGGCTGATGTCCAACTGCTACCAACTATAGCCACTGCCACCCCCTAGGGTGACAGCCAAAAGTGTCTCTCACCATTGTTAAGTGTCTCATGAGGGGAGGTAGGGGGGAAAACAGCGCAAAAGCAGCCCCAGTTGAGAACAACTATTTTAAATACAAAAGTGGCATCTTAATGCTACACAGACATTTTCAGGTGGCAAACTAGTTCACTGCCTTTTGACAATTGTTTATGTCAAGAAGGTCACTGAGTTTCACTAATGGATCACTTAGGTACTTGGTTAATAAAGACAGCGATCCTTTTAGCACGCTTGAAATGTCTGTAAGATAATTGTAAAGGTAGACTATGCGATACAACACAACATTTGTGAATGAGTAAATGAAGCGTTGTCCTTTATAGCTCGAAATTGTTCCAGGGGTCCCCTGTTTACGTAAAACAGCAGTCTTGCCAGCTAAAGAGAATGATTTGGCTGTTCTTTAACGTTCTAGCCCAGACTGTTCATCACCCCCACCAGATTTCTGCTGAGGAAACAGTTTTCTATTCCATCTATTTAACAACCTTTAACCACCCAGGATATTACAGCTCACGAGTCCTGCTACGTACTGGAGAAAACAAATGACAGAAACACTAGCTACCAAACACATACCTTAGTTTTCAGTGTGGACAACAATATGTTGACAGTAGAAATCCTTTCTTCCTTTATGTCTGAGCTAAAAATGCAAGGAATAAATTCTGAAAGTAAAAGTATCAGCATTAAACTCAAAAATATTTTGAATATAAAAACAGAGAGAACAGTACTGCTTGAAGGTAAACAATGCATCTGCTGTTTTCAAGTTTTGTCTTTTTTAGTTACGCACGTTGACAACGGAACAGCCACTTCTGTGTGACAGGAAATCAACAGTATCTCCAGGTGCAACAGGGATAGAACGTTTTAAGCTCGGTTTTTTTAGTTCTGTTTTACTGTCCTTTACTCACATTAAGTAAAATTAATTTAGTATTGTCTCTTTGATGGAGAAAGTGTGGTATGATTACAGTTTATTAAAACTTCTCTTTGCTTAGACTTACTCAAAGATACATTTAAAGTGATGGTCATCATTTTACGGATGAGGGTAGACTTTGGGGTGACTGTTTGCTTTCAGCTGTCCCTCCACACTTTTGGCTCCCACAGAACCAGCCACCACAGCAGGAGGCTGTATCAGCACTAAACATGGGGGTACTGCTGGAGGCATCAAAGCAATACTATTTTGCTTGCTCCATACATGCTTAATTACTGGTCACAGGTGATTTCACAAAAGCAAGTTCAATAAAAAAGAAAAAAGTGAGAAAATACCAAATAAATCAAGAGTCAAATTTAAAATCAACCATAACTGTACTACCAGAGATTAACACTGGGCTTCCATTTAGCTGGTAACTTTCTGAAGTGCCCTTCTCTGTTATATTTAACTTTTTGTAAAACGGGATCACACCTTGTTTTCTAACTGGTTTATACCTAATCAAATATTTGCTAAAAATCTTTAAATGCTGGGGGGCACATCCTTGTGGCAGGGGCCTGAGACGCTAGAAGCCCAACGACTCCGGTTCAAAAGCTAGAGCCAAGTTGAAAAGCCAAGAATGAACAACTAAAAGATGTTTCTTCCACTTTCCTTAAGTGTTTCTTCCTCCTCTCCTTTCCTTACTTTCTTTAGGAAAAACAAAAACAAAAACAAAAAACCTTTAAATGTCAGTAGTTATATTTCCACTTCCTTTTTAATACCTGCATTCACCTTATGACGAGTTCTCAATTTGTTCGCACAATCCCTTGCTGGCAGATAGTTAAGAGGAGTCTAATTTTCCGCTACTGTGAAGAAAATACCCCTAACAAAAATTTTACTCAAATCCTTAATTACTGTTTAGTAGGCACGGCCTTGCTGGATTAGCCACACTGCCCCGCAGAAACACTAACTGAAGTACATCCTGCTCCCTTCAGCCGTGCACATATATCGCTGTCCTTTAGTGGCCGTCCAGACAGCTGCAATGGCCCAGGGGAATTCCGAAGAAAGTCACCCTGCCAAGAGCAGAACATTCGACACAGGACCTGGCAACAGGCGGGAAGAGCCCCGGCCACAGCACCACACAAAGGCAGCCACCACAGCGGCACGGGGTGTCCCTGTGTGTGTCCCTGCACAGACCAGGCCTGCGCCACACGAGCTTCTCTTAAACGGCCCTGCAGCCACATTCTGGAGGAGACTCAGGTTCTCCCACCTCGGGGATCATGGAAGAGGGCTGGAGACTATCACACTGGGTACAGCAGACAGAAATGTTTTAAGCTCCTCCAACAACTTCTAGAGCTCCAGCAAGATGAGTGGACAACTCATCTCCAGACAGGGCTTGATTCTGGGAACTCCTACTGGACCGCCATGTGCTGGGTGCCATTCAGGTGCTGCCAGTTACTATTGTTCTGAGTCTCTTGATAAAATGCCAGTGTCCTTAACAGATGATAAGAATGCATGCTCTAGAGGAACAGCTACCAGAAGGTAGTCAAGTTGGAACTCTTCGAAGCTGTTATTGTCGCTACTAGGCAAAGCCGCCAACATAGGTAACCGGTGTTTTCTTAGAACCTAATTACTAAGGAAAGTCAAGTAGTCAAGGCTACAAATCTGCGCACGCCCTGGAGCCACAAAGCTGCCTGTCTCTGCCCAAGTCTGAGGTTGGCATTGATCCTTTGTGACATGGTTCAGTCTTCCAGGCAGGAGAGGAGGAAGACCTCTGCCCATGCTAACAGTGATAGCAACACCACACTGACCAAGCACGCAGCCTTCATGACAGTGTACGAGGCAGCTGCAAAGGTTGCAATTTGAAAATGGTTTGCAGTGGATTCTCTGAAAACAATCACAAACAGCTTTCCTAGGAGACAAAGGAGCACACCTACCTTTCAACTCCAGGACTTGCACTATGGTGCTGTCATCACCAGAAATCAGAAAGGAAATGGCAAATTGAATGTAGGCCTGGCGGACATCGTGCACTCCCTGGGGGATGAAGGAAACCGAGTATCACATGCGTACCCCACCACTCCAGAGGAGGCAGAAACACAGCAGAATGCACCACCCCCTACAATGTCAGACAGCTTGAAGTCTGAAACAGTGGTCATCTTCTTATGGACAACAAAGGGGTTTTTTCTTTGCTCTCTCCCCCTCCATCTTCTACTCTCCTTTTCCTCTCTTTCAAGCTCTACACTAAAGATAAAATCTAAAAGGTAAAACATAGTTGCATCCCTTCCTCCACTATAATACACAAATATATTTAGTTTACAGACCACTGGTATAGAACAGAAGATTCTCATTCACCCAAATACCATCCATTCCCTCTTGCCAATGAAACAATACATGGTTTTGAAAACTCAACGATAATAGAAAACTGATGCTGCTTTGAATGAGACATCAATGAGGTGATGTCTGGTTTTTATTAGATATTATAAATAAGTTATTAATCCCTACCAGAAACCAAAGCACACACTTTCATATTATAAAACCAGGTGGCCTTCCAGGATTGCAATCTGTACTGTCTGGCTGCGTTGGCCACAATGGGGGAGAGTGGCATCCTCATCCAGGGCCCAAAGGCCATGAGCCACCAACACTTCGGGCCATCAGCTCAATTCCCTCAATATCTATTAGGCAAAACCATTTCTCACCACCCCTACTCTATGTGGTCATGCCAGCCTCTCACCAGCTGAACCAGAACTTCTGCATGTGCTTAGAATCTCTGCATTTAAAACAAAAATTTTCAATTTCAGTTATTCCACAGGTCCTTTAATTTGCTACCAAGAAATAAGTTTGTATCACGGACAATTACTGCCCTGAATGCCTGAAAAGATTAACAAGTTGCTGCCTTCCAGAGAGTTCCATTCCATTTCCAGTAGCAACAGAGGCGGTATTAGTAATGATGCCTATTGAGCACTTGTGCTGTGCCAGACCCGTGTCAAATGCTGCCATGTGTTATCTGTTATTCCATATAACAACCCGAGGCAGAGCTGCCCATCAAACCCATTTTACTCACTCAAAATCACATAACTACTAAATGATTAAGTACTAGAACTGGAATAAGGGGAAATAACTGAACAAACCTATTGCTTCATGATTGACTTTATTTTTCACTACAGAATTCTTTCTTTTCAAGACTCCCATGGCAGTTTCATTTCACCTTTTCTCAAGGTACAAGGATCACCAGGCATCATTTAGTCCTCTACGTATTTCATGAATTCCAACTTGTTTGTTAGGTAGGTTTCTTTTAGCAAAAAAAAGGGAATCTAACCCATGCTCCCTAACACAGACCCAGGCCATGGACATCCACTATATTTAGTGAGTTTATCTGTCTGAGTCACACTGCATTTTAGGAAGACTTTGTTAGATCATTGTTCATTTATTCCAAACACACTAAAAACTCCAAACTATCCTTTCCATTCTGGACCCTTATCTGTGAGCCTCTTTGTAACACAGGTTTTGGGTAAAAGTGATCACTATCTTGAAAATGAACTGCATTTCCTTAGAATGTCTAGTATCTTCATTCACCAATTCAGTGTTGATAACATAACAATTATATTCCAGATCCCCACTTCAGCCTGAGAGGATACACAGATGAAAAAGGTCTCGGAGTCTCCTGTATTTGGAGACCTAAATGTAACCACTGCTTCCAAGCTACTAGATGCCTCCTCATCCAAAGAAACACATCATCTAATTCAAGTACAGGTCATTTGTTATCTTGGTCTACCAGGGCCTCATGTTTCCAAAGAAGGCTGGTGAAATACTAAAACCTTGTCTCATAACATTAAATTTGGTCTTATTCTTTATCTGCTAGTGGAAAAGGTTCTACAAGGTTTGTGGGGTTTTTGACTCACTGAAGGAACATTGGGGAGAGCCTTGGAATGCTGGTTGCAGTTATCTGCCATTCTAGCTCTTTCTATCCTGCTTATATACAGAAGAGTTGGTACTAGATCTTCCAACACTGATTTTTTGAGGGTTTTAAAAAGTTATTCACACTGGCTGCTTCCCCTGCAGACCTGGGACTTGAACCTAGAGGACGTGGCTTGCTTCTTTGGAGGTGATTGATCTAACTACTGCTCCACTAGGGCACACCCCAACACTGAGTTTTGAATTGAAACAGAATTTAGTTCTCGCCTTCTGGATTTTCTTCCTTTTTTTTTTTTTACAGAGGTGATATGCTATTTATTCTGAAACGAAAGAAATTAAGAGACAAAAGATTCAAGGGTGAAGTTTGTTGCCTACTTAGCCCCCTAAAAACAGGAAATCTCTGGTGGTCGAGATGAGAGGCAGTCTGAAAACCTTGCAATGGCTTTTTTCTTTTTTAATTGTAGCAATTATTCTACACATTAAAATAATTTCCTATGTATAGGTTCCCCATTTTTAGATATATTTAAACCCACCATGTCCTTCACCAATCACCAAGTGTTCTTTCCCACTGCTCAGTGGGCTCCGTCACCATCAACTGGTATCTATCTTTCTTCTTTTGACTTGTTTCACTTAGCATAATCCCATCTGGATCCATCCATGCTGATTCAAATAACAAGGGTTTCATCTCCTCTAAGGGCTGTGTAGTACTCCATTGTATATATGTATCACATCTTCTTCATCCATTCATCTGATGTTGGGCACTTAGGTAATTTCCAGTTCTTAGCTGCTGTGAACAGGGCAGCAATATCCTGCTATCTATCTTGAATACTCCAGATACCTAACACTAGACGAACAAGAGCCCCAAGACATAGAGGCAGCCACCCAACAACCCCGTACCCCACAAGCAGTCATGGCTATGGCGCCCACTGACCACAGACTGTCCCTCGTCCTCTGCCCACCATCTCAAGCACAATCCACCAATGGCAAGAGGATCACCCACCTATTCCTCATTTCTACCCTGTGACTTCATGAGGCTATTATCCCAGGAAGAAAGTGTCCTGAACTCTCTATGGCTTGCTCTGCAAAACACTGTCTAAAATAGACTAAAACATATTTGGTAAAACTGCTCTCTGGCAAATGATTTTAACAATGCTTCCTTTGGCAGAATGAATATATCCACAAGTCTCTCTCACCATGAGGGTTTAATAATACCCTTCAAAATGTTAAGACACACTCATTCAAAAAATATCTACCAGCTTCTTCAATGACTGAAAGAAAAGTTGGGGATGGGGGAAGGGGCAGAAAATTTGAAGAAATTTAAGAAATCTATCAATCAAACACAATGTGTAACCCTTATGTGGATCCTGATTTGAACCATGAAGCATGAGGACATTTTTGAGACAGTAAGGAAAAACTGATATCAAGCTGAGCATTAGATGATACTGAGTAAGAAATTATTAATGTGTTGGGTGCAATAATGTGGTTTTGTTTTTTAAAAATTCCTTTTCGGTTAGAGATAAGCACTGAATTATTTATAGTGAAAGGATTTAAGTGTGGGGTTTGCTATAATTGACTGTCCTAAAACAAAATGAAAAGGGGGAGAGGTGAGAGAGGCTGGAGCTGGATGGCAGCTGCACGGAGTCTACTATTCTGCTCTATTTTCAAATGTCCCCAACATTCCCTACATTAAAGACATGTTTCAAAGTACTGAAACTATTTCATACAGTGTACAAAGTATTTTAGATGCTCAAAGATACTGAGGTACAGGATTACACAAAGAAAGTAACACTTTCTTCTTGACAGCAGTTCCCATTTCCCAGATGTGGGAGAGGTACAATTACCCCCCGAGACAGCAGTTCCCACTTCCCAGATGTGGGAGAGGTACAATTACTCCCCGAGACAGCAGTTCCCACTTCCCCAGATGTGGGAGAGGTACAATTACTCCCCGAGACAGCAGTTCCCACTTCCCAGATGTGGGAGAGGTACAATTACCCCCCGAGACAGCAGTTCCCATTTTCCAGATGTGGGAGAGGTACAATAACTTGCTGAGACCCTGTATGAAGCAGCACGGGCACAGCCTTGCATGAGCTTTTCCAGATCATGTGTCCTGGTGGTGGCTTACAATTATACTCAAGTCTATTTTACTTTGATAACTGGGCTGGCTGAGGTCCAAAGAGGAATCTGATGAATACTGACTGCCAGACTGACTGCCAGGTAGGACTAAACAACCATGATATCTGCCCTCATGTGAGAACAGCACATACACTTGTATTAGGAACACATTTAAACACTGGAAGCCATTACTAATTGAATGAAATTTGTTGACACATTAATAAAGTTCAGTATCTATGAGACACTAAGACTGGGATTTTTTCCCTCGGAGAACACCTTTTCGTAATTTCAGGAAAAACCTCAACACCTGGTGTTACCGTGATTTAAGTCTCAGTAGATTACCTGGCAATGTAGAAACTCTTGCTACCCAGGAAGAGTTAGAGAACAAGGTCACATATGAGGGCAAGAGACAATTATTCTAATGTGGTGCTCGCTTCACAGAGTCGAGATTGCTATCTGCCGGTCTGTTCTTTGGGCTCAGGAAGCAGGTACGGAGAACCGAGCTGAGACTGTCCACAGTACTGGAGTGCCAGCAGGGAAAGGTCTGGTGAGGGAAAGGAGCACTTCCACAATACCATGGACACATGGAGATTATTTTGTTCACCTCGTGAAGATGCTTACAGGCCAAGTCATTCTCACAGGCCAGGAAGGCACTGTAGAACTGAGCCCCCAGACAGGCTATCCTTGAATGTCCCTGTCACTTAGGCTCTCTGCTAGGCGACCAGGCGTCCCTCCCACCATAGGCCAAGAGCCCTTCCCACAGCTCCATGGCTGCCCAGGCACTCATTTCTCCACACAGAGGCTTCCTACTCCATCTATGTGGGAACCAAGGCCAGAGGGAAGGGGAATACATGGGAGGAATAGGTGGGGCACCTCACCTTTGAATCCCTCTTGGTCACCAGGGTATATAAGGTCTTTTTATTCAAATCAAAATGGCTGCAGATGTCCCTGGCAGACTCAGGACCCTGGGTCACCATGGCAGCCATCAGGTTCAGGCAGGCTCGAGCCATCCTGCAGAGACAGGAGGAAATCACTCATGTCAGGAACAGAAGCTACCTCATCAGGAAGCCAACCCCACACATGGCTGTGGCTTGCTATCCCCAAACCAGAGAAAGGAAAGAGAGGCAGATATTTAAAAGAAAACAAATGAAGCTAAAATACTGAGTCTGATGAGGATCTAAGAATGCAAAATACAAGGTACAAAGAAGATGGAAATTTCTCTCTCCAATATATTGTCATGTAATGGGAAGACCCGCAGCTCATATCTCTGCCTTTACAAAGCTCAAGAGTGAGCCCATATGCCTTTCCATTCAGTAGGTACCCAGAATCTGGGTTAACTGAGCACCTTACATACCAGGCAGTTCTGGTGCTGCAAAGATGTCATTTTCTAAGACAGACAAGGTCAACAGCCATTTTCACAATGCATTCTAGTGGAGGGAGACAGTCAACAGATTGACACAGACCACGTCAAACATATAGCTATATAAATTAAGAGCAAAGACATTTTTCTCTAAGGCTAAAGAGACATAAAGTGACAGTGGATGTAGAATGGTCAAAGAAAACAGCCCTAGAGAACACTGCTGCAAAGCACATGAGGCACAGAGGACAGGCCATGGAAAGAGGTATCTGGCATGCTCCCCAGTTAGTAAGGAGAGCAGCAGAGCAGGAGGTGAGAGGGACACGTGGTAGGAGGAACTAGAGACCAGGAGGAGCTGGTCAACAAAGGAAGGCGACGGAGAGCCATGATCATGATGGCCTCAGAAGCCACTCCTCTCTGCTTTATAAGGAAAGAAAGATAGTTGGGAATGACCACACACCAAGCCCAAGGTTAGTCCTACCATGGAGAGACCGGTGACTTACTTGTAACCAGAGGCATACAGGGACTCACAGATAAGCTTCATGTGGTTATTCATGAGCTTTTTCACAATGTTGGTTCCCACAACATGAAAATGGGAAAGATCACTTGCCGTTCGTAATAATATGGCCTCAAAAACTTGAAATATTAACAGCATCTGCGAAGAGAAGAGTTGAAATAAGTATGAGCCAGTCCCCAGGAGCTGGTACAAATCTTGCTCCCACTCTAGCTAAACAGAGAATAAATTACTTATAATTACACAAAATAAAATGAAAAGACATACTTCTATTTATGACTGGGCTTCATTGCTTTGGTGAGAGTATGGTCTACCACTTTATAGCAGTAACCCTGAGATTTTAACAGGTTCATAAATATCCAAATGTTGAACCCCTTTAGAGCCAGAACAAAGCCAACTCAATATGCCTCTGCAACAATTCTGACCTACTTCTCTTTTATTAAAACAAATCACATGGAAACCGAGTATATTTAGATTAAGACACTTTCAGCCTTCCTTCTGGTATTGTTCACCAATAAAAAGTGAGCGCCTTCCACTAAAATGCTTTGAAAGGTCATCATGCAAAAATGAATGCATTCTGGGCATACCCCAGTGGCTCAGAGTTCTAGAACACCCTGGGAGTAGTCCTACATACATCCCAAGTTCCCAGGTTCAAGACCAGGGGCTCAGGGTGGGGAATAATCAATGTGAACAACTAAATAAAAATAAATTAATGCTTCTTCTTCCTCTCTCTTCTTGTCTACTTGCCTACTCGTCTTTATTCCTGCCTGCACTTTTCCTTTAAAGAAGAAAGAAAAATGAATGCATTCCCACAGCACAGGGACAAAGCATCATTTTCAGTACAAAAGCCGATAATGTTCTGAAAACTTATATTACATTTCTCTTCATCAAGTTTAACACAATAGCAGCATGAACTTTTTCTTCCTATGAAGTCAGGTAAGGAATAACATACTTCACTTTCAGGTCGCTTCTCCCCACTCAGGAGCTGGAAAATCTCCACACACTCAACGGAAATTTTTATATACCCTTCCACAACATCATACATGTCTTCTCGTGGTAGCTTCTTGGCAGCAGAGACAAAAGCTTCCAAGGCTGAAACAAAGATTCATGTTCAAATGTTAACAAAGACTGAAGTTACATTTGCTGTCTCTCTCCAACTCAGGCTTTCAGCCACCATTTAATGAGCACCTATGATACTGGGTTCCTGGGCATGCTGGTAAACAAACTGGAAATTGTCTCTACCCAACAAGGTACTTCCAATCTAATCACAGAGACAGCAGCAACTTCATGAATATTTATTAAGCACCTACCACAATCATTAAAATAGATATGTAATTACATAGCATTAGTAAATGCTATGAAGCAAAAGTCAAAGGTGTCATAACTAAGGAATATAATTTCGACTGGAGGATTGGAAAGGTTTCTCTAAAGAAGATGCTGAACCTGATAATGGTAAGACTAAGTTATGAGTTGGGGAAAGGAAGGTAGAAACAGTGTTCCAGGCCAAGGATGTACAAAGGTCCAGAAGCTAAAAAGTATAGTGTGACTGGAGTCCAGTCTGCCAGAACATAAGTGGGTGAGCAAATGGAGAGGTGGCTGCATGAAGTCAGAGAAGCGGGCAGAACTAGATGAAGTAAGTAATGATTTTGGAGTTTATCAAAGGATGGTAGGACACTACTGATATTTACTCACTCTTACCTGTGCCCTAATAATAACAGCCCTTAATCATGAAAGGAGTGACAAGACCAGATCTGAAGTTTTAAAAGTTCTCACCGCTGACAGGTGAACTGGGCTTCAAGAAAGCCAGACAGAAAAGAGACTAACTCTGGGCAGCTACAGGTGCAATCCCAGGAGGAACTGATGGTACCTAAACTGGAAGGATGAAGGAGCCAGAGGAGAGCAGACACAGATAAACTCGTGGCGGAAGAACCAACAGGGTTAGGAGTGAACTGAGATAGAGGAAGATTTCTGTCGGAAACATCCAGTGACTAAAATCACCACTTACTGTGATGTGGAACACAATGACAACATGAGATAGGGAGATGGAGAATTATGACAAAGCCTTTTTCTATCACCAGTGAAGTCATGGGTAACAACTTTCAAAGAGCTTTGCCTGCAGCAGCACCCTTCTTGATCCAGGGGTCCTCCCTGACGCTGACACTGATCCACTCACTCCTGAGCACTCTTTGGACCCTCACCCATGTAAGCTGCAGCTCTCTGCAGAAGGGGATAATGAATGAGACTCGATAAAGGAAATGTAAACTATACACACGCATGCAAACACACACGCTTCAATATTATTCCGTCATAAGAAAGGAAATCCTGCCTTTGGGGACAACAAAGATGGACCTTTAGGACATTAAACAAAATAAGTCAGACAAAGAAACAGTATACGTTTTCATATATATGGACTTTTAAAATGCTGAACTCAAAGAGAGTAAAACAGTGGGTGGGTTAGAGGATGGAGAAAATGGGCGATACTGATCGGGGCAGAAATTTAGAGGTCTAAGATGAGTAAATTCTGGGGATCTAAAGTTCTACACGCTGACTATATTAGTTGAAGTATACTACATACTTTTTTTTCTCATAACCTACATACTTTCTAAAAGGATTACTGTGAAGTGCGAGGAGCGGTCATACTTTTCAAATGCTGAGATTAAGTGAGAGAATCTGCTCCATGAGTCACTAGTTCAACTTGGTCAACTGACAAGGCCTTCTAGTGGCTTCTGGCAGGTAGTGGCATGTGGTGTCCATGCGCGTGTTGGAGTCAAAGCTACTGAAAACAGCGCTCATGTCTCACTGAACAGCCTGGGCTGACTGCAGTCGGATCGTGTGCTGTGAATCAGTAGTGCACCTCCTCTGCCCTTCTGAAACTTGCGATGAGGTGGTTTTGGAGCCTGCTGGGGTAAGCCCCCAGGGTTAAGAGATGCGCGTGGTCGCACGGAACTGTTAGAACCGAGCGCTGTGGACCCCGCTGCCATCACGGACAGCGCAGGACCAGTGAACGAGCAGACAGTCCCACAGCGGTCCGCGGAGACCACGGAAGCCCCACCGTCCACACAATGGCAGCCTCAAAGCCACAGAAGAGGGACCGCGTCTGGTACTCGGGGACCTCCTAGACAGAAGCCCGGAGGCGCCAGTACCGCCGCGCGCGCCCCCGCCGGCCCACCCCGCGCTCACCTGGGCTCGCGCCCTGCGGGTCCCTCAGCTGCGTCTTGAAGCGCACGCCCGTGAACTCTTCCGCGCGGGTCCGCTTGGCTGCTCCTGGTGGGAAAGCCGCGTCGTCCTGCCCGCCCGGGGCCTTCCGCTTGGACCCCATGGCAGAGAGAGTCGGGACAGGACGGCACCCACTCACCGGGGAACCAGCAAGACCAGACCGCGGTGGCAGGCGGAACCGCGTCTCGGCCACACGTGCACCGGAAGAGGCGGGGCTTCCGGTAGGGCCGGACCTATAGAAAAAGGCAGATGGAAGGGGCGGGTCTGCGGAGGCCAGGATTAGCGGAAGGGGCGGGGCCGTGGAAAACGGGGAGCTGGGAGTGTGCGACGCGTCTGGTAACTGTGGTCCCCAGCTGGCTCGGTTCAGGCCCGAGTGGCGAGTGGACACTGCATGGCACGCCCACCCGTCTCTCTGTCCCCCGGAAGCCCTCTCGAGGGGACTCGGCGGCTCGGCGGGAAGAACCGCCAGACCCTCCACTCCCACACAGCAGTACCTGCAGTGTTTCCCAGCCGCACATTCATCAGTATTTGACAGCAGGGGCCCCTAAAAGTACCTATTGAAGAGCTAGTTTGAAACGTAGTAGGATACGGTGCTTTGTGATACATGACTAGAAGGTGGATACCCCTGACTAAATGCCAGGCACTTATTTCAGAGAGGTCCTCCCCTGGCACCAGGGCCTAGTTCTGCGGATGCCCTGATAGACTCCTCATAATGTTAGAGTTGAAGCTGGGGTCAATTGGAGTGTAAGCACGCAAGGGTACCATGGGAGGAGGGGGTGTTTATACCCCCACTGGGGAAACCTGCACCCTTGTCTGGCAATTTGGAGCTACCTTGTTGGATGTGTTTGCCCAAATTAGCAAACGGATTGAAACCAGGACAGAATTTCAAACCAGGCAAGACCTGGTGTGGACAACGTTGCTACACAGGGACAATCCCCTTGAAACGGGATGTATGGTCATCCTGGCCCCAGTTTCTTGCTTTGTGTGCAACCTATACCAGGCCAGTTTATCTAGTGAGATGTTGCCCCAGACTGACTTCCATCCCCATTTCTAAACTGATGAAACAACTTGCTCCCTTTCAGTCCTTAGGGTTGGGAGGAAAGGATTAAAGTCTGTGAAAATCCTCTGAACAAGATAGTAGCCTCCATGCCTAAATTCTTGTCATTAAAATGTAGAGAATAAAGTAGTGCTTCCTAATCCCTGGGGCTGTTCTGAGCTGAGAAAATGATGCAATGTATGAAAAAAATGCTTTGATGGGAAAAAAAGTACTGTGGATTTTTGTAAGATGGCATTTATTGACTTGAAAGCATAAATACTCTGAAATAAAATGAGGTATACATGAATAAGTAAAAACAAGTTGGTGCATTTTTAATACAACTTCATTAATACTTGGTTGTGTTCAAATAAATCATGGACCAACTCATTAGATGAGTAATTTGGTGATTCCTGGAAGCTGTCAGGTTGTCGTCTAGTCTAAGGAAATACTGCTATGTGTTCTGTACACAGATGTGTAATGGGCATCTGAGGACAGGGCCTGTTGTGGTTTCTGAGTATCTGGGAAAAGCCTATCATTGTACACAAATCTATGAATTCCAGCCATCATCCCACATGTTAAATTTTATAACTTGGTAGCATGCCTCAAATTTTAACAGTATATATTCAAATGTTTTCAGGAAATATGTGCAGATACTGATAGGACAATGCCTACAATAGCCATATCCTCAATAAATATATATTTAGTTGATGTCCAGGGTCTCAGGATGTACTACTCAAAGATACTAGGTTATTTGAATTGAAGAGTCTATTTTTGAAGAACAAAATGTAGCAAAATCCATACCCAATTTAGAGATTAAAATATCACATAATGAATTTCAAAACTATTGTGGAAACTGGCCTACCATCAATCATTAGAAAGAACTATGAGAAAATGCAGAAATGCTAAATAACAATTTATTCAAATTAATAGACAGTAAAAAAGAATTATTCTTCAAACCAAAGAATACATTTTCTCTTTAAGTAACACAGAACAGTTATAAAATTTGACTATGTTCTAGGCCACAAAGGAGGCCTCAATAAATTCTAAAAAATCAATATCTTACAGACTATTTTCTCTGATCACCCAGAAATAATATTAGACCTTGATTATAAGAAATACATTTTTTAATCCCATAAACCTGGAATGGAGGAAAAACTTCTAAGAAATCTTGGGAAGCAAAAGGGATATTATAAAAGACTTGGTATAGGAAAAAATGAGCACTTTATATAGTAAAATCTGTGGAACACAGTGTTTAGAGGAAAATTCATAACAAGATACATTTATCAAAAACAAGAAAGGTTAAAGAGAGTGAAGTTTGTCTTCTGTGTCTGAAACTGCATGTTCAAATCAAGAAATGGGAAAGGTATGTAGAACTAACCTCAAGAAACAAGGAGGAAGAAGAAACAAGGATGTGAACATAAATAAATTACAAGAAAAAACACTAAAGATTCATAAACAAAAAACTTAAAGTTTTGTGTTTGTAGTTTTGAATTTTTTCTTTTTTTGATTAAGCATAAGCAAACCTGTGGCAAGATTAACAGAGAGGATAAGTGAAAAAGTAAAAAATGAAGGAGGAAATTAGTACACAAAGATTTTAAATAATAAATAATATGAAGAAATAATCACAAAAGCTTTTGAAATGAAAATAACAGAGAAACTTCTGGAAAAGGATAAAAATCCCAATATTGATACAAAAGGTACTGGAGAATTTGAATAGACAAACAGTCACTAAATAAAATTATGAAATAAGCCTTTCCCAAGTTACAGATGAGCTTTAAGTTTAAGTTCTAGCAATCTTTTATTTAATTGATTTTTGAAGGATTGTTGCATTATAACATGAACTAGGTTTAAGGTATACATGATGGCAGATTTATATTTTATATATATATAAAACAGTAAGCTTATCACTATTATCTTTTGCCCATCACTAAACAATCTCCTCTATCCATTTTTTCCACCATCCCTCTCCCATTTCTTCCTGCACCCCTTGATTTGCTTCTTTTTTTTTGACTAGAAGTCTATTGTTGCTTAAGTTACTTATTTTTAAGTCTATTTTTCACTTCAATTTGTTTGCTATCTCAGTGCACCTAAACACACATGAGTGATTTCATATGACATCTGTCTTTCTCCTGGCTTATCTCGCTAAGCATAATTCCTGCACGTTCCATCCATTTTGCTGCAAATGACAGGGTTTCACCTTTTTAATAGCTACATAGTATTCCACTGCATATCCACCACATTTGGTGGTGGGGTTTGAGGGAGAAACTGCCTCTTTCAAAAGATGTGTCAGTTTTCAGTATCAAAAGAGTTGCACTGTTGGTTTCTTTCTCCCAGTTGGCCCTCAAAGAGACCACTCCAAAATAGAGAACATTTTGAGTCAGTAAGTTACAGGATGCACACCTAACAGAACTCATGTGATTTTCAGATACATTTTTCTGTTAGGTGAGAGAATGCTAGAGGAGAATGGGGCTGGGTCATTCCACTCTGACGCGAAGAAAGATAGAGAAGCCTATATGATGATATTTATTTGCTCTGGTGAAAGAAAAGATAAGGCTCAAGTCAAAACACTTTCCCTTTAGGATGAGGTGTGAGGGAGAGCATATTTTGTTGGGAGTATTTCAGAATGGCTGCTTTTCTTTCCCCTTATTGGAATCATGAACTTTTCTCTGATTGTCACCTTGAGAAAATGGCAGAACTACTAGGGTAAACTCATGAATGAGTGTGGAGGCCCCCACAAGAATAACCCCAAGCCCTAGAGTTTTTCACTCTCAAGCTTGTCCACACTCAGCCTCCAGACTTTCATTTATTGCAGAAACTTTCCTGACTGGACTGTTCCTCTGGGACTGTGCTTGTCTGTTTGAGTGCTCATATTTGCACTTAATCTGATCTCTTCTGGAATTCTGTGGCTTCTCTGAGTATATTACTGCACCCAATAGTGTATGTATCTGGCCATTTCAAGAGAAAGAGACTGTCTCTAAAACAGACTGTGTCTGAGTAAGAACTTGATTCTGGATTCCACAATAGGAGATGGGGCTAATACCTAATCCACATGCACCCCAAACTTCAGAGGAAGAAAGCTATAAAAAAGGGAGGCCAAAGGGAGATTTGGAAGATGTGTCCTCATCGCATGTACTAGGTGCTCCTTTCCTGACACATGCATTTCTGCTTGTCACGCTTCTTCATGTGTTGCATGTCCAGTAACATGAACTCTCAGACCCTGGGTGTGAATTCTATCCTAATAACGAAGCAAAGATCATTGTGGGGACACTATGTTGCCAGTCCTCAGGTTTAAAGTTGAGAGCAGTGGAGAATCACCAGCTTTGCACCTAGAATCTTTGAGGATGGGACATCTGGACTGTTGTGTATAGGAATTTTCCTGAAGACATTCTGAATGCTATTGTTGATAGCATAAACTGTTAACTATTTCCTTGAATTATTTGTCCTCTTTTTTCTTTCCCTTCCCCATTTGTCACAACAAGCTATGAATGTGATTTGCATTTTTGTTTTATCCTGATTTTATTGAGTATTCTATCAAGTTATTGTCCTGAATTTTTTCTCTATTTGGCATAATGTACTGTTTCATGCTACATCAGTTTTCTGTACTCCAGGTGTTCATTCGGGGGAAATATGGCTACACTATGTTAATGCAGTTTGAAAACCTCATCATGTATCAACATTACTAATTTCAGAACTTTAGAGTAAATCGAGAATGGTAGGAATGTGCAGGGATGAATTTCACAGAACGCAGGGTACTGAACATAGTTTTTTTTTGTGTGTGTATGTGTGTTGTCTTATATTTTTAGACTAGAATAGATGTTGAGCTTAGTATTTTGGTGGGAACGATTATTTTTCTGTTCATATAAATGGCCTTTCAATACTGATTCTATGAATGTGAGTTTAGGTTTCAATATATGACCCCAAACAAGACTTTTATTCAACAGCTGGCAAAAAATGTTACATTTTGTTACGATGATGTCACCCAGACTGTCCCTAGGTTAGAGCACACTGAACAAGTTTCTCAATCACCTAATAAATAATCACTCTTTTAAGAAAAAAATGATAGGCAGATAATAGTTAAGGAATTTATTTATTAGTGGATAAGCAAACACACACACATATATATTTATTTTATTTACATACAAAAACAAATATGTAACATATATAGGTGAGGAGAGAACTGAAGCTTTATATCAAGAGATCTTTGCACACACCTGCATACAGAACTGTTTTTTTTAAAACCAAGTCTCATCAAAGTATTTTTGATGCAATGTGTTTTGTATTCTCCTGATAATGATGTGGATCTCTTTCCAAAAGTTTTTTTTTTGTCTTTTTTGACTGAGAATGGGTCTCACCTTGAAGCACATGTCTTTGTGGGGAACAAACAATGCAAGATGCTAATACTTCACAAGAACATGAGACTTTCTAACAGATGACGACCCACCTTCCTATAAACTGCTGCATATTGGATCAAATATCTGTTCCCCCTGGTCAGGCACCTGGATCATTCAGGGAAACAACCATGAGTACTTTTGTCCACAAGTGATGTTGACTGAGGGAATCACCCACATCACTCTATCGATGTCTCCCATTCTACAAACTGCATTGGGTTAGGGCTATGTGACTGTGAGGCAATGAAGCTGGATGTCCCAGAAGAATGGTCACAGAACCCAAACTGGGATTTGGATACAGCTCTGGGACTTAAGATGTGAGGTCTCAGACAAACACTGTCACTCTAATGCCCATCCTGACCATTATACTGTGTGCTTTGCATACATCCTGTCAATTCAGAGGTGATGGTTTGTTTACTATCCCACTGCTCAGGTAGAGAAACTGAGGCCAAGTAAAGAGTGTGGTGAGGTTTGCAAGCTTCTGAGACATGGATGTAAGATGAAAACACAGCAGGTAGCCCAGTGCTCATGTTCTGGACACAGTCCCCAATTACTACTCAGCCATGGGGCCAATAGTTACTGTGCAAAGAATATGCAGTGTCTGTGTCTGTGTTTGAAAACCTGAGACCATGGAGTTCCTGGCACTGTTAGGAGGCTCCAGTACATCAGTCCGGGACATTTTGGGATGCATATTATCACAGACCTGGTCAGGGTCATTTATGTGAAAAGCACATGCAATGTCCATATACTTCGGGTCCATCCACTTTTTCTTACTGTTGCCTGACATCACTTAGGACAACAGGACCACCTCTGTCAGTGCGCAGGTCTTTTCCTACACGGATTGAAAACCAATAGGAATTAAGATGGTATTTCCATGGCATTTGATGGTGTTAGCATTATGAGAATGAAATACTCAAACCGTGTATTACTCTAGGGACAGTGAGCAACAAGGTTTTCAAATCGGTGTCTCTCCTTCATTGCACCTGTCCTTACAGCTGGATTAGGGACCTCAGGGCTCCATCGGGGCTTGTTCCCCACACGACCTACCTCCTTGTTGGCGTGGTTAACGCAAACGCAGACAACTATTTCACCCAATGAGTGTCAACGTATGGTAAGAAACAGGAAGCTGGAAGGACAGATATTAAATGATTCATAAGGGAAAATTAATAAGATTGATTGAAATGGCATTGTAAAATTTATGTAAGTCAGGAAACAACATTAGACTTAAATATCTGTATCTTTTTCATCATGATCACCTTCAAGGTCTAGTTTTCATTTGCTCGTAATAGTGATTTCTAAATATCTGGATATCAGTCCTGTCTAAACCTGCCAGATGTCTGGAACTGAATCCAGTCCCCAGTTAAAGGCATTCTAGGACCAGGGAAAATGGCTACACAAACAGGTATTTTGACTCCTTCATGTCACTTTAGGAGGTCTTGACCCAGAAGAAAGTCTCTGGTTCTCACCTCTGTAGCGTTCTTCTCCTTTGCCTCCTTCCTCCTTCAAGTGCTAGTGGACACCACTGACCCTGCTTGTTACCCGGCCTCATCCTCTGCAGTCCTTCATCCACATTGAGCAAAACTCCCTAAGTGATTCCTGAGCCACATCCCCACTAATGTGATAGTTACTCTGTGTCCATCCATCTCCTGACCGGAGGAGTCTTCCAGTCATGGACATAGGAAGAGGCCCCTCTGTTGTCAAGGATAAGTCTGTTTTCTTTGAGGAAGAAATGATACATTCCTGGTCTCCTTTCATCCTGTTCAGATAGGAATTAAAACAATCACATACAGAATAGGCTATGTTTACTTAGGAGGGTGAGAAATAGAGGAGAAACTTATTGATACTTGATGCAAAAGGGCATTCAAATGAGCAAAGTTTATAAAACACTTTATAAACTATGTTTCCAGGCCCCTTTCCTCAGGCTCAACTTTTTCACTGGATCATGATTTGGAATTTCTACTAAAATGGTCTGGAGAGATACTTTCTCCTGGAAGAACTTGTATCTCCATTAGTGTCCTCTGTGCTGCCTTAGGGACCTTTGACTTTACCCTGGTTTCCTGTTTTCTAGAGTGTCCAGAGAACAAAATCCCTGTACACTTCAGACCGGCGGTGGTCTCACCCTGTGATCCTCTCTGTCACTGCAGGAGTCTCAGGAACACAGGACAGCAGTTAGTATTTTGCAATCTTTCACCTGCTGAGGGAACAATACACATCAGTAACATGGGGGTTCCTTAGTGGTTTTTGCCTCTGAAGCCACCCTATTATACTTCTTAAATATTTAAAAGTTTTCGCTGCAATTTACACTATACGTTTATAATTAACTCCATTCAATTTATAATAACTCTATGTATCTTCATTGTTGGTTCAAGTACCTTTTCACAGAGTAGTTCCAATTACTCCCATTTGTTTAAATTGATCTCACAAATTCTACTTAATCATAAGCTATTATCATCAAAGTATATTTTTTCAAATATCTAGAACCAAGATACTCTTAGATGAATTAAGAAAATAAATAAAAACTAATTTTATTTTGCCTTCATTTGATTCTTTCCGTAACGCTCTTTCTTTAGGTGACACAAGTGTCTGATCTATATCATGTTCCTTCTGTGAAGAATTTCTTTTAATATATCTTGTCAGGCAGGTTGGCTGGAGACACATTCATTTTTATCCTGGAAAGTATTTCTCCTTCAAATTTTAATGGTAATTAGAATGGATACACAATTACAGAAACGTAGTTTGTTTTTCATTGAACACTTTTAATATATCATTTCATTATTCTTGCTGACATAGCTTCTGAAGAGGTTTGAATTTATGCTAGTTTCACTGCAGAGAAGGTTCGTAATTTTTAATTTTTTTTGCCATTTTTTGGGATTCTCAGCTTGTCTTTAATTTTCTGAAGTTTGAACAGGATTTACCGTTTGTTTCGATCATGTTTGTTATTTTTACTTTGTATCTTTGAGATCTAGAACTGCCATTTGATATATGACAAAATTTTAGCCATCATTAAATTTTCAAATATTTTCTTTCCTTCTTTTCCCCACTCTTCCGTCCACTTTGCCGTCTTCCTTCCTCCTTCTCTCCCTTCCTCCCTCCCTCCCTCCCTTTCTCCTTTCCTCCCTCCTTTCCTCGCTCCCTCCCTCCTTCCCTTCCGTCCTTACTCCTTGCCTTCTTCCTTCTTTTATTCTTGCAATCCTTCCTTCCTTCTTTACTTCCTTTCCTTCTTCCCCTTCCCTTTCTCTTTCTTCCTTTCTTGATTCCTTAATTTCCTCCTTCCTTCCTCCCTCCCTCCCTCCCTTCCTTCCTTTCTTCTCATTCTTTTTTCATCCTATCCTTTCTTCCTTCCATATTTCCAAGTTCTTTCCCTTTTCCACCCTCCCTCCCTTTCTTGCTTCTTTCCTTCCCTCTTTCATATCTCTTTAAACAGATGTCAAAACTTGTATAATAGTGCCAAATTTCCTTGATAGTTTTCCTATATTCTTTCACCATTTTTCTCTTGTTTTTAGAGGATAGTTTCTATTGACATGTCTTCAAACTCTCTAATTCTTTTCTTTGTCATGTCCAGTCTATTCTTAAGCCCATCAAAATCATTCTACATTTTTGTTGGTGTTTTTGATCTTGAGCATTTTCTTTCATTCTTAATTTTTGAGTTTACATCTTTCTGCTATGTACACTCCACTCTTAAATGATAGCCCTCTTTTTCCATTAAATCCCTTTGCATATTAGTTAGTTGTTTTAAATTCCTAGTGTGATAAATCCATAATATTTTTCATGACCTGATTTGATTCTAGGTTTTTTCTGTCTCTTCAAACTGTGAGTGAGTGTGTGTGTGTGTGTGTGTGTGTGTGTGTGTGTGTGTGTGTGTAGGGAGAATGTCTTTTAAAATGTCTTGCATTTTAGCTGCATGCGGACATTATTTCTTGGGTGGAAACACTTGTGACAAATGGCCCTTTAATGTTCCACATATGAAATGGGTGTGCTAAGCAGGGCCTTTGTGGACCCTCTGCTCACCCATGGAGGCAATCTTATCAGTGGGACCAATCTGCAATCAAAGGTGTGACAGATGTTGCATCTATGTCATAAATTGATAGAAGTGTCTTGTCTTGCTTTATCTCATCTTCAGGATTTTCCCCACAATCTCAGGATTTCTAGGTATCTTTCACCAGTCCCCTCTTGTGTGAGCTCCCTGTGATGCTATGTAGGACCACAGAACATGTGAATAACTGAACATTTCCCCACACTCTTCACACAACATTTTGCCTCCTCTTTTGAGATACAGGGTCTTTAGTGCCTCTGTCTCTGCAGAAGTTGCAGGAGAGCTTTGGAAGTGGGACTGAGTTACGCAATCACAACAAGGTAACCTGGGGATTCCAGGTCTCTCCTTTTGAAAGGCAGGGGTCCCTTTACCATGTGCACAACTGGAGATCAGGGATAATTCTTGAGTGTTCCTTTCAGAGTCTGCTACACAGTTCACATCCTACCTGACCTTGAGTGGGCCAGAGAGGAAAGAGGAGGAAAACTTGGTAACCTCCCCAATACAGGTTGTCATTCAAATTTGCAGTTCAGGCCCAGCTGTGCTTTTTGTTCACTTTCCCCAGTCTTCAGTTACCTGCCTTTGCTCTCTGGCCAGATTCATATTTGTAGTGAGTGTAGTGTGTGTTTATGTGTGTGTGAGTGTGTAGTGTTCATGAGGTCCACTTCATCTTGTCCCAGTCAGATGTCTAACATCACGTTTAAAATGAACACATTTACTTTTAAAAGAAAATCTTTTAAAATTATTTCTATCTTATATGATTATAGTACACTAAAATGTATTCAAGTTTTTCTATGAACATTGAGGTCTTTGATTTATAATTTTATATATTTTTCTGTGATTTTGTGTCTATATGCATGACTTGGGTGATTTTTTTAAACACGAAGTAATTTAGACCTTGATCTGCCATGAATTCATTCCTCTCTAACCTGAACTGAGAGCTTGGGTTCCTTGGTACAGAAACAGAATAGTAAAACAGGGAAGACTATAATATTCAGATGGTGGCAGTGATTAAGAAATCTGGAGATGTCTTTGCAATGATTACAAAATTGGTCTCAGAAGACACTCCAGACAACTTGTAGAAACCAAATGGAGTCAGAACTTTCAATTCTGGACAAACATAACTCGATTGCACCAACGCGGAAGGACGAAACCAGGAATCCTAGGTATGAATAAGAAAATCTGGTGTTTATCAAGATCAAGAGAGGCCAGGAGAAAAGCAATATCGAATTATATGCAAAATGTGTAATATTTCTCTCTTATCTTAATGCATACATCGAAACTTAACAATGAAAGTTACTCAAGATGTGTCCTTAATGCTATTATTTATTTATGAATGTTAATTCTACTAAAGACTTTAATCTATTAATGCTTTTCCATTCTGTTTAAAATAGTTGGAGAGTTATTTTAGGATTATTTTAGGCTTATCCTCTGGAAAGGAAAGGCAATCACTTGTTACTGACAAAGAGACTCTATGTGAAGAATATAGGAGTGAAAGTAGGGATGAGGCCTTCAATAGAGCATACCCACAGTAGCATCAATCTCAAATCTTGAAGCATAGCACATTAGAATCTTAATTATTTGTCATCAGCTTTCAGATTTGAATAATTTATTGTTGAACAGCGTGTTTCCATTCTTTATCCCAATCATTTCTTTTATCAAAACACAGTTAAAGAGAGTCCAGAGAGATGAAGTCACCCTCCCTCAAGGTCACAGAGCTTCGCAAGGGTGGAGTCAAAATTCAAATCCCCACATGCCCTAGGGCTCACCATGAAAATTAGTGCACAGTGAACGAATCAAATGTGTTTTTACACACAGTCAGCAAGCTACTGAACCCACCATGATTTGCTTGTCTCAGGGGAAGTGATGTGGCTTTTTTGTCTCAGTTGTCTGGCAACAGCAGAGCCCATAACAGAGTGCCCAGCCCAATGATAGAAAATGACTTTGTTGGTAAAAATGTGTCTCCCCTGATGAGACTGCCCATCCTGAAGCTGTTTGCTCCTGTTTCTGAAGAACCTGGTTTTGCTGGTGAAATCACTGGTCCTGTGCTGAGGTCACCATTTGTGGAGCCCATATGGGGATCCCGAGAAGGACACACGAGGACTCAAGGGATGGTGGACACATAGTACAGGTGTTCACGGAGCCCACTGAGGGCAGGTTTCTCCCTGTCCCTGGAGTTGGAGGGTCAGATTTCTCCAGGATCGGTGCCTTAGCTCATGGGTCTAAGCTCTCCAGGATTCCATCAGAAATGTTTTTTTCAAAAGCCTCGTTCTCTTATGGACACCATTTGTCATTCAGACAGATGCCCCTCAAAATAAATCCCTCAAAATCCTGACTGAACTCTTCCTCTGGGACAGTGCTTGTCTATTTAAGTGCTCCCATTTGCTGTAAATCTGACCCCTTGTGGAATTCTGTGGCTTCTCTGAGAATATTACTAAGCCTCATAGGGTCTGTGCCTGTCATTTCAAGAGAAAAGACCCAAGGCTGTGTAAGAACTTGATTGTGGATTCCACAATAGGAGAGGAGACGAATGTCTAATCCACATGCTCCCCAAACTCCAGGGGAAGAAAGTTATAAAAGGGAGGCCAAGGGAGAAGAATTATGAAATGCGTCCTCATCGCGTGTACTTGTTGGTCATTGCCTGACACATATATTGTCATGCTTATTTGCTTGTCATGCTTCTTCATGCCTCTTCATGTGAAGCCTGTGTGATAATATCAAATTGTGGACTCTGGGTGTGAATTTTTCATGATAACAAGGCTAAGGTCACTATGGGGACATTATGTTGGTAGTCCTGTGTTTAAAGCTGATAGCAGTGGAGAATCATCAGCTTTACACCTAGAGTCTTTGAGGGTGGGGCATCCGAATTGTTGTAAAAAGGAATCTTCCTGAAGACACTCTGAATGCTGTTACTGCTAATGCATTAGTTAGCTTTTTCATTAAACCATTTAATCATTTTTTTATTTCCTCTCCCTATTTGTCACGCAGAGCTGTTAAAGTTACAGTGCTGAATTAAGTGAAATTAACCAAAGTTTTGTTTTTCAGAGTCAAGCTGAGGATTGATGCAGAGAGGAAGAACCAGGGTGAGTCGCCTGGTATTTGAGAACTAAAGTCTGCAAAAATTGAGCTTAGTTTTATATCTTTGGATGGTGCATCCCAGAGAGAGTGCATTTTTTCATCTATAACTAAAGATTTGTTCAAAGTAGACATGTGGTTACTTTCTGACAGCCTCTTGAGATGATAGATCAGAGAGTACATTTGCGTTCCATACCTACCTGAGGTATTTTATCTCCTGGAACAGCTAATTTCTATGTGTGAGAGATCTAAGAACTGGGCCCTAAGAATTCTTTTCTCAAATGGTGGGGGGATACTACTACCTTCTGGGCTATTACATTTGTTTGGCAGTTTGTAGAGAGTGGTGATGGCTTATTGTCGGCTTCTGTTTTTCTCTTCTTGGGGGCAATGTAAAACTCCAAGGACTGTCCTAGACCTTTGTTACCCAGCTTCATATTTCAGAAGCTGGTGTCTTCTGTTATTTCCTTCTGCTACCACTAAATCTACACCAAAATGACCTATCAACATTATCATCACTGGACAAGTAGATTCTGGCAAGGCTACCACTATAGTACATCTGATCTACAAATGCTGTGGAATTGACAAGAGCCATTGAACATTTTTGAGGAGGCTGCTGAGATAAGAAAGGGCTCCTTCAGGCAAACCTGGATCTTGGGCAAGCTGAAACATGTGCATAGCATCACCACTGACATCTCCCTGTGGAGATTCAACAGCAGCAAGAATTATGTGATCATCATTGATGGCCCAGGACACAGAGACATTATCAAAGACATGATCACAGGCACATCTCAGGCTGGATGTGCCATCCTGATTGTGACTGCTGGTGTCTGTGAACTTGAGACAGGTTATCTCCAAGAATGGGCAGACTCATGAGCATGCCCTTCTAGCTTACATGCTGGGGACTGAGAGCAAAGACAGGCTGCACAGAATGTGTCTAAGCAGTGTGCTGATTAACCTTAAATTCAAGAATGATTTTTTGCCTAATTGCCTATTTCCCTAAAAACAGGAAATATCAGGGCGACCTGGTAGAGCAGTGGTTGGATCAGTTGCCATTGGCTAGGTGCAGTCCATGTACATCCCAAGAACCTGGGTTTGCATCCTGGGGCAGGAAGAAAAAAACACAATGAATGACTAAATTAAATTTTGAAATGATTCTTCTTACCTGTGTCCCTGCCTCTGCTCACCTTCATTGTTGCCTGCACATCTGCTTTAACAGAACAACAGCAAAAACAAACAAACAAAAATAACCAGGAAAATTTTATCACCCCAGACTAGGGCTTGGAAAGTCTGTTTTCTGGGTATTTGCAGATAAACTAAAGTAAATTCCTTTTTCTTTACATTGCAGAATGTTTTGTTTTATTTCTTCCTCCTTCTTGTAACTCTGCTGGAACAAGAGGGCAAGTTTGTATTTGATGGGGCCATATACATAGGTAATTAAAGTTTGTCTTTTGCTGATTTCTCTATGTCAATTTAATTATTTTCCAGGTTACATACCTAAAAGTGTCTCAAACAGTAGAGGAAGATTAGCTTCTCCCCTAACAGTGCTGATGTTAACAAATGGATTAGCCTGAGCCATCCCACAGCCAGAAAGATACTAGAAAGTCATTAAAGAAGACTGTACCTACGTTAAGAAAATTGGCTACAACCCCAATCCAGTCACATTTGCACCAATTTTTAGTTGGAATGGAGCCAAGTGCTAGCATGCTTTGGTTCAAGGGTGGAAAGTTTCCTATAAAGATGGCAAAAAGTCATCTTTATGGAACCATGGTGCTTGGAGCTGTAGGTTGTATCCTGCTACCAACTGGTCCAGTTGACAAGTCACTTTGGAGCCACCCCTCGAGGACATCTGTAAAATTGGTGCTATTGGTATTGCCCCTTTGGAAGAGTAGAGAGTACTGTCCTCAAACCCAGCATGGTGGCCATCTTTGCCCCAGTCATTCATTAAGTCAAGTTGGAATGTACTCTGTGTGAAGCATCTCCCGAGCACAGCATGGGTTTCAACGTCAAGAATGTTCATCTAGGCATCATGGCAAGTGAGACCAAAAATAGCCCACCAGTGGAAGCAGCTAGTTCTGTTGATGATTGATTCATCCAGGATAAGTGAACACTGGCTATGGATTTCTATAGGATTGTCACACGACTGACACTGCCTATAAGTTTGCTGAGCTGAAAGAGAAGATGAATCAACATTTTAGGGGAAAAGTTAGAAGATGACTCCAGATTCTTGAACTTCAGTGTGCTACCATCAATGATATGATTCTTGGCAATTCTATGTGTGCTGAGTGTTTCTCTGACTGTCCTCTTCTGGGCCGTTACTGTTCATAACATGAGACAGATGGCTACTGTGGGTGTCACTGAAGCAGTGAATAAGAATATTACTGGAAAGGGCAAGTCTGCCCAGAAGTCTCAGGGGTTAAGTGACTACTATCCTCAACACCTGCCACCCTAGTCTTTATCAGTGGTGGATGAACAGCCTCAGAACTGTTTGTCTCAGTTGACCATTTACATATAATCTTAAAAGACTGGTTCATAACAATGCATTACTAAACCTCCAGAAGGATAGGAGAAAGTTTTATAGAACATTTGTGTGTGTGTGTGTGTGTGTGTGTGTGTGTGTGTGTGTGTGTGTGTGTATGGGTGGGGTGGGTGGGATAGTTTGAAAAATCAATACTTTTTAATGGCCACAACACCAAAAATCTGTCACAAATTGTGAGACCCATTAACAAAGTTGAATGAGACAGCAGAAAAGATTGCACCAAACATCAGTGGGAAAAGGGTGATGCGGTAGAACACGAGTCCCTCCCAGCCTGGTGGGCTTGCCTCTTGGCACTCTGACAGTGTTTCCTCCCATCAGGAGAGGGAAGCTGTGTTTCCCAGGTCTTGGAGCAATCTAGATCTTGAGGTGTCCAGGAGCAGCTACGTGCCAGGGCCACAACTCTGTCATCCTCTCCTCACTTGACATCTCCTCTCAGTGGATTCCTGGCTTGCTAGTTTAAATTGTGCCAGTGTTGTGCATTTACATGATTTCCTTTACTTTCCTTCATCTTCCTTATTTGATTTACTTTCTTTTGTGTTTATTAACATTTTCATTGTTTCAACACCAATTTTTTGCTTTGTTACTATTGAAATAATCCTGAACCATTCATTTCAATTGTAATTAACTTTTCATAGGTATTTGGAGAAAAATCTCATGCTCAAGATAGTTGTGAATGCTTTGAAGATGAGCATAGTGTGTGAGCATGATGGGATGGAACATGAAAGAATTACAGAGGAGAATCATGGCACCTCAGGGGAAAATGGTACTCCAGATGGAAACTACAGCAGTGCGAAGGCACTGAGAAGGGCACTTAATTAGAGAGGAAACAGCAAAAGGTCATTGTGTCTGCAATGGAGGGAGACCTGGAGTGGTCAGAGAGTCAGCAGAGAACATGGCGGACAGCCCTTGTTGATAATGTAAGGTCTTCAGAGTATTTGAATTGTCTAGATTTGCAGACCCCAGGTTGGGTACCAAAACGCCCAGAGTGCTAAAAGAGATGCACAGTTGCCATGGAATATTTTTATAAGTTGAAGAAACATAGAAATTGCTGACATCTGTTAAAAACTATGAACTCAAAGTGGTTCTGGTCTCGACATTAGATTTTGCTACATTTCCTTTGATGAAGTCATCGCTTCCCAAAGCTGGGATTTCAGTGTGTTTCTGTGATGAAAAGGAAGGACCAAGAAAAATCAGCGTAGAACTGGAAAGGAAGGTGGTGGTGTCCAACTTGACTTGGAGGCTGGAGAAACAGTGACAGAGGCACACACGCCCCATTAATAGCTGTGGTTATTCAAGAACAAAATAAAAATAAATTTCCTTCAATTTATGTGTATTTATTTCAAACAGCTATTGAGTTTTAGAACATAAATACTTATTAAGTTGTTTGGATTTAGCTATTTAATTAATGTTAACACAGCAGTATTTTTTAATTTCTCTTTTTCGGCTTGGGGTAATGTGAAAAATCATAGAGACACCAAGGGCACTATGAACTTAGAAAGTTTGGGAACTTCTGCTCTATAACTGGAAATGACTTTTGTTGACTCTGAATGCCTTACAGTGGACTTCGATATCCCTCCCCTCCCCTCCCTTCCCTTCCTGTCCTCAGGGGAATGATCATTATAACTTTAAAATAATTTTGTATTCCCATGTTCAAAACAGCATTATTCACAAGAGCCAAGAGGTAGAAGCAACCCAAGTGTCCATCTTCAACTTATAAAGATAAATGGGTGAACAAAATGTGGTTAATTCACACAAAGGAGTATGATTAATAAGGAAGGAAATTCTGATACATGCTACAACATGGATGAACTTTGAAGACATTGTGCTAAGTGAGACAAGCCAATCACAAAAGAACAAATATCATAGGATTCTACTTATGTGATGTTCCTAGAGTACTCAAATTCATAGAGAGAGAAAACAGAACGTCAGTTGCTGGGATGGAGGGGGAAAATGGAGAGTTATACTGCGAAGATCACAGAGTTTGTTTTGGATGATGAGAAAGTTCTGGAAATGTATAGTGGCAATGGCTTCACAACAATGGAACGTACTTAATGCCACTAAACTGTACACACAAAATTAAGATGCCAAATATTATGCCATGTGTTTTACTGCAATAAAACTATTTTTAAAAAGGAAGGTTATTTGTGTCAGGTCTTTGAGGACTTGAAGAATTGGTGCTTGATTCAGCTGGCACTGGAAGGAAGCTAGGTCCCAACAACTCAGGTGTGTCACAGAGGGTTTGGGAACAAGAACTCTTCTGAACAGAGGAAGAGGGTGAGGTGGTGAGGCAGGCTTGAAGAGACCATTAGAATGATCCACAGGTGGAGAAAAAGGGGCTATTCAAAGACAAGGATGAGGAGTGTCCTGCCAGTTCGCAGGAAGAGGAAAACAAATTCTGGTGTTCCAGCAGAGGACCAGGGCTCCTGTCATTCACAGGAATAATTTGGAAACCATCTCCATCATTATCTAAGAGGCCAAAATGTATTTGATGATAAGGACACTCCTAGGGATTTGAATGGAAACCAAACACTGTTTTTCGCTCACAGCTAGTCACTAAGTCCATGACATGGTATGTTGATCACAGTGCACAGGGCTTCTTCTCTGACGAGACTTTCGGCTATGTTAGGTCTCAGGTGCACCACCATGCACCACACGAAGCTCAGTAGCAGCAGAGCTGGTATCTGAACCTCTGCGCTAACCTCAGAGCCTGCAAGATGAACTGTCCTGTGACACAGCAGCTCTCCAGGAAAACTTAGTTTCTTTCTAACATCAGCACACTTTTTCCTTTCTGATGGCAGGGGACTGGGTAGAAAATGTGCCTGGCCCCCAAGGAGGGAGGGAAGAGAAGCAAAGAGGGTGAAGGGGGATTCAGCACTTCTGGAACAAACTGCCCCTCTCTCAGTTTGGTCCAGGTGGGAGACTCCCTGCGGGAGTATGTCTGTCTCCGTATCAGGGAGCACACTCTCAGGGCTTCCATGGGGACTCAGCACCTGTCAGCCTTGAAGAGAAAAAAAGTGAGTGTGTGCTCAAGGATGGGCTTGTACATCCCCCAGAAACTAAGGTTATTACTTTGAATCCTTGGGAGCTTTCACCCTGAAGACACTCACGGATCAGAATTCTATCATTCACAATGCTCCAGGAATGCCCCCAAAGTGTGCTTCTGCTGCATTCTTTTACGAAGAGAAGAATGTGAATTACATAGAAACAAGCAGAGCATATGCTAAAGAATAAATTAAAGCTATATTTAAGAAAACATTAAGGAATGTCAAGGAATTTGTAGAGATTTTGACCAATTTCCTAAAACCCTACATCTAACTTTAGTAAGTTATGGGCTTTTAGAGTCAAAATGGACTTTAGAGTCAAACTTTCATTTTGCAGATGTGGAAAAATGATCCATATGGAATCCAAATGCCTCCATGGGTGACCGTCCATCAGTGGCAGAGTAAACACTATTGCACTTGATATCTCTGACCTTGGAGCGACTGTCCTACAGATTTCAGTTCTGCACACATATGAAGGCCTCCTTCTCTAGGCAGTGGGCCAGACACTCCCCAAGTCTTTCTGGTGCACCCCAGCGTCAGTCGTCCGCAGCAAGCAGGCTCTTTGCTATTGATATGGCTCTTTGGTGCCAGCTCTATAAACAAACCACTGTTTTTTGTTTCCTAAAAACAAGCCTTATTTTAGCTCTGGACAACATTTGGTCTCACTCTTCTGAGCTGAAAGGTTGGTTTCTTTGAAACTGACAAATGGTGGCTTATATCTTCTCAGAACAGTTACGGCTGGTCTTTGTCAAAAGCCAAAAGTCTTGCCTTAATGGTCCAGGTGAGGGGACACACTAAAAGCTGGTGTTTGAGTGCACAGCACACACACATCCTCCAAAAGAGGCTAGGCTTGTGTGGAGGAAAGCAGTCAAGATCTCAGGGAAGAAGGAAAACAGGGAGGTAACTTAAAACTGCAACGAAAGGACAGGATTGCTTCAAAAGGAAAAAAAAAAACCAGCAGGAATTAAATCATGCAATTCTCAGTGTCCTACAATCCCCTCACACAGAGATGCATGGTTTGGGTACAGAGGCACATTTCCAACTCATGTGCCAAAAAACAGGCAAGAATGTCAAAGAATGTGCCATTACACATTCATGCCTTATTTTCTGTGTCTTCATAGTTTAAGAGAGAGGGTTTCAAGTCCTGCTGCAGATGATCTGTGTGAGTTTGTGTCCTCAGTTTCCCCTTGTGAGACAGGGAGACAATGGCAGCACCACAATCAGTTTCATGGGCTTGTCATTTGTGTGATAGCTCGGCAGTGCTCAGCAGCCCTAGGCTCTGTTTGATGCTCTGCTGTTGCCACCCTGAATGAGCAACTTTTGAACAAGGGGCTCCACCTTCTCATTTTGCACAGGGCAAGCTCCTGGTCACTACTTATCTAATATGGTTGCTGTGGATGTTAATATTTGGGAAACACTGTATTGATTCATTTTTCATCAGACTGAATTTGCTCTGATCCTTGTCTTGCTCTTTTGTGCTGAATAACCAAGTGGCCAAGACGGCTTTTGATTTTTAAAATTCTGCCTTAGAAGAAAGAGTTAAGGGGAGAACTGCCTTTCTGGATCGTTCCTCTTTGTGCCCCAGACTGATTTTACAAGGGTGTTTCCCTCTTTAAAACCTGTGCTTCCCTGCCCATTTTCCTGTCCGTACATTTTTAGAGCACTTCAGAATTTAGGTTTTGTATAATTTTTGTATAATTTGTAGAATTTAGGGTTGTATAATAGAGAGAAGGAAGTTGAGAAGGGAGCAACTGGTCACCATTTAGTTGGTGGCACAAAGGGACTCGGAAGTATAAGGTCCAGAGAGGAAGATAAATGGAATTGTTGCATTTTCTTGAAAGATACTCCAATTCTTAGAGAGGTCAGATTAAGACTTGGGGGGCAAGGCAGAAGCAAAGCAGTGAGTTGGCCTCCAGACGCTTCTGCCGCACAAACACCCACAAACCACACTGTCCATGCATTCCTAGACATCTTTCCAACCTGGCCACCTGCGTTTTCTCTAGGAACTGAAAGTCCCCGCCCAGGGGACAGCCGTCACCTCCTGGCCACACCCCTTCCAGACCATCTCCCTGATCCACTTGGCTGTTCTTGTTTGATTTTTCTTTGATAGCTTTAACGAGACACAATTCATATGAATGCACCAGTCACCCATTTAAAGTGCACAGGTCAGCGGTTTTTGACATATTACATTATTATTATTACTGCTGTCAATAACTTTTTTTTAAGTTGTAGTAGATACATAGAACTTGAAATTGCCATTTTAAGGGTACAACTCAGTGATGTGAATTATATTCACAGTATTTGGCAGCCATCATCACCACTCTATTTCCGGAATGCCTTCATCAAACAGAAACTCCGTACTTATTAAGCGGTAGCTCTCCATTGCCTGTCTCCAGTTCTTGTGATCTCTAACTCACTTTCAGTCTCTATGAATTTGCCTGCTCTGTATATTTCATGCAGCTGGAATCATATGCTATTTTTTTGTGTATAGTTTTCTTTTCACCTAGTTAGCACCATATTTTCAAGATTCACCCACGTTGTAGTGTGTATTCGGAAGTTCATTACAGTTTATGGCTAACATTCAAGCTTTTATCTGTTCATCTGTCTATGGACACTTGCGTTGGTTCTGCCTTGTGGACATTGTGAGTGCCATAAATTTTTGTGTCATGTACCTGTTTGAGTGCCTGCTTTCTGTTTTGAGGGGTCAATAATCCCTTTGACCCCTCCAATCCACTTGCACTCAGCAGCCACACACCTGAATGAATACCTGTAAGCCTCTGCTTACAACGCTGTGCTGGCATAAATAAAAGATGCAAGTACTTCTCACCAAGATGTCCCAGTTCCTGAGCTCTGGCTGCCACCTCTCCATGTCCCCCTTGCCCTGCCCTTTGCTCTCCACTCCGTTGTCTCTGGGCTACTTTCCATTTTTCTATGGAGCTGTGCTTCCTTTGGATTTCACGCATGCGAGTCCCTTTTTCTAAAACAGTCACCATCCACAAACACCTAGCTTTTGCTTGATCAACTCTTCGCATCTTTCTTAACCATCTTGCCTTAGAAAGACTCCTAACACCTCCTGTCAGCCCCCCACCCCCCCCCCGCCTCCATAACTCCTTGTCGGTTCATGACTCGGCTCACTTGGCATTATCTGTTCACTGTCTTCCTCACTGTAATGAGGGATATTGACTGAGCACTTGGAAACCCTGTCTTACCCACATCACCTGTATTAATGCATTAAAGCCCCACACTCAGCCTGAGGACTTTACAGACAAGAAAACCCGGGGGCGGTCACAGTCAGTGCCTACACTGGCATCTGGAAGACAGCACCTACCTACAAGGTAGTGGTGCCAGCTCCCAGTCCCCAAGAAGCGGGTTCCTTCCTGTGCCAACATTCCTAGGCCCTAGCAAGATAACTGGCACACAAAGTAGCCAACTGGTGTCTCAATGAATGGATGGGATGCAGAGTGCAAGGTACTTGCTTTTAGAGCAAATGTTGAACATAGATTGATTTCGAGGTACGAGGTATCCATCCCCACTCTTCCAGCCCGTTTCCCCGAGGTGGAGAGAGCAACTACTACTTATGCCGGCGGATTCTGGAGAAGTCTGGGCAGTTTAATAGAGATTTAAAAAAATCATTGCATGGGCACTCTGGGTTCTGCTGAAGAAATATTGAGGGTTAGCAATGCTCGCCCCACCGCAGACAGAAAGGGAAGAAAGGGCCAAGAGTCCCAATTCCACCACTCCAGCCCCTATTGGAACACTGTGTGGGTCCCGAAGTCATCCAGCCCTCCAGGATCGTGTGGCCCACCTCTAAGAGGTCTCACGGGGGACCAGCAGAGCGGTTGTCTCTTTCTTTAGGCCTCCGCACTGCACTCTTTGGCGCTGTTTGCAGTTTCGAGCCGGCCAGGGCAGGGCGCCTGGGCCTGCCCGGGACCTCATTATCTACGTTTCCGCGTCAGGCCCGCCGCGGTTCTTGGCAGGCCGTCCCCGCGGTGTTCAGGAACACTTTGTGCCCAGAGCCAGCGGCCGGGCCTCCTCCTGCCCGCGGCGCCGCGGGGCCACGCCGCCCCGCACCACCCGCCAGGTTTGGGTCCTGGGACTGATTACGCCACCCGGCGGGCAGCGGTGGAGCCCCCACGCACCTGTCCTCGATTTCCCTGAAAACAGGCCAGTCTGGCCGCTTCTGGCCCACCCGCTGCACTTCTAAACGTGGGTCACGCGGCGGTCATCGTCATTGGGAGGTTCAGCAAGATACCGTGGCCCATTTCAAAACAAAGCCCAATTATTAAGGCTCGGGGGCTGTTTGTTTCGGTTCACTGTCTAGTCCTCTGAGTGCTCCGCGCAACTAGCGCCCGAAAGAAGTGTAGTCAGAGCGAAAAGAAAGCTCTGGGGTCATCCGACCCGTTTTGAGACGCCAGCAGCTCGTTCCCTGCTGTCTACTGCAGCTGAGGCAAAGCGCGGGTCTCAGTCTCCTGCTCTGTGAAATGGGGACACCCACGTGCCTGCGGATTCGACACGTGGGGCGCGGCGGGGAGCCGGGATTGAGTGACGTAGTCCCGCACATCCCAGACCCCACTTTCTGGCGGCCCGGCCCCGCCCCAGGGCACCGGTGCCGAACGCCCGGCGCCCGCTTCAAAGTGCGTCACGGGCACCGGCCGCGCTCCTGCCGCGGCCACAGCGAGGCTGGCTTAAGGCCAGCGCGGGCCGGCCAGGGCTGCCAGGCCGTCTCTGGGGCGGGGACCCGGGCGTGGAAGCGCTCAAGTTGCGGGGCCCTTGAAGTGCTGTTGGGGGCGCCCTCCGCAGCGGGCAGCGCTCCAGGTACCGGCCTCCCGCAGCCGCCCAGCGACAGCGAGCGCTTTCTCTCTGCCGCCCCCAGTTTCTTCCCGCGCCGGGCAGCGGAGATTTCCTCTCGGGGAAACTACGCGAATCCTTCCCGGGGCTCGTCGCCCCGCCCCGGTTCTCTGCCGGCTCCCCTGTGCTGCCGCTCCGGGGAAAAGGTTCTGGCAGCCTGGGCCAGGAGCTGGCGGGGGGCCGCGGAGCCGCTGGTCACTGAATCTCCCACCCATGTGACGCTGCTCTCCGCCCAGCGACCCCCCGCGCGCCCCTGGCCCGCACCCGCCCTCGGCTGTGCTGGGCACCATGCTCCTTTCAGGACACGAGCGCCCGCCGCCCGCGCCCCAGCCCGCGCAGCATCCCGGCCTCCGCCGGCAGGTAGAGCCTCCCGGGCAGCTTCTGCGCCTCTTCTACTGCACTGTTTTAGTCTGCTCCAAAGAGATTGCAGCGCTCACGGACTTCTCGGGTAAGAAGCGCTCTCCCCGCGGTGCGCCCAGGTGAGCCCTCCGCTGGGGGCAGCCGCGCAAGGAGCTCTGGCTGGCTTTGATTCAAGTTGGCGCGCACTCATAGCCAGTTTTCTTGCCTGGTGGGCGCCTTTGGCGTCTAGGTGGGTGAGTGTGGGGTGGTGGCAAAGGAGCACTCCAACCCCAAAGGAAGAGTGACTTATGTATTTGGAGTTTCTCACCCTGCTGTTGACTTCGTCAGTTTCCCACGGCCAGCGACTCTGACCGCTAGAGGGTTAAGGAGTTAAGCTGAGCGCTGTGCCACTCCCAGGGCTGCAGCATACACGTGTTATGATCCCGGGAGTTGCTCCTGGGTTCCCTCCTGCGTGACACAGGTGCGCCCCAACCAGCCTCTTGAGTGCTCGTGTAAGGAGACTAATCCAGGGGACACCTGACACGAAGTCTGCGCCGGCAGGTGGGGAAGCCAGCAGGGACCGGAATGTCTGGTGGAGATGCGGTGAGCTATGAGCAAATGCTTTCAGAACCGAGAGGAGACTCGGCACTGTGACTTTATCGCCCAAAGGTACCAGTGTCCCCTCCCCAGGCCTAGTCTTAAAAAAACAAACAAACAACCATTTATTTCTCCCAGTAAATGATCAGACTTTTCCTTTTGCGGGGAACTCAGACCAAGGTTCCCGCAAGCTGATTCGAATAGGTCTGAGGTTGTAGGAGTGGCATCGCAAAGGACAGTTTTCGGGTTGACAGTGGCTCTGGGAGTCACATTCTTCTACGGATGCTGTGCTTGCTTAGAATAGCAAACCCCTTGGGATTTAACAGACCTGGCTGTCTCTCTGGTCACACCGGAGGCCTTCACGATTTCCCATTCCCAGCCCAGTCTACGGAGTAGCTCGGAACCCCACACTCTGCTTTCTCCAGAGATTTTTTGCTAAGTCCTGCCTTTGCATAGTCCCTGCAGGGTCTTTTGCAGTAGAATCATGGTAAAGAGTAGCTTCTCAACACTTGCAAGCCAGAAGCTGAGTTGAGTTTCTCGTTTACTTGTAGAGAATGTCATTGTTAGCTGAAAGACCTTAGGTCAAAGTTTCTTTGCTTTGAATATTTAATATCAAGGCAGTGTTTCCACCTAGCAAAGGAAGCCAAGATATGCCTATTTGGCAAGCAAAGTACGGTCCTTAAAACCTAGCACCACAGGGTCAGAACGCTGTGGGAAATGTACCAGGGATTGCTTTTCAAGTATTGACTTTTTGTTTTTTGGAATAGGACTTTCTTGGTTGCTAGAAAAGTTCTGTATTTGCTGATTTAAGCTGTGGAGAGCAGTTCCCAGTTCAATCACCTTCTGACTATCAGCATTTTAAGGAAAGAATTGAAAGCCGACAAGCCCATTTTGGTGCATTAATGCAACTTAACAAATATTGCTTTAGGTAAATCGCGGTGTAGCCATTACCTTGTTTTCAGGGATTATAGACCTTATGAGTTTGTTGCTTTAGTGAAGCAATTGCAATGCTTGTAGCAGTCTGTACATGACCACCCACGTTTAGAGCTGTCTACAGCAGCAGTCGCAGAGGGTGATCTTAAGCTATCAAACAGGGAGGCCATCTCCTGAGGAAAATGGATGCTTCGGTGAATGCTTTTGTGAATAACAGAACTGATAACAGAAATTTACTTCTACTTTCATTGTGTACCTGAATTCCAGGATTTGAATCTCTCCATGCCAGCAGTTGGTGGTGACAGTGTCAGGTCCATCCCGAGGCAGTCCTCACTTTTCCTCTGGTCAGCCTTGCTTGCTCTCCAGGATCTGAAAACTAGGGAGAAAGTGTCAGAGAACCTTTAGGGAAAAAAGAAAATAAAAATAATGTCCTCCCAAGCCACAGGTATTCTACTTTAAGTCTAAATTCTATATTGTGTGGCATGGGGAAAACATTAGAAAAGACTTAGCTTTCCAAACTGGATGAATGACTTGAAACTTAATGAACTTTTAGGGACCTCCTAACCATGTGATAAACATCATGGAGGAAAAAGTTCTAAGCCCCAGTGAAGACTGTCTGTGGGTTTCCCTTGAGCTGAAGAAATGGATTCTGATTGTGTAACTTCAAAACCTTTCCCCTACTAATGCCAGCCCCATGCCCTGTCCTGAAAGCTTGATGCCTGCTTTCCTGCGGGCAGCCAGTCTTGTTCTTTTTAATGACTTGGAGGAATGTGTAGAAACCAGAGGCCTAAAAAGAGACAGTGGACCCTCCCTGGTGGAACCTTAAAATTATAAATAGCCAAGAGCTGGAGAGCAGCATTGGTCCATGCAGATACTTGTTTGTTTTTCTAAACAAGGGAAACATCAAAAATTGAAACCTATGGTGGGAGAGTGAAGAAAACTAGAGACCCCTTCACCCTCTGAAGCAGGGGAAGAAGAATAGTGTATCCACATGAAGTATCATGGGTCTTAATCATATTACAGTTTAGGGCCTCCTAGGAGATGAGCAGTACAGTTTGGAAGTTACTTAAGCCTCTCTCCTTCGCAACTCTTCCTGAGACTGTCAGCTGGTGTCGTTTTCCTGGGTCATTGATTTTTTTTTTTTTGCCCTGGGAATTCCAGCATCAACTCTCTTAATAAACCAGAGACTGCATCTTGGCCTCCTCCTCCCCTTACATGCTCATGATTTGTGCTAATCACCTCTAAGCCCGCTGGGAAACAGGCTCCCTTCTGACCCCTCTCTCTGTCATCCCTGAAGATATTGAGATGGGGCCCACTGGCACTTGAAGGCTATCATCACCATATTAAAAACATATTCCAGAAAAGCAAGAGTGGTTCATGCAAGATTAGTGCCTCTGATCTTTAATCTCGTACTCAAATGTACTTGGCCTTCATCCACTTTTCCTCTTTGGGATGGAGTTCTGTTCTTTTGATTGCATTCCCAAATTGAGGATTTGGCCTGAAAGGTCTAAACTGATCACTGATTCAAAAACAAGCAAACAAACAGAAGTATAATGTCATGGTCATCTTTGTTCAGAGAAGAAGGTAAGGATCTGCAGTGTGGGAATGAGGGCTGAGAGGAGGAAGGGTGCCGATATGGATCCCAGCCATAACCAGGGAAGGAAGCCCTTCCTTTTTGCCCTGCCTTCAAGAGTGAGGTTTCAGAAGATGTGGTAAATACACACACACACACGCATATATATGTATATATATATATATATATATATATATATATATATATACGTGTGTGTGTGTATGTTGGAATACTACTCAACTATAATAAAGGATGAAATCTTACCATTTGTGACAACATGGACCAAACTAAAGGGGGTTTATGCTAAGTGAAATAAGTCACAAGAAGAAAGACAAATACTGAATAATTTCATGCCTGTGGAATATAAATAAACAAAACATACAAGCAAAACAAAGCAAAAACTAACCCTTGGACACTGATAACAGCACCAAGGCTAACAAAGGGAAAAGGGGTAGGGAGCAAAGGGTAAGAGTTCCAGTGAACAGTGGTGGAGGACCATTAGAAATTTGATGGTGGGCTTGGTGTGAATTTGGTGGTGGGCTTGGTGTGTTCTGTATTTGATAAAAAGTGAACCTGCACATCTGAAACTTACACTGCGCTGTAAATAAGTCACCTCAATTTTTAAAAACCGATGTTTCAGTATATCTCTGAACTTGAGTTTGTCACATTGCCTAGTTCTTACTCTTTTTCTGTTTTTGGTGGTTGTACTCTGCTGAGGGCAGACAGAGTCTTCTCTTTCTTCTTTTCTTTTTCTTTCTTTCTCAAAGAAATTCTAAGTGGGTACGCACTGGTAGAGTAGTAGCTAGGTCAGCCACCTCTGGAGGAGCCCAGTTCTTGTATATTCCAGTGATACAGGTTAGCATCCCTGGTCCAGGGGAACAACCAATGTGAACAACTCAATAAAAATGAAATAAAATGCTTCTTCCTCCTCTCACTTCCTACCTTGCCTTCATTCCTGCCTGCACCTTTCCTTAAAAAAAAAAAATGTAAGTGGTTGATGGGCTTAAGGAGAAGGATAGTGAAGGAGTGTGTAGAACGTAGTTCTAGTTCCCACTTGGATTCCTAGAAAACTCTAGACCTTTGACAAAGTCATGGCCACATATTCACGTTTTCTTGTACCCTGTGGCATCCAGAGGTGAACGAAAGAAACTGAAGGGAGAGGAGATGAAAAGCAAAGAGAGTGGGATAGGCTTTAAGGTCTTCCTTGCTCTCAAAAGTCCCAGAACCTGAAGAAAGGTCACTGCATGATGGGAGGGATTCTCTAGCCTCCTGTTCTCCTCCCGTCACTGGCAGTCCAACATGCAAGAAGTGGTACTGGTTATCAGACCATTTGCAGCCCAGCAAGTACACCTGACCCTAACTCCTTATTTCATTGGCCAAGAATTTCAGAATGTAGAAAACCAGTCATTCAGTTTTTGATCTTAGGGCCCAGGAGTGGGGTAGGTGCTGATGGAGGAGTCATGGTTGGTTTGTTCAGGAAAGATTAAACCTCTCTGTTCTTCTTAGATAAGCAATGGGTCCTAACCTCGGCCTCACGTTAGAATCATATGAACCTAAGCAAATGTATGGGTCTTCAAGCAGTACTCCAGGGCTTCTGATTTAATTGTTCTAAGGAGAAGCAGACATGATTTATCTCTTTTTAAAAGCTCTGTTGATCACTCTAGTACAGAGCCAGAGTTGAGACCACTGTCCCCTTATTCAGAGGACAGGACTGTCTCTGCTGTGTTCATCCAGAGGTGCAGGCATCACAGGCTGTCTTTTTCGCTTTCCCCCAGTGCTCATCCCCAGGGAGAACAGGACTGAATGTGCACAGCTCCTCGTCACTGCACCCAACACACACATGCACATGTATTCACACACACACAGACACACACACACACGCCCCTCTTTGTGTTTTATTATGTCTGGGTCACATAATCACTTCACTCAGGAATTGTCTTCATATTCATACATTTTATGGAGTGAAAAGCTACTGTGTAACCACAGAGTAACAACTAAATGTCTGGAGTTGTCCAGCTGTCCCTGAAGCACATGAAAAGCAGTGTCTGAAGCTGCTAGTCTGTTTCCATGGAAAGTCATTACATTTGAGAAGTGTTCTGCCGGACCTTTCTGTAGCAGAGAGGAGTCTGGGCAAGCGAGTGGTCCTGTTACGGATGGTCTTGGTCTCCCAGTGCTTTACTGGGAAGAGCAGCCTGGCCACAGTTGCGGGGAAGGAACAGAAGGGAAGGGAGTAAACACGAGTGGCTGCAGTGTGATCTGATTTCATCCTTGTAGCAGCTCTATGACGTTTGTGTCAGTCTTACTTTACTGCTGAGAACCCAGCCTCAGAGAGGTTACCTCACCTGCCAGCCACTGGCGAGGGAGCGGAGCAGAGGCAGACCCAGCATGAACCCAAGGGTGGAGCCAGGCTGGACACTCAGCCTGTGGGGGAGCAAGGCCAGCAAAAAGGTGCCACAGTTGGTCTGATCTTTTCAGACAGTCTATGGCGCGACCACCGCTGTTCAGTTGCTCACCGAGTAGAGACTTTTCCATTTCCTGCTTTCGGCATCATTCATCACAGTCAATCCAAAGTGAGTGCACATACAGGATGAATCAGTGAATAGAGGCAAGAAATGTCAGAACTTCATTTCCATTTGTTTCTTTTCTAACTTTAAAAAGTTTCATTTTTCTTATAATTCGCACATAAACTGATGGCTGAACAGCATATCATTTATAAATAATTGTGCATATATTGGAGATGGGTTCGCAGAGTGTTTCTACTAATGCGGTAAAACATGAATGAAAGTGGCACACCCTGGTGGAGTAGTGGTTAGGTCAGTCGCCTCCCAATGAGCGCAGTCCATGTACAACTCAAGGACCAGGGTTCCTGTCCTGGGTCTGGAAGGTAAAACCAATGTGAACAATTAAATAAAAATAAAATAAAACTCTGCTTCCTCCTCTCTTCCCGCCTGTCTGCCCTCATTCCTGCCTGCACCTTCCCTTTAAAAAAAAAAGTCAGAAAGCAAGCAAACAAATATGAAGCATGCCCTGGTGGAGCAGCAGTTAGGTTAATCGCTTTGGAAGAAGCAAGCCAAATCCCCTGGGTTCATGTCCTGGGTCCTGTGAGGAGACAACCAGTGTGAACAACTAAATAAAAATAAAGATGCTTCTTCCTCCTCTCTCTACCTGCCTGCCTACTCGCCTTCATTCCTGCTGCACCTTTCCTTTAAAAGGAAAGATGAAAAAAAAATAAATGAAAGAATTTGGAGATCACAGGTCTTCTCAGCCATCCTGTAAGCTTAATGCCTTTAAAATTCTTGGAAGGAGGTGGGGGTGGAGGGGCAGGGAATATTGGTAAACCTACTGTGCTATATGTAAATGTAAAAATACTATTATATATCTCAAAGTAAGTTAATGTCAAAATGCAGCATTCCTTCAATAATAATTTTAAAAATAAATAAAAAATTAAAATTCTTGTAGAGGCACCCCTTTAGGGGTGACTCAGTGAAAGGACAGGTACTCCCGTGTCATCTATCCCTAATCCCCACCTTGCCCTCACCCCAGTTCCATTACTGCTAGTGATATTTAGAGCAAGATTTGACTACAATACCTGTCTGGTTTCAAAAATCCACTCTCGCATCAACTGTGCTAAGAAATGGACCCAGAAGGTAGGGACAAGGGCACTTAGAGTTTTATCGCTCATTATTTTAAGAGACTGGTGTGTTTGCATCTTTCCGTAACCTAGTGACACCAGGATTTTAGCAGTCAAAGGAGAATCTCAGTTGGGAAGGGTGGCTGACCTAGTGATTCTAATGTGTTCTTTCCAAGCTTCTCCTCCATACACGCCCCACAGGAGTTCCCGGTTCAGTCACATCTTAATCAGCTCCTATGTGTGTGCCATTTCAGTTAACACTCTGGCTCAGTGTAGACAGTAGCAACTTTACTTGGCTACCCTTCGCAAAAGTAAGAGCTCTTGGTGAGTTATTCTATTGCTGCATTGAACACATAAAATGCTCTGTGCTAGACATTGTTCTAAGAACTTCATGTCAATTAATTCATTTACTCCTCACAACTCTATAAATGGGCTGCTATTACGATAAATTAAAGAAACCGAGACAAAGAGATTAACATTTGGGGATTTGAGCCCAGACAACTTCTCTGCTACTAAATAAATAAATTAAAAATACATTACAGAGTAGTTTAAATCAGTACCACTTATACAATGTTCATCTCCCAATGGACCAGATTCAACTATTTGCTACTGGCATTGTCCATTCTCCATTTTGATAAAGATAGCTCTATGCAGCCCCAAAGAATTGATCACAGAATATGATTTGTAATCTGTTTCTGGAAAGATGGTAGAACTAGTGCTCTGAAATTATGTCCCCAACAAAACACCTAAGGTTGCTGAATAAAATATAATAAATGTCCTTTAAATGCATGAATGAGTGACTAAATATTAAGGACTGTCCTAAGGAACACACTGAAAAGGACTCAGAGAACCAGTGACATTAGCTGGCACTGACCCTAAGGCTACACTGAGGCCTGTGGTTTTAATGGGTATCTGAGGGCAAGAGATGAGTCACTAGATCAGTGTAAAGTTGGGACGTGGAAAAAGATCTTCATATAAAACCAGGACCTGGAAAGGCAAAAAATGCCTAAAAGCTGAATGAGAAAAAAATTAGCCTCCTTACAAAGAAAGATGACAAGAACCTTGTCTCAGCCTGGGCTCAGAATTAGAGAATAAAAATATTATTACTTGAGAATATGTAACCACAGCCCTGCCTTTTCAAGAATCTGGGTTGTAAATTCATGTCACTTATACCAAGAAACCCAGGCTGAGAAACTAACAAATTTGCCCCAGGTTGGTAGTGCTCAAGGGTGCCTGGGAAAAACAAACACAAGATTCTTGTAGATGAAATACTGCTGATAAGAACTCATAATCCAAAATTACAGTATATAAATCAACAGAATCCTTAATAAATAAAAGATGAAATCTAAAACTAGAAAGAGATTTTAAAAAGGAAATTAAAGACATGAGGAAGGAATGAAAGACTATCAACAAAGAGCAGCCATATTTGAAAGAGCTAAATACAGCTACTCACATAAAAATACAGCCATTGAAATAAAATCTTGATGGATATAGTAAATATAGTGGAAGGAAAAAAGAATAAACTGGAAAATAAAGCTAGAAAAGTAATCCATAATGCAGCAAAAGAGGTCAAGACATATAAAAGTGTTTATAATACCCAGAGGATGAAATGAAGCTTTGGCATACACCCGACTAGTGTTCCAGAAAGAGAATAGGAGAAATAAGGAAGAGCCAGGACTTTAAGTGTCAATACATTTGAATCCATTTTTAAGAACTGATGAAAGATTCAGATTCAGGCATCCAAAGTCCCAAGCCAGAAAAAATATTTATATCTATCATATTGAAAATAAAATACTGAAAACGAAAGTGACGGTCTTAAAACAGAGAGAAGAATGTCATCTATAAAGCCTCTGCCAGAACAACTGTGATAGCTAAAAGCAAGTGAAATGTTTTGCAGTTCCTAGGGACAAACGCTCTCTGCAGAACTATATACCCAGCTAAACTATCTTCAAGAGTGAGTATGAAAAAAAGACATGTTCATCACTACTAAATCCTTACTAAAAGAACTACTTCATGTACTTCATGAAGGGCACTGAGTCTAGCGGGAAAGACAGATACAAAGAAGAGAAATGGTGAGCAAAGAAATGGTACCACGTCTAATACATTTACCCATGTTGCTTTCTTTGTCTTCCTATGTAAAGTCCCACCTCCTTGCCTTGAGAGAGATGTTCTAAATATCTTGTCCTTTTGACAGGTAAATGTGAGATTCTTTTTGTGACCCATTTGAGCTATTCCACTAATTTATGACATCCAGCTGAGGGACTCAAGACTTGTCCGCAGGTGGTTGTCAGTTTCACCATGACTATACAGTGGCATCTCTTCTGAAAGAGAGGTAATGTTCGGAAGTCTCAGATACCAGATGTTGTGCTAGGTGTGATTACTGGGCTACCCAGTTCCGGTCTTTTCTTATGGAGGCTTTCTTCTCAGTAGATTCATGGATACACAGATAACAGTAGCTTTGGAATGAATCATAGACTTGTCAATATCTAGAATTCATTCTCTAACTGGTATCCAAACCACAGAGCTTGGAATTGAGGCTTTAGTAGTGTGTCCACGACTTACCAGACAACTCTGACCATGCATAGGCTTTAGATCTCTGTACCTACATTTCTAGACACTTGTATCACTGGCTTAGTCAGGTCTCTGAAATGAAATTTTTTTCTGAATTTACAGCTTAGGAAATGAGTGGTGCTTGCTGTTGACTTCTACCTTAGAGCCAAGTTTTCCACACAGAGAGAACCAAGCAGCGCTAAAATTCAAAACTTAGGCCACTGAATCTGAAGTGTATGTTTGCAGACTGTCTGATTTCATGTCTGCCTCAGATGTCCTGTGAATACAAATCTCCTCATTGGGGGTTGGAGGAGCAGGGAAGAAGAAACCTAAGAATGAGATCCAAAACAAATCTTTAATTCGGATGAGCATAATAGAGTGTAATCCCATTTCAAGTCTGTCAGCATTCCTTTGATGATTACAAATGAGTCCTTTTCCCTTGCAATGTGGGGGAATAATCTGGATAAAATAACCCTTTTTGTCTGCCAGGGCCCGTGTGATGCATATTCGTGACAGCTTTCAGAGTAGTGTTTCAGAGTCTGAGAAGAGCACTGTGCTACCAACTCCTTCCTTTCTTTCTCTTGACTTAGGAGATGTTTCACTCTTTTCAAGTTCAGCGGCTTCTGAGGTTCTCAGGCTTAGAAATCATAAATCATCATACTGTACTCAGGAACAAGAGACTGGGGCAGGTCACCAAGCCCTTTTCTGTCTGTTCAGTGGGGACAGGTGGAAATGAGCGTGCATGATCTTATCTAGAAGGCCAATTTGTACAGCTTTTGAGGGATACACTCTAAGGAATACACATCATTTTATAGCCCCTTGTCCATTAAAAATGTACCCTGAACCCACGTTCAGGCATACATGCCTCTTTTTGTCAGTTTGATTGTGCAATTCAAGGACAACCATTTTTTTCTTTTTCTTTGGAGTAGACTTCTAATGGTTTACTTATAAAATTACTTTATTTAAAAACATTTTATTGAAGGAACATTGCATAATATTATATAGAGTTAAGGTATACATCATTGGAAAGGATAGCCGTTTTTAGACACCTCCTTTTATTCTTTGAGGCCTGAGCAGTTAAACACAACTTTCAAAGCGAACAATGCCAAATGTTTTGTGATCAGGTCGGAGAGGATGCAAAAACCCAGCTCAGCCACGGCCTCGGGATGCCAAGGGATCTCGAAGGCCTGGTGCTGTAAGATCTTCTGTGTGGAATTAGTTACAATTGGTACACATCACAGAGCAGATCTTCTACCTCTTTAAGCTCCAGAGTTTAAGTGTGAAGGTTCCTCTCTTCTGATTTACATTTTTTTTTGTTTGTGTGAAATACTCCAGGATTATTCTTAAAATAGTGTTTGGTTCCCTGAAATCATCAACCAGTGTTTTGAGGCAAAAGGTCTGTCTTTGTCCTGCACATCTGTGTTATCCCTGACTGTTCATCGAGGCTGAGTTGTTGACATTCACCAACAAGGCCATAAGGTCCTGATGGCAGTTACCTTTCCTTGATGAACATTTGGCTCGTCCTAACTTTTAGTTTAAGCCAATGATTCTCAATCCAGGGAGGTTAAGCCCCCCAGGGCGACTTGGCAATGTCTGGAGAAAGTTGTGTTTGCCTCAGCTTGGGGTGCGCCTGGCCAGGAACCTGCTAACCACCCCACAGGGCACAGGACACCCTCACCAAGGAATGATCCAGGCCTACAGTGGCAAGGAGCACTGGGCTAGACCAACAGACTGGCCTTTGTTTTATTTTCTACATTTTTGGAATCTGAAGATGGCTGAAACATTTCTGAAGAACCTAAGCTGAGTCTGAAGTCCCTGTGGCAACTCTGAGGGGCCCTCCTTCACACTTAACCTTCTACAGCCACAAAGACCTCCGTTCCTAAAGTGGAGGAAGTGGAAACCCAGCCACTGTTAGGTTTCACAGTCTCTCCCCCAGTGGGTTTTCATTCAGGCCTTCCCCGCTTCCACCTCGTCCACTCTGGGACTTGCCTATGGCTTCGACCCTTTGGTCCCCCCATGAGTATTCACCACCACGAGTGTCAAACCGAAACACTGCTGTGGGAGGCGTTCAGACTTGAAGTCAGTTGCTCCCTTGCAGTGTGAAGATGCATTTCGCAACACCTCTCAATTATTTCACAGCCTCAGCCAAACAACTGCATGTGGGGGCAATTTGATTTGAAATTTTGAAAGAGAGAGAGCAAAAGTCATGCAGAACTTAGGGAGATCTGCCTTACCCTGCACCGCTGACAGCCTCACGCAATCTTCTCTGTTCTTCTCCCATCCTCATGACGTCCTCTCGGCCTCCACCACACACCTCCGCCACCCACATCCACACAGCCCCTGGCCCACACAGCCCCGCGGATCCCTGTGAAGTGCTCACTGCTCTGTGCTGCATGCTCTACTCCCTTTAAAGACCCTGGTTAAAAGATGTTTCCACAATGCTGACTGCACAAATGACTCCGGATGGTGTTATGTCAGGGAGACACTGTTCCTTGCTCTGTCTGGATGTTATACGCCCCTCAGGGTACATTTGAAGCTGATGTGGTCACGGCACTGAGCACCTACCTAGGGCCCACGTTGAATGGAAGGATAATCCAGTGCATTCCTCTGAAATGACAACTCCCCCCTTGTTCAGAGACCATGGGGCCAAGGACAGCCGACCCCTTTCATAGTTTGCCCTCTGTACTCACCCTCTTTTAAACAGGTTTCAGTTCTAATTAAAATATTTCTTTCCTTCTGCCAAACACAGAGAAAATATAGCATTGTTTCCAAAAGAGCGCGCCAGGGCACCAGCAGGAATGGGGTACAGTATTTGTACAGTTCTGTGACTCAGTGCATCTGAATCTACAAGCATTTTAAGGGCTTTGTCCCAAAAAAAGGATCTATTGTGTGGCTCTTGGCACTGAAGAAAATAGCAGGCCTGTCAGAACTCTGAGATTTAATTTTAAAGTGGGTGATGTAAGAATGCTGTCCAAGTGAGGCCTTTGCTCGTTTTCTCTTTCCTGCCTGTTTTGGTGTGATTGACCTTGAGTTTCCAGAATTAGTTCACAGGAAGAAATCGAAGCCTCTTTCTTGACACCCTTTTTCATAAAAAGGCATCATGTTGCTAAGCAAACATTAGTGTGTCTTTTAAATGAACATAACTTTCTGCAATAAAAACAAAAGTATGTTGGTGCAAATACACATGTGTATATATACACACATGTATTTAATATATATAAAAGATATTTGACTATTCCCCATCTGTCTCTATGTATATGTGTGTTAGTGTGTATATATATATGTGTGTGTGTGTGTTTATATATGTGTGTGCATGTGTATATATTTATATGTGTTAGTGTGTATACATATGTGTTTATATATATATATATTCAGAGCATCTTCATGCAAGATCTTGTCTATTTTAAATAGTTTTGAAAATTAGGCTAAGCAAAATGGTTTTCTCAAATACCTGATACCTTTGGTATTTATCTCTGGTTATAGATGTCATAAAATATGCAGAAAAATCATTTACTTTATGAAAGTACTCTTTTCCACTTATTTTCTTTCTAGGATATTAAAAAGTGAGGATCACTTTTTCTCATCACATGTACAATTTAATATTCATCACATGTTTCTATCTGTGTCTCTGCCTTCTGGAGTAGTGGTTAATTCGGTAGCCTTGGAAGGAGCGCCGCATACCCCTGGGTTTGAATCCCAGGTTTGTGTGTGAGGCAACCAGTGTGAACAACTAAATAAAAGTTAAATAAAGAATGCTTCTCTCTCCTCTGCTTGCCTACCCACCTTCATTTCTGCCTGCACCCTTCCTTTAAAAAAATAAAACTTTATGCGCAATATGTTTTTTTGAGAAAGAACTGAAGTGTTGCATTCAATCCCTGAGTTCAGCTGAACTGTGACTAGATTATAAACGGGCCTGGGCAAATTTCTCAGTGTTTCCAGGCATCATTCATGTTAAAGGAGCGACTTTCTACCCAAACCACTCATTGGCATCCTGTGTCCTACACCACCAGCCCTCAGCAAAACGACCTCTACTTCCTTCTTCCTTATAGACCTAAACGGTTACTGAATTTAGTTTTATAATAATGGGAACTTTATCATGGAGACCCTACACTTATGCACAACACAGTTTGTATCAGGCTGTGTCCCAGACAAACCAGACTTTGGGCAATGGGCTCCAGGGGGCCAAAGAGCACAGACAGAATCCACCTGGGCTCTCCATGGCCCAGATCTGTTGTGTGGGGGAGGCCTGACCAAAGGGGAAGACTTAGTTAATGGCTTCTGACTATGTACCTATAGGACACACACATAAGAAGGGGGCTTTTCTCCTTAGAAGTCATTCAGACAGTGACATTTGACTTTCCATGGGACCTAGGGGAAACTTTTGGAATCTGAATCAAGTCTCCTGTGTACCATTTATCTTCATCCACATATTCTCTGTGTGGGAAGGTAAACTAGTAGGTGTGTACACAGTCTGATGTATTACTTGAGAGTTACTTTAAAGAATGTCAAATGTTTGAGATTCAGTCCCACAGATTGTGTTAAAATTGCATTGTTAAATGTTGAGTTGTGAATTCACACAGTTATCCTTCTTATGAATCAAGAGAACTTCAAGGAGTGGACATTACGTTATCTGTATTTCAGTAGGCTGCAAGAAAGAGTAAATTTTCTGGAATTCCAGAAGTCTGAGGACTGCAGGGGAAAGGCCTAAACATTTCTGCCCACAGGGCATTCAGGGCCCAGGGTTGATGCTGCAGCAGGTCTTCAACTGGATTTTAATAAAATTATCGCCAGGGAAATAAGTCACGAAGAACACAGGGAGGCTTTAGAACAGAACTGTTCTATGGAAATGTATGAAATCCACATATGTAATATTAAATATTCTAGTAACCACCTTAGACAAAGTTAAAAGAAGAGGTGAAGTGAATTTCCATAGTAAATTTTATTTAGCCCAGTGTACTCAAAGTATTATCGTTTCAACATTAATCCATATTTCTAAAAGCATTGAGTTATTTTTCTTTTCTTTTCTTTTTTTGTCTGTGAAGACTTGGAAGTCTAATGTGTCTTTGGCACTTAGAGAGCCTGGCCACATCTCCTGCTCACTAGACATGTGTGGCCCTGGGCCACCATTCTGAACAGGGAAATTTGAGAAGATGCCATCTAGGGCAGGGCAGAGGTTCAGGTCTAGAATCAGGGAGGAACCTGGGTCAGGTTGCCTCATGAAGGGCAGGAGTCAGGTGTCCAAGTGCCTCTCCAGAGTTTGACCTCCCCAGCTTGCCTCCTTGCTGCTTGGAGGAGGTGCCCCCTGCTTTCTCCAGCCCCCTTTACTGGGACCCTACCAGACTTTGGTCCTTGCAAAAGGAGAGGGCTGCAAGGAGTCTTCTGAACTGTGACAGAATATGTCCAAAATATCAAAATATCAGCTATCAGTCTGCCACCTTTCTCTGCCACCTTTCTGCACATTACAAGGATTTCAGGCTGTCATCCTGTCCAAACCCATTACAGGATGTAAGAGTTACTGAGTCATTTTGCCTCAAAGGAAGCTCTAGGTTAGCATTATCCTCAACCGAGTGCCCAGGCTGAGCGCGAGTAAGGGATTTGTACTATGTCTCCCAGATTATTAGCAGCAGGACCAAGCTTGGACCGAGGACTGTATTCCTATTTCGAGTGACTATGCTCTCAAAATAAGCAGCTAGAGGAGGCTCGCGAAAACGCCAGCTCAGAACTTTCCCCTCACCTGCCAATGCCATGGGCTTAGTTTACTTTATTGCTTCTCTGGCTTCATGCAGGAATTTCCTTAAGGTGCTCCTCAGTGTACCCATGTCTGGAGCTTCTCTCCAGGCTACTGAATCTGCATCTCCAGGTTGAGGCCTGGACATTGCCATTTTAAAGTCTTCTGAGTTGATTGTAATGTGCAGCTAAGGTTGAGACCTGCCGGAAAGTACTGCACAATTTTAATCTATATATTTAATAGATACTAAATATTGATTATTATTTTTCTATACACAGAAACTTTGCAAGAGAAGTACAAAAATTTTCTTTATACCCCTCACCCAGATTACCCAAATGCTGCCATTTTGCCACATTTGCAATATTCTTTTCTAAATTGCAGAAAAGATGTCCTTTACTTGTAAGCACTGCCATGTGTGTTCCTGGAGGATAGGGACACTGTTACACAGCCAAGAGCAATGCTCAAAATTGAAAAGTTAATCCTGAGATAGTCCTTATTCTCTAATCTACAGACCTCATTTGTATTTCCCTCATCCTCCAATAATATAACTTTTATGAGAGCAAAAGAAACCCCCCAGCAACTATTTTTAGTTATGTCATTTTATTCTCCTCACAACCCAGAACAGTTACTATTTTAAAGAACAATTGAACTCGAGGTGACCAAAGGCATCCATTTTGCTGCTGGCTCAGTAGACCTTTTGACTCCATAGGTTAAATCTATTGTTTGTTTAAACAAATTATGAAAACTTGGCTTGCTTTCTTTGTGCATGTAGGAAACAGTGTGTTGGCTGAGGCTGAGAAGGGCATGGTGCTGTTCTGCTCATCTGGTGTCCCAGGCCTGCGCAGTAGTGGGAGAGACAGGGCAGTGACGTGTCCCTGCTCTGCACTTGTGTCAATATTTCTGGTTGTCTTTGGCTCGTTATCAAAATGTGTCATTCCCTTGTTTTTGTTCCCTCTCCTTCATAGATTTGCCTTCATCAGGACTGCTAAGTACTGCTGGACAAATGTCATGTTGTGGAGAGTGTGGTCACAACAAATACAGATTCCCCACATTCAAACTGTCCCTTCCCTCCCTGTTCTCTTCCTCATGACTTTGAATAAAACAACAATGAATGGAGGTTATCATAACAAACGTGAGCATTTATGTAAAGCTGATACTAGGCAGAGCAGTGCTATGGGTTGAATTGCGTCCTTCCAAAAAAGGTTGGTTGGAGCCCTAACCCCAGATAGCTGTGACTGTGCCCTCAGTTAGAGACAGCTTCTATAGAAGTGATCAGGTTAAGACAGGGCCATGAGGATGGGCCCCCAATTCAATATGATGGGCATCCTTATATGAAGGAGAAATTTGGACTTAGAGACACCCACAGGGATTAAGATGACAAAGATTATATTTGTACCACCACAAGCCAAGAGACTTCCAGAAGTGTGGGCAAGAGTTATGGAACAGATCCTTCTCTAGAGTCTTTTGAGGGAACAGGACCCTGCTGACACCTCTATCTCCGCCTTCCAGGGTCCAGAACTGTGAGACAACACATTTCTGTTTTTTGAAGGCGCCCTGACACAGCAGTTCCAGGAAATCAGCACAGTGGAGTTTTGAGCACTGCACCTCTAATGGCTCATTTCATCTTCACAACAGTCCTGAGATAAGAGGTGTTATTCTTTCACTGTTGTTATCTTCCTTTTAGATGATGAAACAAAGATGGATTGAGCAATTTACTTAAGGTCACTAGAGCTAATAAAACCCCTCTTTAACCAGCCCACTAATATGTGCTTCTTGACTTTCCTTTACAGCCACCCAAAGTCTTTCCCTTCTTGTCAACCCTGACTCTTTGTCTCCATTATGGGGTCTGCTTTGTTGTCCCATGGCTTAAATGTGTGCCTCCCTGACCCCCAGTCACACCTGCCATTTCCTGGGGCCTCAGCTACCACCTATATGCTGATAGCTTATTGACCTCCCTATCACAGGTTCTCTCATCGGAGCTCTTGACCCTGGCCACGTCACTTGAATGTCCCCAGGGTGATGCAGAGCAGCATCCCAAAGCCTGCTGTTTGATGCTGTCTTTCCCAGGCAGCCAGCACTAGTAATCCAGAGCCTGGGAGTCATCCGTAAATATCCCCTGTCGTTTATGTCCCTGCCCCCATTGATTCTAGGACTAAATCACGGTCATTTCAGTCTGGTCCTGCTGCATAATTCGCAGACCCTGATGCAAAATAAAAATGGGGACTTGTTCAAAAATCAGGGGAAAAGTGCTGCTAAAGGAATTAAAATTTATAGTTTTCTTTCTTTTGTGATCTCTCTTAATATCTCATAGTGCCTTTCCTTTGCTCTTCAATGTCTTTCAGTAACAAAAAATAAATTATCGTGGATTTTACTGTCATCTTTATATTGTACAATGCTAGTTTTAAATACAGCTGAAAAAGAGCATTGAACTTGTGTGAGAAATTACAGAAATGACATATTCTCATTTTGCATGTATATTGCACATTCTTCTACACCTTCTCCCTTTGATTTACTAATGTGAAAAGAAGGACTGAGAGGAAAAGAAGCTGTGGACTCCTCTATCTTTCCTCTTCCTTCACTGTCGTCCTTAGCAGTTTCGTGGTTGGTGAATATAGGGGAGAAATATGAGTAAGAGAGATGATGGAGTTCCTTGGTTGTTCCTGCTTCTTGGAATGCCATTGCTTTCTTTCTTTACTCAAAGCAAGTTCTGAGTCTGTTGGGAATTGTGGTCTCTTGGTGCTGTCAGCATCTCTGCTCATGCAGTCCTAGATGTGACATGCTTCCCTGATGCCCACTGAGTTTTGCTGCATGTACTATGGCTCCACTGGAATTCTATGCCAGGGCATCTCAAATGATCCCAGAGAATGAGGTGTTAAGCAAGGGTGGGAGCTCTCATCGTGGGTGTCTCCACTGCTCTCAAACATGTCCCACCATCCCATCGGGCTTCACTTACAAAACACAACTTAGAGATAAAATTATGAAGAATTTCGAGATGGTGGCAGCTATGCTTTAAACCCAGCGTGGAGCCCTTCTGAATGCAAGGCTCTGTGCATGTTGCAGGTTGTACGCCTGTGATGTTGGGTCTCCCCTTGGTCTCTCCTGTTCCATGCCACAGTCAGTGTCTTGGTGGAAGGCTTCTTTGTTCTGCTGGAAGATCGCAGCCACTCAGTGCTTCACGGGCCTCACTCACACACATACAAGTGTGCAGTACTTCTCTTCTGCATTCAGGTTAAAATTCAGACTCCTTAGCGAGACTCTGCTCTCTTCTGCAGGCTTCACTCCCCACCTCATTACTATACATGGGGGCCATGCTGAATATCTAGAAATTCCCTCTGAGCCCTTTGCACATCTGCCCCTGCTACCTAAGGCTCACTTCACCCAGTTACCTCCTGCTCTTTCTTCAGGATCACCCCTCCAGCAGCCATCTCGCTTCCACTCGGGTGGGTCAGATCCTTGTTACTGTCCACCCATCCCGTGCACCCCTGTGCTTCCCGCTCCACAGCATTTTTTTTTAAAGGAGATGTATAGGCAGGCATGAAGGCAAGCAGGCAGGCAGGAAGGGAAAGGAGAAAGAAGCACTTTATTTCATTTTTATTTAGTTTTCACATTGGCTGCTCCCCCTGAACCTGAAACGTGAACCCGGGTCCTTGGCATATATACATGGACCGTGCTCCTTCAGAGGTGGCTGGCTAAGCCATTACTCCACCGGGGCACGCCCTACCACAGCATTTAAGAGCACCCTAAGCACAATATTATGACAAAGTCGAGAGAGAAGCGGAGATCAGGTCCTCCTTTACATGGCATCCTGGACTTGGGGTTAGCAAGATGCCCCCTGAACCCGGAGACACGCGCTGACCAGACGTTAGCGGGCACTTGCCCTGGTCCCACCACCAGCACTGTGTGACCTTTAGTGCAGACAAAGTGAAGAATTTTCATAGCATCTCAAAGCTGTTGTGAGGATAATAATGAGAGAGATGATAGCAAGCCTTTCTTGAAAGACTGGAGAATTTACAAAAACAGAGAGTAAAATGGTGGTTATCGAGGGCAGGGGGGATAAAAATCGATGTGTAAGAGCCCAGACGTGCCATGAGTGGCAAATAAGCTGCAGCGACGTAAAGCACAGCATCACGACATGGACACTGATATTGTGCCGTGCGTACCTGATGTGATGAATATCGCTACACGGCCATCTCATTACAGTGTGTAAATGTGTCAAAGGAACAGGCTGTAGCCTTACACTGATACAATGGTATGTGGCAAATAATATCACAAATGAGTCGGAAAGAACAATTAGGTATTATTTTGAAATCAAAGACAGCATTCTGCCACATGGAGCCTTGGTCTGACGGCAGTCCCAGAAAGCACTGCGGCAGTGTGAATTATGTATGTATGTATGTATGTATGTATGTATGAGAATGTAGGAATTCTATGTAGAGAGTAGCCATTTGGATAGCCAGCACTCATGTGGGCATGAGACTCCCACTCTTGCTCGTAGACAAGTACCCCTGATTCTAGTTCTTAGAGAGCGTTATTGCTATAAAGTCACTGCTTTATAGCCATGAGCTGTTGTCCCTAGGGAACACATAACTTTGCTTTATGTATGCTTCTGTTTAAAGACATTTTATTTGCTCTCTCGTTGATATGTTAACATCAGACTCACTCGGGGCCAACGGCGCCGAAACTCACGTAAAGGAAGCCTCTAACCCACATCTGTTCTCTACAAGCTCATCACAGCTTGCCTGCTCTTAGGAGCATGACACATGTCAGCACCATACTTAGGGCTCGTTGACACAGCAGCATAGCTGCCAGCATAAAGCATGACAACGTGAGAGACATGGCATGGAATAGGCCACAGAAACGACCCTTACTTTCAGCTTGAGAGCTAAAGCAAGAAGGCAGAGGTCAGTATTCTGCTCTTCAGCTGGGACCCTGCACTCCAGGTGAGTCATCTTTTTCACTCTCAGAGCATACAGGAATGTCCAAAATATTCAGGAATGTCCAGGAAAGCCCTTTGAAGATTACTTTCAGCATTACAAAGAAATATGAGTGAGTAGGCGAATAACAAACACAGAACCCTGGAATCATGAGAATTGGCTGCGTATAGATATGCATACACCCAACAGCCAGGGGCAGGTTTTCCTCAACTTTAACCATCCAGAACGTGTCCAGGAGCCAAGAGTTAGAAAAGTTGCTAGAGGGAGTCAGTAAAGCAGACATTTCAGAGTTTGCAGGCAAGGGATGTTAACTGTCACCCACATGGTTGTGTACAAAATAAGGCAAGGGACTGCGATTATCAAACATAAAACGAGAGTGGCAGAAGTAATGACTGACAGCAAAGGAAATAAAGAGGACATTGGGGAATTAAGCCAGTGTGGGCCCCCGGGGCCATTTAGTGAAGCTGAGGCCACTGGAAACGTTTAAACCAGGCCCTGGGGTGAGCATGCCAGGGACTCAATTAGGATGAATATAAAGTTTGGGGAAGGCCAGACTAATTACGGCGTGGGTGCCCGGATTTCTTTACACTGCCCAGCCTCCTTGTTTCTGTACAGCACAAAGGAAAAAGTGCTGCTACTTCCCCTAATTCTAAGGTGAAACCAAAGAAGGGGGAAGCTACAAAGCCTGTCCAAAATCTTCATTAAACCCATGAGGAGGCTGTAACAGATACAGCCAGTTACCCATGTGTTTCAAGTTTTAAAAACTCCCCGCTCTGGTTTGTTCACTGCTTAGGGAGCAAAGCATGTCCTGTCAAAAGCACAGTCAATCTGTCTTGCCCCACAGTCAGTCGTTTTAACCTTCCCTTTGAGGTTTAGAGTGCTGCTCCCCAAACATCATCAGTGCTAAAGTTAAAAAAAATAAGTTTCATTTTACGAGCAGTGAAATCACTCTATAATTTTCCAATGAACTGAATAAAGTACAATATACATGCCCTGAAGTCTTCATTTCCACCTTGAACATATCACATCTGCCTTGATCATCCTCCACATCCTCAAAGTGGGGAGAAATGAAATCAGCAGCCCAGAGTTGGAAGTCTGTTTAAGAGACAGGTGCTTCTGTCTGCCCCACCTGCCGTGTTTGAGGCGGGGGTGCACCCCTCCACTCTCCTGTGCTGGACCTTCTGGTTGGTCAACTTCCCTGAGTGCTTCTGAAAGCCTTTTGTTGTGCATGGGGATCAAGCCACTAATTTGGTCAATTCCAAGCAGAAAAGATCAAGTATAGATTTCATATCTAGTTCTAAGTGCTGGTAAAATGTGGCATTAAGTTATCAAATGCACCATGATCCTACCTGAATCACCAAGTGGCTCTGTAGTTTGGGGGTTAGTCTACATCTTAAAGAAAGAGAAAAGGGTTTCATTTAGATTCTTGGGGCAAATGGGGATTGATCCAGTTACCTTTAAACTAATCTAATCCAGGTGGTGTTGGTTGAATAATTCGCTGAGTTTGGCACCTGGTTACTGAATAAGGTGTTTATTTTTATAAGGATTTGGAACCTTTGGTTGAAAAGGTATGAAGATGTTCCTACCAGATCTGTTCAGAATAAAACGGTGAGCAAAATAAAATCATAATCATAAGACTGTCATTCAAGTCCAACATAATGTAGTTAGTTCATATCGATTCACATGTTTCTCTGTGTGTAAATCTATAGCTATGTTTATACATTGTAGTTATATATCATACATGTGTGTATGCATGTATACACATACATGTAGATATACAATATACATAAAGTACACATATATGTATGATCCCCATTCAGATTCGAATCTTCTCTCTAAGGGACTTGAGCCTCTGAGGATCATGGTATCCTCAGGGGGTCATGGAACGAAGCCCCCTCAGATACCAAGGGATGACTTAGTTGGAAACTGGATTCAGGAATTTGTAGGTCAGAGTGGCATATCAGAAGCCAGCAATGTTGTTAAGTGAGCACTTACCTCATTCTTTTCAGGGACGTTGTGCTCATTTCTACTAAAAAGTGCTCCACAGCACCTTTAAACTTGGGGACAAATGATTAATGACATAATTCACATCATGCAGATAAGCCCCTTCTGGGGGACAATTTTACAGACTTAAAAAAAAAAGCATTTATTTTGTTACCAGATGTCTGTGTCCTAAATTCAAACCAAGGCCATGCTGGGAAGCAGTGGACTGGGGATGCTCCTTGTCCTGGCTTGCTTTGGGGCTCCCTCTTCCATAGATTGGACCCCTAATCTCTTTTCCTTCTAGTGCACTCATGCTCTCCTTGGGGAATGGAATTGGCATGACTGATCACTGTATAATGTGTCTTAGTTACACTATTTCTTACTATCAACTCTATAGTCAAAGGTCTTCCACTTCACAGATGAGAAAAGTGAGATCTAAAGAGATTATACTCAGTGTACCCTGATAATCATCAAATCTGAGATATTTCAAAGCCTGAATCATAACATCACAGCCTGTGGTCTCCCCCTCCATACTTAGCACTTCTTACCTTGGACAGCATTCTCTGGGGGCATCACACTGGCCCACCCACAGTTTCATCTCCCTCCCACACTGAAGAGTATATGAAAATGTGTCTGCCTGAGAGCCCCCAGCATTCTCTTTCCACTTACACTAATGCTGAAAAAAACTAAACAGTGGCATCAGAGTGGTGACTGACTGGTGGGCTAATGAATGAGACTCCTACTCCCATTTATCTCAGTAATTTAACGACTGCCATTGTAGCTTTTTTGGTAGCATAGTCTTAGCTCTAAGAAATTATTCCCCCAGTGAGGATTAACGATCACGTGGAATGGCACAATTCCGTCTTCAGCACCATCCTCACAAAACTATGACATGTGTTGGTGAAAATTTTTGCTTACCGTCTTTCTCCTTAACCCACACAGCCCATGGCGTGGACAGAATGCTGGAGTCTTCATCAGGGTGTGCGAGCTGTTGAAATCAACAACTCCCATATCTCAGTAGAATAACCGAATAAAGGATTATTTTGTGCTTGTGCCATGGTCCAGTGGGATTGGAAAAGGAGGGAGGCAGTGCTCCAGAGAGTCATGCAGGGACCCCGGGTCCTTCCGTCTAGTGCCACTCCCGTCTTGTGGATGCTCAGAATCTGTCCTTGTCCCTTCTGTCTTCTACCTGTGACGACAGACAGGGTGAGAAGGAGTGGAGGTTCACACAGGGATTGCAAGGGCCAGACGTGTAGGCAGCAGACATCACTTCTGTCCTCCTTTCATTGACCAGAAATTTCCACTGACCAACTGTACTGCAAGGGGGGCGGGCGGGGGGGAGCGCGGGAAGTTTTCCCCTTCCATATGCTCAGTAAGATCCTGTGCTGTCCCTGGCCACTCTAGACTCTCAGTCCATCTCTGTCCACCTCTGGTTTGTTTTGGGACCAGGATCTGAACTCCCCACTTAAAAGCAGTAATAGCTCCCTTGATCTTCCCTGAATTTAGGATTCCCCCTCACACGTCCAAGAAGCAGACTGATTCTTTATCTTCAAGCATTGGATTAACCTGAGACTAGAGAGGTTTAACCTCACTTTTGATCTTAATGCTCCTAGGTGTGATGCCCAGCCATGAGCTCTTTATCCACTGTGGGGCCTTTTCTACCCCTGCACTTAGAAACCTTTCTCAATGCTCTAAAGCCGCGTGGGCTGCCCGTTCCTCATCATTTGCCAGTTCTCGAGACACACTCACAAACACAAAAGAGAAAAGTCCTTTTCTGGAAAAGAACATCAAACAAGTAGAAACACCTTTGAGTATTTGTGAATAAAGGGGTGTAGTCTCTTATCTAAAGCATTAACTCAGTGGAGAGTGCCGCTTTATTTAAAAAAAAAAAAAAAAAAAACAGTGGGGGAGGCAAGGACAATGCAATTGAATTCCATTCTCTTCCCAGAAGTAACGTTGTGAAATTGGCCCCTGGTGATTAGGGGACTTTAGCACGCGGATATGGGGCCAGCAACTTATATACTTTTATCCTGTGTTCAGAGTGACTCAGGCAAAAATCGCCCTTGGGAACTTGGACTCTCATGAAGGGGTCTGGCTTCAGAAGAGAAAGAGGAAGGAATGTGCACCCTGCTTGGCCTCTTGTAAATAGTAGTGGGTTTTTAAAGGAGAGAGAGAGAGAGGAGAGAGAGAGAGAGAGAGAGAGAGAACAGAGACAGACAGGAAGAAGGAAGGCTACTCTTCTCTCCAAGCTTGGCAGTGACATTTCTGGCCCATGAAGGTAGCTTCCGGGCTCTGTGCAGGTCTCTGAATTGACCTTTTTAGGATCGGTGCCCAGAGCAGAGAAGGCTGCTGGGAGCATAATTTGTGTAATTTGATTTGCATTGCACAAATCAGAGCTCTGTATTTGTGTTCTTCGGGATTTACAATACAGTGGCAATACTGTAGAGTGCAGTGGTTGCTGGTTGACAGAAGATGCTATTCTCATTATATCATTTGATCCTCGGGAGGGTGCCACTCTGAGAGGTAATAGTCACAGTCACACACCTTAGTCTCAGTTTGAACCTTGGTCTTGGGCTTTCAGTCTCTGCTCTCTACTTCCTGTTCATCACCTGCTTCATGATGACGAGTCTGCGTCTCTATGACACTGTGCTTATTAACACTAACCCTCAGATGCTTCATGATAAAAAGAGGGTGTGGGGGCTGATCAAATCTGTGGGAGAGACTCAGAGAGTCCTGCAGGAAAACAACTGTGTTTATATTGGAATAACCCAGATGCCCAAGCTTATTTTGCCATAGAAACTCCTTTCTCCCCTAAATAACACCTGCTCTTTCTGTGGAACAAATCTCATGATTCTTTGAAAATCAGTCCTCTTCCTTCTGGTTATTCTGGCCTCTGAATTATTTGTGTATAAATTGTTTTTCTTGTAAATATGATGATGATGAGCCCAAGACTGACCTTTATGAAATTTCTGAAGGCATAGAGGATCTGCTGCCACTCGTAAGGGTTCATTTTTTTCTTTTTATGAACTCTATCTTAAAAAAAAAAAAAAGGAAAATAAACCAAAGAAGACAGATAGATGGCAAACAGACACATGAGAAAAATGTTCTTCACTACTTATCATTAGCAAATTCCAATCAAAAGCACAATGAGATATTACTTCAACTATTATCAAAAAGACAAGGGACAATAAATGTGTGGAGGAAAGGAACCCTTGTGTCTATTGCTATAAATCGAAACCAAAACTACCGTATTACCCAGAGGTTCCACTTCTGGGTATTTATCTGAAGAACACAAAAATACTGCGTTGAAAAGATAGATGCACCCCTCTGTTCACTGCAGCACTCTTCACAATAGCCAAAACATGGAAGTGATCTGAGTGCCCATTGACAGATGACTGGGTGAAGAAGATGTGACACAGTCATGTGTTTCTAACAATGGCTTAGTCAGCAATGGGCCTCAGATACAATGGTGGTCCCAATAAGTTGTACCACCTGGCCTAGGCGTGTGGTACCTGTACCACTAGGTTTGTGTAATTAGACTTTGATGTTCACATAACAGAATCACAAAATGAGAAATTTCTCAGAATGGAGCATTGTCTTTAGGTCATAGGGACACATTCTGGGAAATGACGGTATATACATAATGAAATACTGTTCATATATGTACATATGTGTGTGTGTGTATGAAATCTTGTCATTTGTGACAAATGGATGGGCCATGAGGGGATCATACTAAGTGAAATAAGTCTGACAGAGAAAGACAAACACCATATGATTTCATTCATGTGAGAAAGATAAAGAATCAAAGCAAGAAAACAGATAAAAAACAAACAAGAAGGCTGATTACCAGAGCAGAAGGGGATAAGGGTGGTGGAGCAGGAGAGGGGGTCAATTGGATGATGGTGAATGGAAACTAGACCTTTGGTGGTGGGCATGGTGTATATACAGATAGGTGTGACATAGTATACCTGAAATTTACACAGTATTGTAAGCCAATTTCAACTCAATTAAAAAAATGGAAACCATAAAAATCTTTAAACTACTATAAGGTTTGCCCAACCCAAGTCTTAGGGTGTTCCTTTGAAGGTCAATCCATTGTCCTGACTGAGGAGCTTCTGCTGATAGACAGTGGATGGATTAATAAGGAAAGAGTTGTCTTTGAATTAAATGTAAGCTCTACCAAGGCCCCTAAGCCATGTGAGCTGATGGAAAGTCTATACCTTCCCAGTTCCCTCTCTCCTCAAATCTAACAAGGAGTGACAAGGTATTCCCAAGCCACACTGATATGTTAACGGAGGATGCAATTCTTTCTTCTCTCTGGGTAGTAAATATTTTCCCACCAATATAGAGTTAGACTGTGAAAACTCTAACAGTATTAATAAATAAAGTATTTTTGACTGACATTACATGATGGGCTTTTGATCAGAGTGAACCATTAACAAAAAAGCTAGTTTGGTAGCTATTCTTTTAAAAGGATCTCGTTTGAACCAGGTATTGGAAAGCTAAGTGCAGTGGTACAAATGTTGTTTTGGAATTCAGCCCCCAAAGGTGATGGCATGAGAAGGTAGAGCCTTAGGGAGGTGCTTCTGTCATGAGGGCAGAACCTTCGTGAATAGGATTCACTAATCGCATTAATCTCTTATAAAAGAGTCCCCAGAGAGCTCCCTTAGTCCTTCTACCATATGAAGACATGGCAGTAATTTGATAGTCAATAACCGTAAGAGGGGCCTCCCCAGAGAGGATGGTGTCTTGATCTTGGACTTCCCAGCTCCAGAACTGTGAGGAGCACGTTTCTGTTGTGTAGAAACCATGGGCATGTGGTGTTTGCTACAGCAGCCCTTATAAACTAAGCCTCGAAGTACTGTTGACTCTGTCTTGGAAAGAGTGTGTGTACTTATTGGTGAAACCTGACAGCACACTAGAAAAGGCATTAGACTAGAACCAGGTCATCTGTCATCTGTCATCTGCCCTTTGTTCAAGGACAACCTGCTCCACCCCATATCCTATCTTCATCCTAGGAGATGCCTCATCCAAAGGCGTCTTCCTACTTCTCTCCTACAATCCTTATTTCCACAACCTTCCCCTCCACTCATCTCTTAAACCTTCTTCTACAGTCACTTCATGGACATTTTGATCACCTGCACCAGCTCCACTTTGAAATCACTTGGGAAACAAACCTCCTACCTCTCTGGCTTGCTGGTGTGACTGGCCCCACTCTGACCTTGCTGGACCTTAGCAGAAATTTATTCCCTTGGGTCTCTTTCATCTCCTGTGCTTGTTTCTTTCCCTTTACGTAGTGTGGAGTCCATCATTTCAAATATTCTTGCTTATATACAATTTCAAATGTGTTTGAACTCAACTCACAATAAGAAATATAAATTACATGTGACCTAGGACTCATCTGCAAATGCACACACACACACACACACACACACACACACACACACACACACACGTCTCTCCCAAACTTAAGCCAATCCCAGTTATTTAAAAATCTCTCTTGACATCAGTTCATGCAACTATTGCCATATTTCTCTCCTTATCTTGAATTGTTGCAAGAGTCTCATATATATATATATATATATATATATATATATACATATGCATACACACATAAATTGTATATAAACTATGTAAGTTTCCTAAGGGTGCTATAACAAGTCATGCACTTAGTGACTTAGAACAGATTTATTCTCTTACAGTTCTGGAGGTCAGAAATTTAAAAAGAAGGGGTTAGCAGAGCTGCTTTCCTTCTGGAGGCTGCAGGGCAACATTTCCTTATCGTTTCCAGTTGCTTTTTCTTTCTAGAAACACCTACCTTCTTGGACTCATCACTCCAACCTTTGGTACTGTTGCTGCATCTCTTTTTTCCTGAAGTTGACCTTCTTGTCTCCCTTTTCTAACTGACCTGGTGGCAGCTTTTGAGGAGCTTTTCTAAGGAGCTTTGTAATTTTTTGACCCTCTCACATCCTCCAGGGTCATCTCCCCATCTTAAGAGCCTTAACTTCAGCACAGCTGCAAGGGACCTTTAAAATGTCAGGCAGTGTCTTCGCAGGTCCTGGGGATTTGGACCCAAGGACATCTTTGAAGGGGTCCTTGTTCTGTCTGCCACATAAACTGCCTTAGATACTTCAACTTCCCCTCACTTTCAACCTTCACAGGGCTCTGTCCCCACCATCCCAGATGCCTCTTGAGTGGCCCTGGTGTTCTCCACGTAGCTGCAAGTAATGGGAACTGTCTTTGGTCCTTCTGACCTGGTGGCAGCTTTTGAGGTGTGGGACAGCACCTGTGGGGACTGTAAGGCGTGAGGTGGTAGCGCATCCCCTGGTTTGTCCCCACTGTCACTCCAGAGAAGTGTCCTCGTATGGACAAGCAGGCCAAGGAAAGTTTCCACACCTCTTAGCCTATCAATCACCACAGGCTCTGCGGTATCTACACATTATTGGTTTAAAAGTATTGGTTAGATAACTGCAGGTAAAGATTGTTTAAGCAAACATTTTTATTTACCTACTTACAAAAATAGCCTCCCAGGTCCTGCGAGTGCAGCTGGCTGAACTTTCACTAAGTAAAACACGCTGCAGCTCAAGAAGCAGAGCTGCACCTGCTTCCCCCAACTGCCCCACCCATGAGTGCTTCCTCCGCCCCAAAGTAACACTGTCCTGGGGAGATGCAGGCAGTTTTGAAATGTTTACCCTTTTAAATAGACTTTTTAAAGAGCAGCTGTAGATTCCCAACAAAACTGAACAGAAAGGTGCAGAGATTTCCCATGTACACCCATCCCCAGACATGCACCGTCTTCTCACTGTAAACATCCTGCTGGAGTGGGGCATTCATTCCAGTCGACGGCCCTTCACAGACACGTCACAATCACCCAGAGTCACAGGTCACATTAGAAGTCCATCTTGGTGTCATACACTCTGTGGGTGTTGACAAATGTAAAATGATTGTGTCCACCACGGTATTATCGTTACAACGGTTTCACTGCCCTAACTCCCCCCACCTCCCGCAGGGCTCTACCTGCTTATCTCTGCCTTCTCACCTTTGCCAACCACTGAGCTTTTTACCATCTTCATAATTTTGCTTTATCCAGACTGTTACATAGTTGGAATCATACAGCCTGGAACCTTTTCAAATGGTTTCTTTCACTAATAATATGCACTTGCGATTCCTCCATGCTTTCATATGACTTCACAGCTCTGAATTATATTTCATTGTCTAGACATAGGTTTTCAAAGGAGGAATTGGACCAAGTCTAGCACTAGCTGTGCTGCTGAGTCTCTTCTTTGCACCTGCATGGTGTTAGGATGATACACTGAGGGGGGCTCCCCTTGCCACCCAGAGTGCAAAAGGGCCCGAAGACCTGATATTAGTCCATCCTGACACAAAACGCCTGCTTTCAGTATATCACTCTCAGAATATGAATGTGGCCCTCAGGTGTGCAACTGCACACACCATGTGTTTTGATATAACTGGTCTCACGGAGATCAAGTTCTGTTTACTGAAAATAGACTATATGACAAGACTATAAGTCATGTTCTCAGAATTAACCTAATCTTTACTCAGCATGGTCCTGGTAAATGACAGACAAGAAAGTTTTACTGTGACTCAGAAGAGACTCAAGTATGGGGGTACCAGCCTGGGGAGCTTTAAGTGGGGTACTCACCTGGAAGCAACATCGGAGAACTCCGAGTTCCCTAGCCTGGCTCCTAGTGGGGTGGCAAAATCCCATAAGGGAGGCTGGAACTTTCTCAGCTCATGGCTTTATCAGGACTTGACTGTGTGTCTTGTAAGAGGACACTGACCTTGGCCTTCAGACCACTGAGGGGTCTCTGCCTGATCACGATGCCCAATGGGGTCCATCAGGAGTGATGATGTTCCAGCAAGTTCCAACTCAAACTCCTGTTGCCTGATGTCAGTTTTCCTACTAAACTAGAATTTGCTTCTCTAAGTGAAGTTCACTCAGGGTAACCATGTTCTTGGCCATTCTTAGGATGATTTGATTATCTTCGAGGTAGGAGAGGGAGTTACAGTGAGAGCTAAGTTCTGGATGAAGTGTGCCAGCGAGCACTCCCCAGCCTCATCTACAGAACATACTGATGGGCCAAGGTGATGGCCTCACTGCAGACTTCTCAGTCCCTTTCACTGTGACCTCCAGGGAAGCTCTGGGATCTGGCTGGATGACTTTTGCTGAGAATTGTGGTTCTGAGGGGATTCTAAAAACTAAATGGGAATAATTTAAGCACAGGCTGTGACTCTATGGGCATGAATTGCCTTCCTCCATACCCCTCCTCCTCTTAGAGGCCCAGGGCTGTCAAGCCTGTCTCCCATACACCTCACCAAAAAGTCCCTGGCTGCCCTCCCAGCTGCCTTGTGATTGACCTCATGAGGTGTGAGAAGGAGGAAAGGAATCTACGTTCTGATGACTCTTTCTTCCTCCTCTCTGACAAGCAGTCTAGGCCTCCCTCACCTGCCAGACCATCCCGGTAGCTTCTCGGAGCCCAGGGCCCAGCACATCCCACCCAGCCCCCCAGGAGCCTCTGTTAGTGTCCCGTGACTTGTAGTAACAGTGACCACACACCTGGCTGGCTGGCAACAACAGAAATGTATTCTTTCCCACTTCTGGAGGCTACAAGTCTGAAGTGAAGGTTTCCACAATGCCATTCTGTCTCTGAAGGTTCTCTAGAAGGATTGTTCTTTGCTCTTCTAACTTCTGGTGATTGCTGGTGATCCTTGGTGTTCCTTGGCTGGTAGATGCAGCACTCTGACCTTCACAAGGCTGTCTGCCCTCTCTGTCTCTTCTCTTATGAAGACACCAGTCATATAGGACTGAGGGCCTACCTACTCCCATATAGCCTTATCTTAATGAATTGTATCTGCAATTACTCTATTTCCAAATAAGGTCACACATTCTAAGGTTCCCAAAGGACATGACTTTTGGGGGACCCCCATTCAGTCCATAACAGAGATCTACATCTACCTTCCCTTCCCTTCTGAGAAGGCCCTCACCCTGAGTGGGTGTCCTGCCAGGCTTCCTCTCCAGGGCCGAGACAGACCCAGGAGTGGTGTTCCAAAATAAAAGGGTACTTCTCCCTCCAGGAAAGCCAGGCCTCGCTGGTGGGAGATCAGAGTACTGGTGTCTCCCTCCTGACAGGCATTTACAAACACGAGGGACACCCATGTGGAGCTTTTTCTGCTTTCTAGGAGTGCTGCAAGGGTCCTATTGACTCATAACTGGAAAGGGCCCTCTGGGACTCTCATCCAGACCTGGTGTTCCCTTCAGCCTCAGCCCCAGGCCTAGTTGGTGTCTTCTCCTTGCAAACTCTAAGGAAGTTCCATCTGTATGTTTTTCGTTGACCCCCATCCCTACCCTAGGGAGCCAAAGTCATTCTGCTCTAAAAATCTGAAAAGGAGTGATGAGCTCCTGGGCTGCTTGTAACCAGCTAAATATTTTCCAGGTTACCTAACGAAACTCCTGCAAAACCACACGGCCTACGCCTGTGATGGGGACCATCTGAGTCTGCAGTGCCCTCGGCACTCCACAATCAGTGTGCAGTCAGCATTTTACGGGCAAGACCACCAGGTGTGCCGTGCCCAGTCTCCCGCCTCCCAGAGGGAAGACAGCTTCACCTGTGCAGTACCCACCTCCCTGCAGGTATTGCCTTTCATGGATGTTTGAGTATGTTAGGATGGTTTCTCTCGCTCTCTGTGTTACACGGTCTCCTGTACCATGATTATGCGGTCTGCTCAAAGCAAACCTGATCCTTGAAGATCCCAGTTTAAACAAATTGCCAGTTTCGCAGGGGAGCTGTTATTTGCTTCTCTAAAGAAGTCGTTACTAGTCTAAAGAGAATCCCTGCTTCTTGGAGAGCTCCCTTAGCACAGCCATATCATGGATTTATTTGGGGGCATACCCCGTACTGTAGTAAGTCAGAGTGCAGTAAAGTCGGGCTTCAGCCTCCAGGCTCACGTCTCCCACAGATAACCTCAGAGAGCGAGCGCGGACTCTTCAGGGGAGACTTCAGGGACCTCTGTAAGGCAGACTCTGAGGGCATGATGGGCTGTTTAGAAAATGCGCTCAGGGAGTGCGTTGACCATTGTCTTCTTTTACAGTTTGCTTCTTCGGTTGTAGATAATCACCTTATTCTCACTGCAGCAGCTTTGGGCAGCCTCTGCTGACTCGTCCGTCTGCACAGTCCCCGTGGGATCCCCTAATTAAATTTTTTTTAAGTTGACATTAGGGCAAGATTTGGTAGAGACAAGAGACTAACTTTAGACTAACTGTGGTTGTGGATTAGCGAAAAACTTCTGCTCAGCTGTCCCAGGCCCTTCAACTTTTCTAACTAGTTGGCCGAGATTTTGGAGCGACTGGGCCTTGAACCTGTCAGTGCCTCCGAAGTTCCATTTGAGTAAGCTGAACTCAGGATGGTTAGAAGGTGGCATCTCATGTCAGTTTGACTCTATCAGTCATAAGAAATGTGGGAAGAGATCAATTTCCTAGGAGGACTCAGGAGAAATAGAATTAGCTTCAGTCGTGTAGCTCTCCCTAAGGCCCCCAAAGGAAACATAAAACATGCTATGATGATGTAAGGAGTTTTCATGCCATTCATTCCCTCCATTCTGTGCATCGTAGTGTCTAAGTAGTGATGTGGTACCACATGCCAGCCGAGTAGCCAGATATGTGTTTGAATGAATCCCCTGCTCCTAGTTCCACACCCTGAGGAGAGACAGGTGTGCTTCTGAGGCGCGTGGTTACTTTCTGTGGTGCCCTGAGCCCCCAGCCTTCCCCTCGGTGCTGCTTCAGAGCCTTAGCCCTGTTGGCTGCCCCCTCCTCTCCCCGCTGCCCTGCTCCATCCCTGGCATGCTGACTGCCCTCGCCCTCCTAGACAATAAGAACACTGGTCAGCACCAAAAGGGCACAAATACCTACTTTGGGAAAGCAGGAATTGCTGGCACCTGGCGCTCCAAAGCTTGGGCACCACCCTCCCCCTCCAACATGGGTGCCCGGCTCTTCCAGGAGCCCTGAGGGAAGCGGATGCTCCCATAATTGGGCCAACAAGTTAGCATTTGTGAACACAACCCCGATGTTGTTCGGAGGGTGTGTTTGCCAGAAAACCCTGCACTGCTCTTTTATCCAAAGATCAAGAGTTGTTTACAAGTGTCTTGTAAACTGCGACTGGGATCTGAGGCCATGTGCTTCCTCGGAGCATGGTTTCTTCCCATAGGAGAGAGAACAGTTTGCCATCCTTACAGGAGCCCCTCAGGGGGCCTGGCCTGTGACTCCTGTCAACATGAGTCTCTGCATCGTCTAGGTGCCACGCCATTTGGAAACAGCCCTGTGGTGGGTCCTTGGACCCCTCTAAGACCTGAGTTATTCCTCTGACCCTCAGCCAGGAGAATCTGCACCACAGAGCACAATCATTCGCAGTGGATGAGTTGCCGGAAACAGTTAGGAAAGAGTGATTAAAAGGGAAGCTTTTAAAAGAACACTCAGAGGGAGCCAGAGTCTTCCACTCAGAGAATTGCTCCCAACAGAGAAGTGGGCTTTGTGCCCTTCCAGTTGTCAAGGGTGAGAAGCAGCTTTGTATTTGTGGGCCCATGTTTGGACTGGGGTCTCCAGGGCCTCCCCCAAATACTGAGCTCTCCTGTATCCACACTGGGTCGTTTCTAAAGATGGGGGCCTCCAACTGATTCCTGACCTCTACAAGCCTGTCTCAACTTGAAAGCCAGGGGACCCTCCCAGAAGGGGACCTCTACATCTCTTCCAGGTTGGTACGCCGAGGTTCTCTGATCCTGATCACCAGCCCTGGAGCCTCTGCCATGCAACACTTTTGCCAAAACTCTCAGCTGCGGTGATAGACAACTTAGGGCTGGTTTTCTGGTGGAGAGAGGTGCTGTTGGATCAGGTTCCCTCCTTTGGGAAAGATGGGGACCCAGGGCAGCCAACCTGCCCCCCACCCCATGCATGTGCCTGTGTTATAGACGCAGCTCCAGCGCACAGAGGTTTCTGTTGAGGCTGGCCCAGACCAGCAGGCGCCCCTCCCTTCTCAGAGCCCAGAGCAGCCAGGGGTGTGGGTCACCAAACACTGTGTGTGGTTTTCAAGACTATCCCTTTTCTACCCTCCTTTTAGAAGGTGCTGGATGAATGCCAGAACCAGCGGGCCTGCCACCTCCTGGTCAATAGCCGCGTTTTTGGACCTGACCTTTGTCCAGGAATCAATAAATACCTCCTGGTCTCCTTTAAATGCCAACCTAGTAAGTAACTTCTGAGGGGACAATGTGTTGGGGATGTGGGGCCCCTGTTTTGTTCACCCCTGGTGAAAATGCTCTGCCTGTCAATGTTGTCTAGTTTTGAAACATGTTAACAGGGATGTTGGGGCCTCACACTCGCCTTTAGAAATTTGTTTTTGTGCATCATGGTGTGTGTGTTCATGCGCACTTCCATGTGCTTTCTTACAAGAACCTCTGCTGAACAAAACCCTCGTCAGGAGACTCACCCCGAGCTGAAGGGTAATGTGTTTTGCCAAAAGGGCAGTGCCTGCTGCTGCCTGAGCCGCAGTGCTCAGCAGGCGCTCCTGCGTGTTTGTGGAGCAAATGCTCACCTGGCTCACCAGGGCCCCCAGGGACACAGGGGACACAGGGGAGCCCTCCTCATTAAGCGCATGTCACGGTCTGTGAGGGGCCGAATGTTCAAGACGACCCCACAGACGCAGGCACAACTGCAAGTGGGGTGGGCTCCCCTAGGGAGGCCCTTGGGACTGGGCTAGCGGCTGGAAGGAGATGCTGACCTCAGCAGGGTTCAGGGACGGCTTTCCTGCAGGAGCCGGTGGGCACAGAAGGAGCACCCTGTGCCGAAGCCTGTGGCCGAAGTGGGCAAGAAGGAACACAATCAGACTGTTGGAGCAGAATCCAGGACTGCCTCCCGCCATGGCCGTTGAGGGAGGTGGACGCCAACTGTAGGGTAGAATGATTTTTGTCCTTTTTAAAGAAAAGTTGTAAGAGGAATGAAAGTGAGCAGAGACAGGCAGGCAGGAAGATAGAGGAGGAAGAAACAGGAGGAACACCTCTTTTTTTTTTTTTTTTTTTAAGTTACTCATCTTGGTTGCTCCCCTTCCTCCTGGTAGAAAGGACCCAGGATTCATAAGGGCACTGATCCAGGCATGTGGGCCCCACCGTCACGACTGAGTCACCTTCCAAAGGATCCACCTCCTAATGCCATCTCTTTCAGGTGTAGGTTTTCAATGTTCAATTTATGGGGACACAAACATTCAGAGCAGAGGACCTTGTGTAAACTGGACGTTGGTGGCCTGAGGCACTGCATTTAGGGCTGTGGCTCCTATTGAGGCTCTGAAACGAGGTGGGAGAGAGATTGTCCCCACATCTCCTGCCTCTTTTCCTGCAACTTTCTCACCGTCTCAGGCTTATCTCTGCTGCCCCACTTCCAGCCCCTGGATGACACTGCCTATCCTTTAACTTCACCAGGGGAGCCAGCTCTGAACCGTGAGCCAGGGACATTCATTGCTTTCTTTCCAGCTTGGTCTGTGTGGAGAAATCTGCCCCAACAAGAGATTTGCGCCTGGGAAACTGGCAAATGCTTCAAACCACAGGTTGTTTGTTTGGTTTTTGGATAGTGGCTTTTCCAGCTAGCCTAACTAGAACCTTCTTTTCCCAAGTATGCATTACACTTCACCCCCTCTTTAAATGCCCCCCTCTTGAGGAATTTTGGGTTCAGCAAGGCTTTTCAGGTTGTTCTGGGTTCATATTCCTGTCTGCTCTGCAGCTGTCATGTGACCTTAGGCAATGTAGGGGAACTTTCTGAGGCTCTTCCAATCTATTGCAAAATGCATTGAATGCACCTTCTGCATAGGACTATTGGGAAGACTGAAAATATAGCACTGTACGTAAAATACTTTTGCACAGGAGCTGTCTGGAGTTGAGCTCCATAATTGGTAGTTTTTATTCCAGTAGGCAGATTAAAGTAATTCTTGGTGACAGATGTCAATGACTGAAAGGCAGTGATATACCAAGGGGCGGGGGACAAGATCTGCCCTGGGCGCAGGGTGCGTTGTCTGCAGGGAATTTAAAAACACAATGGAAGTGACTAAATATCTGCCTCTATGTGAATATCTCCATGCACTGGTATTGTACATTATGTCGACAATAACCCCATTGTGACAGATCACCCCAGACCCTTTGCCTGTCTTTGAAAGATGCAAATTTGTGTGCGTGTTACTGAAGAGGAATGAATGACGCACCCGGGCTGTGATTGGCAGAGTTAGGAGGGACAACCTGCTGCGGCAGTCCTTTAAGCAAAGCTGTATTTCCATTCTGCCTGGGCCCCCACTCTCCCTTCTCAAAGGCATGGGGTTGTTGGCACCGCTTCTGGAGACCTTTTCTAATCTGAGACCACTGAGAACTCTCATCTGGCTCTAAGGCAAATTCGAGCTCCCTAAGAAAGGTAGCAGTTATGTGAATTGTCCCATTGCTTTTAGAGCCCCGAAGTGGCACTCTTAGGTGGCAGTGAATTTGCACATTCCCGAGGAGCCCAGTGACTTCACCTCACACAGCAGTAACCCCAAGCAGGTAATGTGACTCTCCAGCCCCTCCATTCTAGGAGCCGGTGTGCCCCGTAATCTGGGCACAGATCGCTGGAGACCTTGCCTGCAGGTATTGTGTTACTTTGGGTGAGCTTTGTTGGCATCTTAAGTTTAATGAATGTGTTTTCACACGTCACAGAGGTGGTGGCTAATAAATGCATGGCATGACATGCTTTAAAAAGCTCTTATAATTAAAAAAATCTGATTAAAAAAGAGAAGTATTTCTGTTAAAAGAATTTCCAGTTTGCTGAGATAAGGTTTGGTTTTCAGCCTGTCTTCATTCTGGCAAGCCCTGTCCCTGGAAGGAATTCTTAACATTTTTCAGAACTCTCCTGGCTAGATGGGTACTGGAGTTCTTTTGGCGTGTCTGCCCAGGCCCTCTGTTCTGCATCAAAGACCATTGATGCCTCTGGGCCTTTGAAGGCAGGCACTATTTTGGTGATGGTGGTATTTAGCATTTCCTCACAAAAATCACTGAAAAAAATCATACCAGTGCGGATATGACTCACCCGAAAGGATCAAGCCCTCCAACGTCAGAGTCAGACTCAGTGTCCTTTTTGCTTAGAAAAAAGAAAACATAACTTTTCTTGGCTCTGAGTTTGAACTGTTATATTAGATTCTAGTTAGTGGGTAAAGGATTTTCTAAACGTTTGCTTAATTTTCCCTCCTCTGATGGGGATTTGTGACTATCTGTGACCGGGTTTCTGTTCCTACATCTCATCAGTCTCGAATGTTCCAATCGTCATGTCAAGAGCAGAGGCTGAGCATTACTGAAGCTGAGGTAGTATGGAGACCCTAAGCTTCCTCCACTGTGATTCCAAAAGTGTGACCTCACTGCTGCCCTCTGTTTGAGGCAGAAAGATAATGGGAATTTATAAGCCATAGAAAGGTGGGATTTATATTGGGAAATTATTTTCTTTCATGTTTTACGTTTGGAGCATCACTGATTTCAGGGTAGGAAGGACCCATCGGCCACCATTGGCCTGACGTTCACTGCCCAAGTTCATGGAAGGCTTCTGGTGGAACTTTCAAACTGTTTTCACGGCTGCCCAGAATAAGAAAAATATTTTCCTTTTTGGCCCAACATAACAGAGACACCATTGAGTAAAACTTTTAAAAATGATAATACAACGTTTATCTTTACTGGGGTGATGTACTTAGCTGTTTCTTAGTCTTTATTTTAATTGCTGGTCACAACTCACAAACTTGATCTCATTCTCATGCCCCTTAATGGGCCTCAAATCACAATTTGAAAAAGCTTGTGCATCATGAACCTGGGATCAACCTGTGCCTTCAATTGAGCAAAGAAAAGTAGAACAAAAACTAAGGGAGTGAGAAGTGTGAAGTGGGGGGTGGGGGGGGGGGGGTGGGGGGGCAGCGGTAACGGGGGTGGGGTGGGGGCGGGAGGGGTGCTGACTTATTTCTTTCCTCTGGACCTCTCTTCCTCCCCATCCCACCGCCCAGGACAGCTCAAGCAGCTCCCTTCAGCTGCCTCTTTGCTACTGATGCCTGTGTTTGCTGGGTTGAAATTCATGCGCAGGTAGTTGCCATTTCAAAGCAGAAAAAAAATAGGAGTGGGTGACAGAGTCCAATTGATATTTTTTCATGTTTTTTCTTCACAAAATGTGGGAAGCAGAAAGAAAATAGCGCATGCAAATAAATGAATGTGGTCTCCTTTATATCTTTGCCTGTTTTGATTTTGCAGAGTTTAACATCGTGGCAGGCAAGGAAAAACTATTTATAGCACCTAAGAGACAAAAGTTAGCATCCAAAATACACATATCATTTCTACAAACAAGTTCTAAAAAACCCACACTCAACATGTGAAGGGTATGAAGAAGTGGTTCCCAGAAGTGTTGTTTTAAGTATTAAATTCATTGATATATTGAAAGATCTTAGGACGGGCCCTAGTCAAGAACTGCTCAATATGCACTATTGCTATTTTAAAATACCTTTATTGAGGTATAGTTTGCATAGCAGAAAATTCACCCGTGGAAGTGTACAGCGTAATGACTGTTCATCACTGCATGGAGTGGTGTAACCACAGGCCGCTACGGAGAATACCCATCCTCAAAAACTGTCCTCCTGTCCTCTTGCTGTCATTACTCCCTAACCCCAGCCTCCGGAGACCTCTAACCTGCATTCGGTCTCTGGATTTTCTTTGTTTCTGGACATCTCATGTCAACAGAATTGTATGACATAGAGTGTGGTCTGGAGTGTTTATTATTGTTTGAAAAATCAAATTGTTATTAACACTGTTTTATTGATTCAATGGCTTTTCCATACACCTTTTTAAAAACCAATTATGTTTTCTTCAGTGGTGCTTTTATGTCAACACTGTATAGCACTGGAAAGGAAAACTTAACCATGGTAATTAGATTGAATAAACACACTTTTCCCTTCATTCTTCGGGAACAAATGACGACCTGGTTCAGACTGTCCTAGTCTGGATCTCAGTGTCACTCCAAGGGTCAGCAGCTCACAGATCACCAGAGTTGGCTGCTCCAGCTTCTCTGAAGAGGAAACTTTGCAGACTTTTTATGGGTTTTTTTTTTTCTCCTTTCCTAACAAAGGAAGCGATTTGCTTTTTATCATCTCTCTTTTTAAATGCATAATGGAGGCACTTAAATCTTAGGAGGTAGGCTGATGAGGTTTAACTGGGGCCCTTCCCAAGGTTAGTCTTCTATCAGGTGATTCCTGGTCTTTACCTGCCTGGATCCCAAGGCAACATTTGAGAAAAGGCTCCCTTCAGTTAAGGCCGGTGACCTCTGTGGGGAGAAACAGAGACTTCTTTGATGGCCATTGCCAGGGACCTTACCCAGGGAGCCTGTCTTCTTCACGATTCGCTTTCCTGTCTCTCCCTAGAATTCCTGTCGTCTTGCACTTGTCACGCTGCTGCAGCTCTTGTCTTGCAGATGGCTTCATCCTGCAGGGTCAGAGACCCCTTCCATCCGCAGGTGTGGGATCTTGGGCAGCGCTCACCAGTTCCTTCCGAAGGAAGCTGATGGTGCCCACGGTTTTTGTTTCTGCTCCAGATGAATTAAAAAACAAAACTGTGTGTGAAGACCAAGAGCTGAAACTGCACTGCCACGAATCCAAGTTTCTTAACATCTACTCTGCAACCTATGGCAGGAAGACCCTGGAGAGGGATGTCTGCTCCTCAGAAGCCCAGCGGCTCCCCCGCTTCGGTATGTGTCTTTATGCAACTGTCATTAAGGTCCCCATAACTCTGGGAGCAGGAGGGTCCTGGCTTCCCAAGGAAGGGAGCCATACAGTGGCCAGTACCTGGAGTAGAGGGAGAAGCCAGCCTCCGTGCCCCAGATGCCTCTGTCCACATGCCCGAGCCTGTCTGTCCAGCCTCCTGCGCTGAGTGGTGCTGGAGTGCCTGCTGTCTGCAGAGCCTTATCCTGGGCCCAGTGGAGTTATCAGTGACATGCCAGGGAGCTGGCCTTCAGCAGTGGGTGAAGAGGCAATGAGGAAACATGACAGGGAGCTGATAATGTTGTATTTCAGCTGCAGAAAAGTGCTAAGGAGAAAAAGACATCTGGAAGGAAGAAAGGGAAGGGGTGGGAGGTGGGGTGCTGCAGAGAGATGCAGATTCATGCTGAGCAGATACCTGGTGAAGGTGTCCAGGTGGAACCCCAAACCAGGACAAGGCCCTGAGGCTGCACAGTGGCCAGTGGTTTAATGTAGAGAACAGCTAAGTCAGTCACTCTATTAGCACTAAGAGGTGATGGTCCAGGAATGGACCCGATAACTCCACCTATCAAAGTCATTCATCTGTTAGCCAGGGTTCGCCCGCTAAACAGAACCAACAGGAGATAAGCAGCTCTCCCTCGACTTATGATAATACACTCATCATAAGCTGAAAATATAGTAAGTCAAAAAAGCATTTCACCCACCTGACCTATCCAAGATCACTCACAGCTTTGCCAGCCTTCAGGTGAGCAAACACGCAGCCTGCAGGTGGGCAAAATCATTGAACGCAAGGCCTGTTTTATAAAAGTGTTGACTGCCTCATACACAGACGGGTGTTTTGTAGATGTGAGAGATGAAAGCACAAAACACAGTCTCCAAAGCGCTGTTAGCCTGTATGCAGGAGTATATCTCTTGTTCGTCCTCATGATGGCGTGGCTGGCTGAGAGCTGCTGCGTCCCGGCTTCATGAGAAAATATCACAACCCCAAGAAAAGAATGCAATTCAAAGCTTTCAGTACGATTTCTACTGAATGTCTATGGTTTTCGCACCCACCATAAAGTAAGAACATCATAAGCCGAACCATGCTAGGTTGGGGGCCATCTATATATAAAGAGATTGATTCTAAGGATGAGCTCACATGCTTGTGGAGGCCAGCAAGTGTGGAATCTGCCAAGCAAGTCGGCAGTCTGCAACTTCAGAGAAGAGTTGGTGGTCAGTCTCAGGTCCACAGGACAGTAGGCAGAATTTCTATGTACCAGCCCTGAGGAAAATTCCCTTTTCAGGAAATCTGTCTTTGATCTAGACTGGTGTCTGAGCAAAAAACGGGGCACCATACATGGCACTGACCATCACACACCTCAGTCTGTTGAGGTAGAGCCATCAACCTCCACCCTTCAGATCACCAGGGACCGCAGATGCTGCTGTGAAACGGCCCCAGGAATTGCACTCCGCTCATCAAAATTTAGAACAAGCTCCTCAGTGGATTAACTTGCTACAATTCATAGATCACATGTGAAATGAAACACTCATTTAAAAAGGAAATTCATGCTGTCACACCTGGGTGGAGTAGTGGTTGAGTCAATCACCTCTAAAGGAGTGCAGGCCACATACCCTTGGGTTTGAGTCCCAGGTCAGGGGGGAAACAACCAGTGTGAACAACTAAACGAAAAAAAACTTTTTTTTAATGCTTAAAAAAATTCATGCATAAGTCATGTTTTGAATAAGGGAAAAAAAGAACATAAAGTAACCTCACCCTATGGGAAAACTCACAGGTAAAACTGGAGAGAGAACACAAAGCAGCTCACAAAGAACGCGTGCCACCAAGGCCATGTCCAGTTTTCTGGGGAGGAAGGTGGAGGTCCTTTGAAGGCTGTCTGGCAGACCAGGAAGGCAGGCCAGCCAGGGCAGTCAGCAGCTCTTAATTAGATCTGGGAGAGGGCACCTATCTTAACAGGTTCGATTGCCAGAGCGGGCAGAAAGGCACTCGTGAGGGTGGGTCCCTTTTGTTAACAACACCACCCTCTGCCCGGGGCCTCAGTGAGTGACCTATGAGGTCCTGAACCTTCATCCTCCTTCTCATGGAACACCTGTGTGTGTTCAGAATGTCTCCACCCTCAACCTCCTGCTTCCTGCTTCCTGCGTGAGGTCGGGGGGCCTGGCCTGGTCACTGAGGGAGTCTCCCTACACCTGGGCTTGCCTTTCTCCCCAGGGTGGCAGAGGCACCTTCTAAAGGCCTACCTGATTACTGGCCTTCTCAATATCCTGCACAGGCTTCCATGTTGTCTGGTCTCCCTGGCTGGATAGGGGACCCTTAGTGAACTGATTCCTTTCTGCAAAAAAGAACTCCATTGCTTATTACTGGGATGGGGCACTCCTTTCTCAGGCTTACCGAATCTCACTCACAGTTGCTGTGTTCTGGAAGGCAGCACTGAGTGATTCCTGTCTCAGCTGCTCTTTTGTTCAGAAGAATTCCATCAAACAAGTTGGTAGAGCTATAGAATGATGATTTATGTTCAGCAGACCGCTACCTTATGCTCCTGGGAAGTTGGATAGAAATTAATTTTAAAGAACAAATCAGCTAGAGAAAATGTTAGCAGACACCACAGCTGAAAAAACAGGTTGCCATAGAGAGTTCAAGGAATCCTTAGGCCAGCCAGCTGTTGGAATGGCATGAATAACCCTTGCTGACAGGAACAAGGTCTGTGAGTGAAGATGGTGCCCCTTGCTGACTGTTCGGTTTGACAAGAAGGAGCCTGCAAGGTCACTTGACAAAACAACCACTTGCCCCTGTTCCCCTCAGCTGCCCCTCATAGTCAGGAGCTCCTGTCTGCTGCCCTGCAAGCAGGTGGGAGGTTGAGGGTCAAGCACTTCACTGCATTTGTGGGGCCCTGCCAGAATGCAGCCCACAGACCTATGTGCTGGAGTGGGGAGAAGGTCTGGGGGGAAATCAGGGCCCCTGAGGGGCCCTCTTCATTACCCATCCTCACACAGAGACCTCCTCTCTGGTGCTGGAGGGCAAAACTATGCCAGTGTGAATACACACCACCTGTGCCCACGTATGATCTGATGGAGTGCTGTGAAATGCTGGCTCCTACGCCCAGGTAAACTGCATTAAGTTCTTACACTCACCTGACTTTGTCACCCACAAAGTCATCAGTTGCCCCCTCTAGTATGAATGTTCTGTAATATCATACCCTCCTTAAAAGGCACTCTCGACACACTCTGTCCCAACAGCTACCCACTTCCTCTATTTGCAAGTACTGGGGGCTCCCAGCACTGAGTACTCAAATCTGCCCATCTTGCTTCCAACTTACTCTGGGGGGGTCTCTCAACTGTAACTAGTCATCCAGGCTGGCCTCCTGGTCTCCCCTAACCCCTCTTCTCTCTTAGTCCTTTCTTCACTTGGCAGACAGAGGGATTTTACTTAAATTAACTCAGATTACATTACCCCCTCCACCCCCCTCCCCAGCTAAAAGCCCTCCACTTTGCCCATTGTAATTAGAACACTAAATCTGTCTCCCAGGTGTGATCCTACCTGTCTCTCCATCCCTCACTACTTCTGGAGCACTCCCCATTCATTAAGGCCCCAGGACATTTTCACAAGCTATTTCCTGGCCTAGAGTGCTTTCCCCCACATCTTCTTGTGGCCAGCTCCATTTCATCCTTTGGGAATCAACTCAGATATCATCTCAGAGAGATCCCTGCAGTCCCTCTCAAGCTGTTCCCTTGTTTGTATGCCTTCATAACGTGGAAATAGTCACCCATTTTCATATAGTCCCTGTCCCCAGGAGATGGTGAACAATGCAGGGACTGTGTCTGTCTCCTTTCCTGTGGGATCCCAGTAACTAAAGCAGAATCTGCAACAGGGTCGGTGCCAAAGTGAATCTTTTTTTTTATTTTAGCATTTATCGAGATAACTTTGCTTTACAAAATAGTATAAACCATATGTGTAGGTTCCCCATTGCTTAGAAACATGACAGCACATTCTGCCTACCACCAAAATATGGAAGGTCTTCACTACTGTCCATTGGACCCCACCACTCGCTTCTCACCGGTATTCTCAGTTCTATTGCAAATGCCCAAGGGTTGATTTTTCTTTAGTCCGTTCCTTCACCTTGTTTATTTATATTCCACATATGAGTAGGATCATTTGGAATTTGTCTTTCTTCTTCTGACTTATTTCACTTAGCATAATCCTCTCTAGCTACTCTGTGTTGATTCAAATGTCAGGATTTTTCATCTTTTTAAGGACTGTGTAGTATTCCATTGTGTATGTACACCACATCTTCTTTATCCATTCATCTGACGATGAGTGCTCAGGTAGTTTCCAATTGTTTGCTCTTGTCAATAATGATACAATAAACATAGGGTGCATATATCTCTGAAAGTTAGTGTTTTTTGGGTAAACACTCAGCAGGTGGGATGATGGGATTATATGGAATTTCCATTCTCCATTTTTTGAGGAATCTCCATACTGCTTTTCATAAGGGTTGCACTAATTCGAACTCCCACCAACAGCGCAAAAGTGTTCCCTTTTCTCCACATCCTCGCCAATGTTTGTTGTTTCCCATGTGACTTTTGAGATGCGCCAGTAGGTCTGAGCTCTTCCCGAGTGTGGCTGCCATGCTGGTTCCTGTGGATGCATGGTTGCTGGCTAGGAATGTGGGCTGGTATTGTCGGCTTCCATGAGGTGCTAGAAATCTGGGTTGTTTCAAAATGTGTGTGAAATGTTCCAATTTTTAAAACACTTGTGTGAGCCAAACAAAACACATGTACAGGCCCCAGCCCTGCCCCAGACTGCTGGTGCATGATCTCTGCTCTCAGCTCCCAGTTATTACTGCAGCTCAGCCACATGGTTTCAAAAGGGAAGGGCTGTCTCTTCTCAGCCCCACAACCAGGCATGAGTGTGGTAGTTGCCTAAGGACCAAATGGGGGTCTTCCTGGTCCTCTGCTGGGTGCTTTGCAATGTTAGTGCAGGGACAGTTGGTTGGAGTCGGTGATGCTGGCACTTTTCCTGTGCTATGTAAGCTGAAATCTAGCAAAACCCCATGTCTTCAGAGTCCAGGGCCCATGGGAGCACAACTGGTGTGGACTAGCCAGGACTCAAGAGCTCTCTGTGGGCAGGAGGCACAGCTTCCTGAGGGAAGCTCAGATACTGAGGGAGACCATCTAGTTCCTTTTAAAAGAGGCTTACAGTTGATCCTTGAATAAAGCAGGGGTCAAGAGTGCTGACCTCTGAGTCGCTGAAAATTCACATATATAGAAGTTACTAGAAGGGAAGGGGGTGGGGTGGGCACATCAGGTAAAAGGGGTCAATTATATGGTAAAGGATAGAATTGGACCATTTGTTGGCAGTGGACTTAATATATTACATACAGATATTGATTTACAATAATCCACACTTCAAACCTGTATAATGCTATGGTGCAGTGCTCCTGCAGTAAAATGAAAAAGAAAAAAAGGTCTACGTGCAGGTAGGTCTACACCGTTCAAACCTGTGTGGCTCCAGGGTTTGCTGTATTGTGATTGTTATTATCACTTGGCACAAGCTCCCGAATAACATTTAGCAGAAATCAGAAAAAAGACTCAGGCACAAATTTGTCTCATCAAATGAAAAGATTTTTCCTTTGGGAATCTCTTCCAAGCCCTGGTGGATGAGCACAGAAGAGTTTCACAGGAGAGTTTCACATAATGACAATTCTAAACCAGAAGCATTTCAATTCTGCTTTTTTCCTTTAACTTGATATTATGGGGGTTTTCCACGTGGCCCACAAAATCCTAGCAATGTCAGTCACTTCCTAATGTCTTGTTCTTGCTGAAAGGATACAGTGCACTTAACCATTCCTCAATGGCTGGGCAGTTTTCCTCATTTGTGATTTTCAAATATTATAAATAATGTGTGCTGGTACATTTTCTGGATTATTTCCTTGGAATAAATTCCCAGAAGTTTTATACCAAAAGAGTGTGGGCTTGTTTAAAATTCTTCATATGTCTCACCTGCAGAATTCCTTCCAAAACCTCTTTGTACCAATTTATATGATGTTCAGCTGCGGATTTCTCTGTAACTCTGGCAGAGTTATATATGAATTTCTTTAGCTTCCCAGTTGAATAGGTATCAAATGGTCTTTCTCTGTATTTTTAATTTGTCTTTCTTTGAATATTAATGACCTTGAACTTTCCCCCAGGTTTTTGTGATTGTTATATTTGACAGTGTGTCCCTAGCCTTTGTCTTTTTTCCTCTTTGTCTGTTGGGATCTTTATTATTTTTTTCACAGATTTTCATGATCTCATGTCAGAGTAGAGACATTAACCTATTATGTGTTTTTCTGTGTAAACCCCCCAACCCATGGTTTATTTTTCCTGAACTTATAAGTATTTGTTACATAGGATGGCTGCATTTTAGATTCAGTGTGTTTCACGTAGGGTACATTCAAGAGGATGGGACTGAGCGGCAGGGATGAGGGAAATTGGGACAGGTATGTGCAATCCCCCACATCACAGTGTGATGCCATCATGCTCCCTTGAGTGTCCTCTGGGCTATATGACGCCTGGCTGTCAGTAGCCCCACTGAGTGGAGCCCAAGCTCATATTGGTCATTCCCAAGAGCATGAAGACAGAAGAGGGCAGGCAGAGTCTCCATGTCTGTGCGAGATGCCGTAGAATGGTCCCATCAGGATACGTGAGGAGCAGCAAGGCCATGGTGAGTACTAGTCACACACCACAGCCTGACCTTGAACAATGCTCCTCAGTCTTCCTCCCTTTATCGCACACAGAGACGTATATTTGAATGTGGGGTCCAGGGAGGCACTGTCCAGTGCCGAAATCAATGGCTTGGGGACAGCATGGAGGCCTGAGGCAAAACATCCAGCATCCCTGTGTCCCTGCTTGTTGACGCTGGAATGAACTTGGCTTCAGTGTGCAGAGATCACAGATGCTGGGCTTCTTCCTCTTCCAGCCCTTAGACTTTATGAGGACTTCTCGAGGTCCTAACATAGGCCTACTGCTCAGTCTCAAAGCCACTCACACATTTTTAGGATTTTGGTACCCCCATAATCTACTTCCGAGTATCAAAATATATACTTGTTTCCATTGCCATGTACCAGAATAATGGCTTTAAGTAAAATGAACATGTATTACCTCACAACTTCTGTGAAACAGTGAAGCAGCATCTCAACACAAGGCAGGAATGAGTCTTCCCACAGACCTGGGCATAAATTTGGGAGAGCAGGGCTTCAGAAAGTCCCCTGGGCTGAGTGTACGTTGCAGCATGTTATTTCCAGCCGTAGTTAGATTTTTTGGGTGGGCTCCAGGTATTCTGCTATTTCCTTAATAAGAGAATGGGAAAACCACACAATGGACCTCAAAGGCTGGCTAAGGCCGTCCCAAGGCCAAGTGTGGGCAGGCCTGGACTTTCAGCCAAAGATCAAGGTGCCGGGGACTCCCGCTGCCAGTGCAGTCAGGTAAGAGCAGCAGTCTAATTATCTAAATAAACATGGCTTGTAAAGAGTGATTAACTTCAGTTTCGGTGGTGAGCAGTGGCCAAAAAAGTGAAAATTAAATGGTTGACTATCTTGTTATCACATGTATTTAGGGCGTAGGGTAGTTGGCCTGGAGGGGATGTGAACACAATCAGCCTGGGGTTAAGGCACGGACGAGTGGGAGGGGAGGGGGCGGGGAGCACCCAACAGCCACTTAAAAAGGAAAATCCTGCAAATGGTTCTGAGCTCCTGGGCAGACCTGAATACCTTGACCCTCTTTCTGAAAACATACTGTGAGCTCTTTGATTCTCACCAAGAGAAATTCTTTCGCTCCTGTGGAAGAGTGCAAAATGTGTCTGAATTAACACTACTCACAAGACCTGAGGGTTGTAATTTAATAAACAGACTTTTTTTTCCTTTACCCGTTTGCCTTGAAGGATATGGTCAGAACATCCCCACCAAAATGAGAGATTTCTAGGGAGCTCTCAAAATTCCAGCAGGAATGTGAATTGGTACAGTTCTTCTGGATAATGGTTTCATCTCATGTGTATCGACAATCATCATAATTTGAATATCTTTTGACAAAATAATTCAGTTACAGGCATTCTGTGGAAGCTCTCTAAGGATGTTTCACGTAGAATTGTTTATAACACTAAAACACGAAAATCATTTGAATGTCAACCAATAGGATATTGTTAAACAGAGCTGGTACAGCTATGAAATGATTTTTTAAATGATGCTTATTTTAAAATTTTCACAAATGTATTGATGAATGGGGGAAAGGTAGCAAACAAAGGAATAAGTGTGATTCTATTTAGGGGGAAGGCCATTTTAAGCATAAAAAAGTGACTAGAGGGATGTTCTTTAACTAGTTTTTTTTTTATTCCTTGATGATGGGATTTACAGGAGATTTTTATTATCCTAGTTATGGCTTATCTGTTTTTCAAGTTTTCAACAACAAACGTATTTACTTTGTAAACTGAACAAACAGAAACAGTTCGTCAGACTTCTAAGAATAATTTCATAATTCACACGGGTCCTTTTTCCCAGTGCAGGTAGCTGATGCAAACATTCATCTCATTCCAAGATCTTTTGGGAGATGTGTTTTTTAACTGATACATGTACTCAACCAAGACCCCAAACAATAATGTAGCCCCTAAAGATAGCAAAAACATCTGCGACCAACCCTGTGTATCCAGGGTAGTTGGCCCGGAGGGGATGTGAACAGGCTTCTGGGCTATTCAGAGTTCTGTTTTTTGGAGTGTCAAAGTTATGTGAACATTTTCAACTACATAGGGGAAGTGGGGTCAGCATCCCTAAACCCAAGTTGTTGCCAACTGTATGCTGTACAAACATATGTGTGCAGGCACGCGTGCATTATGTGTGTGCATTATTGTTTGTTTAATTGCCCTTGACTCGGGGGCATTATCTTGTGGTTCTTGATTTGAACATAAGTCAAATGGTATTGATCTTTTCTCTTTTTTGTGTGTGCTTTCTCTATTATATTTAAAGAATCTTTTTCTGTCCCAAGATCAGAAAAAGGTTTTTTCCCTTAATTTTTTTTTTGACATGTAAGTCTTTAATCCATCTGGAATTAATTTTTGTGCTGGGACTCAAGGTCACTCTTTTCCTGTGACTCACCAGCTGTGCCACACAGTGTACAGGGCACCCTCCCTCACCCCCACCACCTCCCCATGTTGCCCCTATGGACGAGATCCTGAACACACCTGTTCTCTCCTCTAGTCCATTAGTTATATTTCTATTCTGGATACCATGCTGTCTCAATTTCCATAGACTAATAAGAAATATTAATATCTGGTAAGTGAAGTCACTTCACCTAATTTGTCTTTCTTAGAAGGATCCTAGTTCTGATTATCCTTACTTTCTGTATAAATATTAGAATCAGCATGTTGTGTTCCATGAAAGCCCAGTGGGTATTTTAGTTGGAATTCAGTTGGGTCTGTCAATCCACATGAGAAGAACCAGGATCTTCATGATGGTCAGCCTTCCTTTCCATGAGCACTGCTGAAGTATTCCAACTCCATTTTCCATTTTCTTTCACTTCTCAGGGCCTTCTACCATTCCACCACATTCTTAGTTCCTTTCATCCACTATCCTTCCCTCTGTTAATAATAACTAGCACTTACTGCATACTTACCACATAGCCAACAGTGTTCTAAGCACTTTATAAAAAGTGATTAATTGTCGTAAATAAGCCATGGTATTTTTAAAAATTGTGGTTGAAAAAACTCGCAACATACAATTTACCATCTTAACCATTTCCAAGTAGAGAGTTCAGTGATATAACATAATTTACTTTGTTGGACAATCGTTACCATTGTCCATCTCCAAAACATTTTCATCTTACAAAACTCTACCTGTTTAAATAAGAACTCCTCATATCCCCCTCCTCCAAGCCCCTGGAAACCTTCATTCTACTTTCTGTCTGTGTAGATTTGACTATTTTAGGAACCTTCGTATAAGTGGGATTAGGCAGTATTTGTCCTTTATGACTGTCTTATGTTATGCAGCAGAATGTTTTCAGGTCCCTCCCTATGAGACCGAACAATATTCCATTGCAAGGTTGTAGTCCCTTGTTTTGTTTGTCCATCACCTGCTGATGGCCACATGCATCATTGCACCGGAACCACTTGGCTATAGGGAATAGTGTGTGTGGTCTGAGACCACAGCATGTTCTCTCGCTTCTGGTTCCATTCCTGCCCTTAGCCCATCCCACTTCTCCTGGTTGTCAGGCACCCATGTGCCCCAACTATTCAGCTGCCTTTTTGCTGTCTTCTCAAGTAATCCATTCTGAGACTTTCTTCTTCTGAGCAGTTATCTCAAATGCCTGGTGGTAAGTATCGGGCGCCAAGGAATTTCGGAAGGGATGAGAAGTAGTAACCTTACCTTTGCTCACTTGTTCTATAATTCTTTGAGCACTTAACAGTCACACTCCGCTTTTCTGGCAATGACAAACCACAGATATGTCGATGGTCCCTCTCTGTGGCCTGGTGTGTCCTTGGCCATTCCCTCCGGTTCTGTATGAACACTCTGTAAGCACCCTGGAAGAGCAGATGTGGAAGGGTGTCGCTGTTGGGCTGAAGATCATACACAACTGGCATAGAGAATCACAGGCTGACTTTCTGGAGCTGCCAGGAGCTGTCAGGCTGGGAACACTGGCCAGGTGAAGAGTGACTGTGGAGGAAGCTTGAGGAGGCAGAGGAGTGAGTTGCACTGGGCCTGTGCAGGCTTCTAAAGAGTCAAACTTGATTTTAGGGGCTGTCGGGTAGGGCTCGGATTGTACGTGAGGTTGTGGGTAGAGGAATGATATGATTAGGAAGGGTTTCCCAAAGGGCAAAGGGGGAACTGCTGGAAGTAGAAGAAAATGGAGCGGGGGAGACCAGTTGAACGATTTACTGAGAAAGAGCTAGGGTTGGGGCTGAGGCAGCAGCTGGGTAACTGAGAGGGAGGCTGATTCTGAGCCAAAGGTAAGATTGGGAGGGGATGGGGAGGAGCAGAGAACTGAGGCTTCCAGCTGGGGTTCCTTGGGGCCTATGGCATCATTCACAGAGTAGGAACTAGGCTTCGGTTGGGTGGCTCGGGTGGCAGTCGGGGGATGGAAGGGCATGATGAATACGGTTTAGGTGGTCTAGTCACAGGGAGTGTGATGTTTTGGGGAAGAGAGTGAAGGCAGTCATGCATGAGGTTGAGGTTTGAGGAGCAGTTGGTACTGGAGGAAGTGATGGGATCCTGGTTGATAGTGGTTCGGATGGATGAGGGCCCAGATGGAGTGTGCAGATGGAGCCAAGCTGAGGAAGGAGCTCACTTGGGGTGGGCAGGCCTGCAAAAGGCTCTGGGATGGAGTAAGAGACAAATGGGGGAGAAGAGACCTGGGAGCCAAGGTTGGGTAGATATCTCTCAACCAGAGTGTGAAAACACCCAGAGTTCCAGGATGGGCAAGGATTAGGGTCTCCCATCTCTGGGATGAGAGAACTAGGTCTCTGTAATCTGAGGGAAGGGATCAGTGTCAGGGCCTGCATGGGACAGAAGCACAGTGAAGAATGGAGAGGACATGGGATGGGGGAGGGATGCACTGGGGACAGGGCACAGAGGACTCTAGAAGTCTGACTGTGAAGGAAAGAGATGATGCTGGAGAGAGGTTTGGGTAATCAGGAATGTAGGGCTTTTGTTTTCAGAGGGTTCAAATGGATAGTGCAAGGAAAGTCCCAGGAGGATAGGTTCCTGCCTCTGGAGACCCTGCACTTACCCTGAGCCACGCTTTGTCACAGCATCAGTCCTCAGCTCTCAGACCTACCTGAACCTCCGGATCTGAAAATTCTCCTTAAAGTCCCCTCCTATCTTGATATGCAGAACAATAATATTTTTTAAATGGATTTATTAGCTTTTCCAGATGATTCCTATTCCTACTGATTTCCCCATCCTTGACAATGGCACCATTGTTTTCTCTGTCCCAGGCCTATGATCCCCATTATCTTTGATCTCCACTGGAGAACTGGAGAGTGGAACTCAGACGTTAAACTTGCAGCTCTGGAGACTTGCTGTGATGGTCACATCCAGACTCCACTATCCTGCTAGTCGCTATTCCCCAGCAGAATGAGCTCACATATCCCCCGTGTCTGCTTTCTCACCTACAGAATTAATAATAATATTTGTATATTATCTGTTTACCTGTGTATGGGTTAACATAAACAAACTATTATATAATCTATAAATTGCCTAACATATATGTCTGATAGAATATAAAAAACTCATCACGTAGGGTTGTTGGGAACATTAAATCAATGTACGAGTACTGAGAACAGTGCCTGGCATAGCATCGTTATAGCAAATGGAACAGTACAAGGACTCGCAAATTCTCTCCCTCTCTGTTCCCTGCTCTTCAAACCCCGACTCCTCACCATGTGTATTATTATTTTTATTTTATTTTATTTTTTGCAAGAAGAGAGAGGAGGTGGAAGCACTTTATTTATTTTTAGTTGTTCACATTAGTTATTCCCTTGGTCCTGGGTCTTGAACCTAGGACCTTGGGATGTATGTGAGACTGCTCCCAGGTATACTAGTCTGCTAGGTCCCTAGGGTGCACCCACTCTGCTCCACTTTTTAGTAACATTTGTGTCCCAGGTGATGTGTTTGACTTAGCGGGGTTATGGCTTTGAGTCTGTGTGGTACTCCCAGGGCCACTCTCAAGGTCAAGATGAAGGGCTCATGGAGTGAATACCACATTGCACTTTCTTTGCAGACATTGCACATCTGAGAAACTAATTTCTTTTCCAACACACATCAATCCCACCTGTGCAGCCCCTTGGCGGGCTGGGGTTGGATTCAATAAAACAGAGACCATGTGTGTTTTTCAAATTGCTTCCAAGGCATACCCAAGAAGGTGGACAAGCAAGATCTGGAACTCCACTCCCCTCTATACACACAACGAAATCACACCTAGATACAAACTAAGATTTCAGAAAAGACCTGAGAATTGGGATAGCAATGTCTCTGCAAGGAAAAAAATGATAGAAAACTTAGAAAAGGGCAGGAAAAGCTGAGGCACGGTCTCACCAGGAACTCTGCCAGGGAGCTGTAACCCAAGGTCAGGATGGACATCACCGATACAGAGCTACTTCCCAGGGACTGAATGTGGACGGGCTGCCCCAGCATCTAGGAACTGCATGCTACGGGGGAGCACAAACATTCTGGTGTGGGAACCAAAGCGGCTTCCCCTGAGAAAACAAGACACTGGGGACAGAGATCCCAGGATAGAGAACAGGGGAGTGTGCATAGGACTTAATGGAAGGTTTATTTGTTGAGTCAGAAACTTCAGAAGAAGGAGTAAGAAAGAGGGATGGCCTTTCAGTGAACAGAGACGCTGCTGGGTGTCCTCGCAGACTCTTTTGTCTGTACAGTCCTGGCACTGGGGGATGCCATATTGAAATAGGATCAAAGGTCAAAACCTGCCCCCCCACCCCCAGGCCAGTTTGCGCTCCGGTTATAGTACTCATGGTATCAGGGCAGCAGCCACCTAGAATAGCAGCCAGAGCCTGCAACCCCAGCACAGGCTGCTGAGTGCTTTCTTGCAAAGCTTGGTGTCTGGAGCTTCCAGGTCTGCTGTGACAATCTCTCAGGGAGGATCCTGAGAGACTTCACCTGCCCCTCCTTTCCCCGGGGTTGCAGCTGACCCACCTGCTTGCCTGCAACCAAAGCCCTTGGCACATGGAGCTCCTTCCCCCAGCTTGTATCAGCAAATTAAAATCTTCATACAAAACATCAAGACAGAGAAAAAAGCATTTAGCCTAATCCATAAAAATAAAGAGTAACACCAACAACAAAGAGACAGAGAAATTTTACCCCAAATGATGGATCAAACCAAAACCTCAGATAAAAATCCTGATACAGCAGAATCAGTACACTACCTGAGGATTTCAGAGCACCTGTCCTGATGATTCTCAGTGGGATTAGCAAAACAATGAGATCTGCAGCAATGAGAAAATACGATAAAGATCCAAACAGAATTCCTAGAGTTAAATAACACAATAGCTGAACTAAAAAACGCAACTGAAGGGCCCAATAGTAGATTGGAAGAAGCTTCCAACTGAATCAGTGAGCTAGAATATATAGGGCAGTGGGAAGCACCCAAACAGATCAGCAAAGAGAAAAAAGGGTGGAAAGTAATGAAGTCAGCATAAGAAACTTATGGGAGAACATCAAGAGGAATGGTATTCACATAATGGGGGGTTCCAGAAGGAAAAGAGAAAGAAAAAGGGGAAGAAACCTTGATAGAAGAAATAATGACAGAATTTTTCTAACCTGGGGTAGGAAACAGACTTTCTCATCCAGGAAGCTCAATGAATTCCAAACAAAATAAATACAGACAGATACATACCAAGACACACTGAAATTAAATGACAAAAGTTCAAGGTAAAGAATCTTAAAAGAAGCTAGAGAAAAATGATTCACATATAAAGCAATCCCCATAAGATTGTCTACAGATTTCTCAGCAGAAACTTTAGAGACCAGGTGGGGATGGCATGATACATTCAAAGTGCTTAAAAAAGGATTTCCAGCCAAGGCTACTTATCATTGCAAGGTTATCACTTAAAATTGAAGGAGTCAGAAAGAGCTTTCCAGAAAAACAATTGTTCAAGGAATTCATCATGACTAAACCAGTCTTGTAAGAAATACTGAAGGATTTCTATAAAATAAATAAAACCCCACTTAGCAACAGCAAGACATCAAAATATAGAAAGTGAGGAAGGGAGTAAAAATGTGAACTATTAGAGAGCTTGAGATTAACTTGCTTTCAATTGAAAATAAGTGACGAGCAAAACAACAATGAGATATCACCTCATATCTGTGAGAATGGCTATTCTCCAAAAGACTAGAAACAACGAGGTGGTCAAAGATTCAGAAAATAAAGGAAAAAGTGTACGCTTTTATTGGGGTGCAACCATTATGGAAAGTAGTATGGCGATTCCCCCCAAAATTGAAAATGCAAGTTCTCTATGATTCCATTATTTCACTTCCAGGTATTTATCCAAAAAATACAAATTTGAAGAGATATATATGCACTTTTACGTTTATTGCAGTGTTATTAAGTGCCCATTGACAGGTAAATGGATAGAGAAGACATGATATATATACATACATATATATATATGTATGTATATATACACGAAATGAAACTCTGCCATTTGGAACAAGATAGATGGACTTAGAGGGAATTATGCTTAGTTCTGTAAGTCAGAAGGAGAAAGACAGACATCATATGTTTTCACTCAAATAGGGTATGTAGAGAAACCAAACAAGCAAATGAACCAGATCAAACAAAACTAGACTTTTAGTCTACAGGACCAATTAGTGATTATAGGAGAGAAGGGGGAAGTGGGGGGAAATTGGTTAAAAGGGGTTAATGACCTGGCGAAGGACCGAATTGGATTGTTGGTGATGAATGTCAGATAGTATGTGCCAATGTTAATTTGTTTATTTCTGATGATGCACACCTTAAACTTTTATAACGTTATAATGTAATGTTCCTTTAATACAGTTTTAATTAGAAAAAAAAAAAAAAGCTTCCAAACTGGTCTCTCTGCCTTTGGTTCCTTTAACCTTCCTTTTATCCTATATACTCTCCCCAAAATGACATCAGACCATTGTTTAGGCTCCCTGTTGCTGCAAGAAAAAAGCACATATTTAGCTAAACATTCAGAGGTGATCTCAGTCTTGCTCGTTTGATTGCTCGTGCTCACTGTCCTGCACACACTCACTACCCCAGCTCCTGGCCAGGCCCCACCACTCCTGGCCCACGTGCCTGTGTTCGCGCCGTCTCTCTTGCTGCCTCTACTCATTGATGCTTTTTCTCCCATGACCATACCCCTCCACCAACAGAACCTGTCAGCACGCTGCCCAGGGTCTACTGCAGTCGCTGCCTCTGGCCCCAGCACCTCCTGTCGGACCCCTTACTGCCGACACTCACTCCCTGTTTGACATTATCAGACACCGATCACACATATGGATCTTGTCTTGCCAGCTCAGCCCACATCCTAAGAATGCTGCTTTTCCCCTGTTTTTCTGACAGTACATAGCACAGAAACAACAAGTATTGTTGAGGATTCGGAGAAAAGGAACTCTTATGCCCTCTTGGAGGGAGTGTAAACTGGTGCAACCATAATGAAAGTAGTATGGAGAGTCCTCAAAAAAGTGAAAACACAGACGCCATGTGATTCTATTTTCCCACTCTGGTTATTTCCCTGGAAAACACTAAAATATAAATTTGAAGAGGTATATGCTCTTTTATGTTTATTGTGGCAATATTACTATGACTGGGAGCTAAAACGTGTGCACTTGATATTTTCCAAGTGTGACAACATTGCATCAGGGCATCGGAAAACATGTCCTTGGGTAATTCCCTTCATTTCTTCCTTCCTTCCTTCCTTCCTTCCTTCCTTCCTTCCTTCCTTTCTTCCTTCCTTCCTTCCTTCTCTCCTTCTTCATTATTTATCAGGCCTCTTTGGTGGGCCAGGCAGTGGCAATTAGATGAGGAACAAGATAGAGTCTGTTCTTTGGTTGGTGCTTTTGTTGTCCTTGCAAGGGAGACAAGATTCACAAACAGATCCATAAAATAATGTAAAAAGTGATGAGGGTCATAAATAAGAATCTTCATGCAGTGTTCTGTATGTTTTGCCCTTTCTATATACCTAATTTTCAGGGCTTGGTACAAAATGAAAAAAATTTAAAAATATGTAAGAAGTTCAAGATTGCAGCGGCCTAGCATTAACCAGGCGTGGGCCCTTTCAGCTGAGGACCTTGAGGCCAGCTCTTCCGTCTAGCTCTTGGCCCACCTTGGGTGCTTTAATGAGATGGAAAATAATCAGAGAAACTCTCCCCATGAGATGTGAAGTCCAGCTCAGTGCATTTCTTCATTTCTTTACGTGAAACAGCATAAGCTATGAGGTGGCGATATACGGAACGCAACAAAGTTCTCAGTGATGTTTCTTGCCTTTCAGACTGCTTGTCTTATTCGGCATTGCAAGTATTATCCCGGAGGTGTTATGGGAAGCAGAGATGCAAAGTCATTGTCAACAATCACCATTTTGGAAGCCCTTGTCTGCCGGGAGTAAAGAAATACCTCACTGTCACCTATGCATGTGGTAAGAAACGCCCCTTGCAGGCTGCTCACAGACCCTGTCCCTGGCGGGTGGTGGTGAGCAAAAGGGGAATTTGTGCCGGGAGCCAAATCAGTCCACGCCTGAGCTGTGCTGTGAAAACAAGCACCAGAGAGCCCCTTTCTATCCCTTATTCTTGTTTATGAGGTTCACATCAGATAAGCAGCAGAATTTTCTTTGGTCAACATTTGTTTTAAAAACCCCTTTAGCAATCAGATTGGCAGTATCTGGGAAGGGTAGGAAAAGAACAAGCAAATAGGGTAAAACTGATGTCACTAGAACAGTGATTTTAATCTAAGTTCTTAGGAGGCTCTAACATTTATTGGTGTGTCCTGCGACCTCATGGCCATCTTGCTTGGCTCATAGTTAATGTGGCAGTTCTGCATTTAGCCCTAAATGGCTAACTCTCCCTGCTGCCAAGAGCCATTTTCTCTGCATACGCACAGTTTTGAGTCAGCAGATCAAATGCTGACCCTAAAACCATTTAACATGTTATGTGACAGTATTACTTTGTTTTCCTCGTGACTTCAAATAATAAAATGAAATGCTTGGTTCATTAAATTCCAATTTTTAAAGTCAGCAACAGGCAAGGATGACTTAGAAGGGAGAGACAGACACTTGGCTGACCGTGAATGAATTTGAGAAGTGTTTGCAAAACAGAAATGCATTAGAAAGGCAGAGGGACCTGCCTGGTAGAAAGGTTGGGGTCTGGTAGAAGGTGAGGTAGGACTGACCTTAGACAGAATATCATAGTGAGGAGAAGAGGGCTCCTGGAACAAATGAAGGGGGCTGGAGCTCTTCTCACATGACCTCTGTCTCCTCAAAGTAGGGATGACATGAGGTCATCAGCCGTGAGCATGGGGCAGGGTTTGAATTGACGAAAAAGTCTGAAGAAAGTGCTGTGGGGGCCAGAGGTCCCTGGTCAAAGTTCTTGGGGACACGGGTCTGCCTAATGGTGAGGTTCCCTCTAGAGGAGCCCAACTGCTAGAGCATGCGCATGGAGAGGAGGGACCCTCCAGGCAAACTGGGTAGCTACAGAGGAGGAAGAGAGTTGGTTGTTCCCCGTGGGTGATCAGCATGGTGGATAGTGGAATCCAAGCCAGAGCAAAAGGCGAGTGCAGGCAGGAGGGGCTTCCAGACGAGGAGGAAGCAGAGCAGCACTGGAAACTCTAAGGAGGTTGGAGAATTGCGGGGGTGGGCACTGAATGAATTCACTTGAGGGCGGGCGCTGAGGTCACAGGGGGAGTTTTCGTCTTGGTTTCAGATGTGGGACCATGGAGGCAAAGGGGCCATGGAGCGTATCCTCACCATGTCCTCAGGACAGTGCCCCTTCCTCATCTGTGTGTTCCCTTGCGAGTGATTCCTAAGGGGGGTGACTCACTGTGAGGCAAGTTGGTGACCCCCAACAGACACCTTTTAATCACCTTCTAAGTGGCTGATAGTTTTAAAATACTTCTCCCTGCTAGATGACTCTTCACTGTGTAGCCTGAATCCTTAAAAAATAATTTGCAGTGTCTTCATATTCTATTGATCCCCAAGAGGACATGGAAAGTTTTTCACTTTTTAGGATGTTCTCCCAACCCATGTGGAATTCAATGAAAGACAGGATGTTAATAGCTCGTTTCTCAGTGAGTCTGTTTTAGGACTGTTTGGAGTTAGTGAGGCCCCCATGTGAGCTGGGCTAAGACAGAGTGGGTACGCATTAGGGAGGTGCTCTTTTGCTAGAAGGCCATCTTCAAGAGCCAGGACAGGAAAGCAAGGCCTTGGGGCGGGGCTGCAGCCAGAAACCCCAAAACTGAGCGTGTTCTCCCCACAGGGCAGTACCCCTGTCCATCTGCCCATCCATGCTATCTCTCTGTTCCTACGGCACCGCTGCTTCCATAGTCTCTCCCTCTCTTTCTCTCACTTTTCTTCTCTCTCTCTACAGATGGTCTCCTTTTGAGCCTGATCTGGATGGCATACAGCCACCCCTACAGCCCCAAGTCAATTTTATCCTCCAGGCCTAACAATATGAAGACTTCTAGTCTGGAAATCTGAGTTCCAAATTTCTAGTAGAAAGGTATTTCATTGGCTAGGGTGGGGGCATGTAGCCCCCTCCTTTGATCAGCCTTGACTAGAAACCAGGTGACATTATTACAGACAGGGTCACCAGAGTGGGCCCAGCCTACCCTCACCCGTCAAGGTGCTTTCACAAAAGAGGGCCTGGGAAGTTCCACCCTAGTCCAATACTTGCTTCTAGCCTCACCACCCTCGGCACTTCGCTGTTCTACCCAGCAGTCTTGCCCTGCTGGCCCAGGGGACACCCCACCTGGTGTGGAAGCATCCATCAAGACAAGTGTCAACATCCACACATGCCACCTGTGCGGTATGAGATGATGCAGGCCGGGAGGCGGGGCGCTCACCCACAGCTCACTTTTGTGCATAGCCACCCAGAATATTCTCGAGGGGTAAGCATCTGTAGTCTGAATATCATTGGCCTTATGGAGTCATAAACCCTCACCCTGTGGCTGAGCCCTCGGGATCCTAATGGATGAGGGGTGCTGATGACTTTGCACCTTAATTCACGCCACCAGTGTTTGAGCAGGCTCCCTGCCAGGCCTCAGGTGCAGGTTGGGAAATTGTAATGAGCAATGTGACCCCACAGGCTATGGGGCAGAATGTGCTGAGTCCCAGGGTCTAGAGGATTTGGGGCACCGCAGGGCTTCCTAATAGAGGAGGCATCTGAAGCAAGTGGGTGTGTGGGGGTCAGCAAAGTGCAGGTGGGAAGGAGGGGCAGGCAGGGGGACAGAGCAGGGGGCACAGGCAGAGGAACCCCAGATGAGGTCAGCATGGAGGGACAGCCTGGGGAGTTGGGGGACAGGATAGTGCAGGGGGACAGCAGGAGGCACAGGCTGGGAGCTGAGCCCAGGACAGGAGTAGAGGGGCCTGGGGCAGTGGTTGAAGCTTAGCTTGTACCTCAGGGGAGTGGGGAGTCTTTGAAAGACTTTCTCAAGGGACATAATCAATTTGCACTTTGAAAAGAACACTCCTCCCATTTGATAGTGCTTGTTTAACTTTGGCTCTGAGCTCCTTCCCAGGCAGCTGTGGGGCTAAGCGGAGAACTTCAGCATCTTCATGTGTTCAGGAGTGCCATGCAGGCCCTCTGCCTCTCCAGTCTCTGATTATAGGCAGAACTGTTTAGAATACTTGCTCGCTGATTGGGCTGGGGCAGTGGGGAGATGGGTCACATGTGCTCTTGACTGCCTAGCTAGTGAGGGCCTTGCTCTCACCATTCCCACTCCATGTTTTACCATTGGCCACACTCCTTGCACATAAAGGATTTTCCACTTTCCCAAGGGAGAAGGCAAACCTGGAGAGCGCTGCCAGCCCTCTTCCCCTCTGCAGAGAGCCCTCCCTGTCATGTCCATGCCCGCTGGTCCCTGAGTGTCAGCAAACAGAGGCACAGCCACCACCCCTGCACTGACAATTCCTGAGGAGCACAGGAATGTGTGGGTCTCAACCTGGGGCTGGTGCAGCTCCTTCCAGAAGATGGAGCAGGCAGGAGGAGGCCAGGATTTGGGGAGAAGGATACGAATACCAGGAATGGAGTACAGGAAAGGTGGGAGTACAGGAGTTGGGTACAGGAGGGGTGGATAGGGATATCAGGAGTGGGGCCCAGGAGGGACGGGGTACCAGGATTGGGGGCAGGAGGATGGGTGCCAGGTTTGGAGGAGCTCCTGCAATCTGTTGAATTCTTTGAGAAGCATTTAAACAGAGGCCTTTCTTGTCTCTGATGTGAAGAATTCTTTGGGGCATAAGTTCAGCCTGTGGAGGCTTCTACAGGCCTCACTGATCCAAGCTTGACACAGAGGATTATTCGGGGGTCGGGGCAGGGGGAAGCTAGTTTGGACCCTAACCAAACTCAGTGACCACTCAGGTCCATTAGAATCATCATCTCTGGTTTCACCTAAATGGACTCGAAGGGAACTGCCTGAGTGGGACGCTCTCTGCCACCTTTAAAAGAATCATTTTTCCAGTTCCCAAAGACTGAATGTCCCGGTCATTATGACTTTAGGGAAGATCAAGGGCACGTGAGAGCCAGACCAGGAGAGGAAACTTTCCAACTCCCAGGAGAACAGCCGGTCTCTCTGCTGCTTTCCCATCTGCAGAAATGGGGGGGCGGGGGGAGCTGGGAGGGGGCAGCCAGATATGGATACAGGGCCATGAGGAGGACTGCACCCAGGAGGACCTGGCACGCAGGAGCGCTCCCCGTGCTCGTGCTCTCACACTGTGACTCCGTGGGGAGGGTGGGATAAATCACACCCCGTCTCCATGTTCTGAGTCAGTTCGGGACTGAAACAAGGAGATGCAAGAATAAGAGAAACTTGCCAACACCTGCTATTTCGAAGATCCTGAAAGAGCCTTCCCATTTCAGAACCATGGTCATGTCATAGATAAATGGGCTCCTGATGTGAACCTGTATCAGGTCCATCCCTCGAGTGCCCAGACTGCCTTTCTCTCTGAGCTTCTCTTTCTCCAGCAGTGACGCCTCTGGCATTGGCAGAGCGCCCGACCCTCCTCGGACCATTTCTTGAACACAAGCCCAGAGGTGGATGTGAGAAAAAAGTGCCACTCCTGCAGGGAGGACTTCTGCCAAGGAGTCAGGGGGTTGTTCTCAGGGTGCAGAAGCGATGGAGAGATGATTGCTTTCTATTTGCTCAGAAAGTGCAGCAACACAGCCGGGCTCAGGCGCTCTCAGGGCTGGGGCTCAGCAACATGCCCCAGGTCAGCCAAGGGAGTCTCTCCGGGGCCTAGACAGTTCCCACCACCTCCACCACGGTCCCTGTGCTGCTCTGCACCGTGACCTTGGAAGCTGAGGCTCCTACACGTGGAGAATCACAAATTAGGAATGTTCTCTGCTTGTTGATACTGGGACAACCCAAAAATAATTGACTTAAGCCCTCCGAGAAAGGAAATGAGGTTGTCTCGCGCTGAAGATGGTTTGTTTTTTATTTTTCCTCAAACCTAGTATAGTTCAACTTGCGTGGTTTGTCTTGGCTTCATTTCTATTTCCTGTTGCCACTTCTCCCAGATACCAGCTGAGCTAAAGAACAAACACAAATAAGCAGTTTTCTGCATTAGAATATTCAGTTTCCTCTTCCTCTGCAAGCTGGCTGCAGTGCTAACCCTTCAGCAGCCCCCTCTGCCCTCCATCTCAGCTCCTGTGTGTTGTTACACCCCTACCTGGCCATCTCGAAGGCTGGGAGTTTATTCTTAGGGTCAGTTCCAGTGAATCTTTAACCACCTTCCATGGGCATCTCTCACACTGTCTTCCTGCCTCATCTCTCTGTAATTCTTTCTGAGCATACTGAGAGGACATTCTAGCAAGTTCTAGAATTCTCTTCAGACTTACTATGAGAGGAAGGAGGGTAGAAAGCAACAGGACAGGGAGCGGTCAGTGGTGGACTTCAAGTCAGGAAAGTCATGTTGTTTGATTGCATCTCAGAGACGTTCACATTGCAGGGGAGCAGTGTTAATTAGGGGTGATTTACACACCTTAAAATCCACCCGTTTCACGTAGAGCATTCAGGCATTCAAGTAAGTTTGCAGAGCTGTGCAGCTGTCACCACTCTTCTATTTTAAGATATTTCCATGATTCCCAAAAGTTGCCTGTGCACACTGGTCCTTGTTCCCACCCCTGTCCTTGGTAACCACTAGCTCTTGCTTTCTATCTTTCTAAATGTATCATTTCTGGAGACTTCATACAAGTAGAATCACACAATGGGTGGTCTTTTGTGTCTGCCTTCTCTCATTGAACATGATGTTTTTGAGATTCATGTACATTGTAGTGTGTATTAGTACTTCCTTTTTACCGCAAATGTGTATTCCATTGGATTGATATGCCATTGTGATTGTGAAACGTGTGATGATCACACAGGTACCACTGGTGTGTGTATGTGAGTGCTATCTGACAGTAAGTACAATGAGTGATTTACGTACTGATTTGGACATTATTCTTTTTAAAGAGAGGAAGGAAGGGAGAAGAGAAAGAAGCACGGGAAGGGAGGGAGGGAGGAAAGGAGAGAGGAAAGAAAGAAGCATCTTATTGATTTATTTTGGTTTTCTCACCCTGGTCCCAGGTCCCGAACTCAGGTCCTTGAACTTTACCTGGCTTGCACACCAGCATCTCAGCACCTGAACCACAGGGTGTACTGAAAATAGATTTTTTAAAATCTTATCTACTTTGCATTTTAAAAACACAGTGAAGTGCACAAAGTATTTAAAACATTTCTTTTTTATTTTTAGTTCCCAAGAACATCCTCACAGCAATTGATCCAGCCATTACTAATCTAAAGCCTTCTTTGAAGCAAAAAGATGATGACTATGGTAATTTTTATGGCTTACTCCCAGCATTCTCTTTAAGTAAAGGTAAAAGCCCTGTGTTACCACGGGGGTGATTTTGGTTAGAATGAGGAGTGTCAAGAGAGCGCTGGAGCTGTGCACCTGGTAACTAGTGCAGGGACTGACAGTTGCCAGTGGCAGCCAACATTGCTTTGTTTCATAAGTTGCAAGTAGAATTAATCCTCCATCCATTCCCCTCTAACGTCCTAAAAAAGAAAAAGCACTTTGCAAAAGGAAGATGCTCAGAAATAAATTTGGGGTTCCTAAGTCTTCACTGGACCTTTGTAAATCCGGGGGCGGGGGCAGGGCGGGGGAATGAGTATTTTGATTTCTTTATCAAATCTGGAATGGAATTCAGACCCATAGGGGTTCTGATAGAAACTACAGAGTCCCTGTGAAGCATCTAAGATAATGTACTTGGTTGGGGAAAGTTGTTGTGTTACCTTTATCCCCTTAAGTAGAAAAATAAAGTTAGGCTTGACATGGAAAACACAGGAAAGCACCATAAATAGAAATCACCCCTCCTCCCAAAGCTCGAAGATGAGTGTTCTGTGTCTGTGTTCTGTGCACCGCTCTGCCTCTCAGATCCACTGCTCTTTCTCACAGGCCTCCCACCTCAGTCCTCTTGGAGTGGAGGCCCCGGGAGTGCCATCCTTCTGCAGAGATTTATGCTCTGTCCAACATTCCAGGGTCTAGAGCCCCTAAGCTGCCCTACCAGAGCTTGCAAGCTCCATCACAGCAGTTTAACCAGACTTCTGAAGCCCATCCATCTTGTTTTTTGCTGTCATTTCCCAAAAGTAGTCTAATACAGCCTCCCTCCATAATTTGAGGTTTGTTTTATCTGTGGTCAGCAGAGCAGATCGTAGCTCGGTGGTTGAGTAAGACATTATTCAGCATGATGAATACCATTGCCTTTAGAATGGGAAAATGTGTTCCCTTCCAAAGTAGAGTGAATGAATGGTACCTGACATTTAACTAGCACATCTTAGAATTTCTAAAATCCCTCTTAAGATTTTCAGGGACTACTTACTAAATGATCTTCCTGGCTTAGTCTTTCATAGTTTAGTCAGAGGCCCATTTGTTTGATTTCTATGACTTTTTATTTATTATGGCAGTCCTAGGTTAGGAGCAAAAGGTATACTGTGAACAGCTGTGATTAATTGGTCTTGCATTTTTATGAAACAGGTATAAAGTTTGAGCCAAACGGATCGAGGGTTCAGAGGAAAGATGGAGTTGTTGTTAGCAGCTCTCTGGCAGCGTTTGCTTACATTAGAGGTAGGTCAATGAATCGGAACTTCCGAATGCTGATGGATTTACTCAAGTCTTGTGAACAAATGTACTGTTGAATTACAACACGCAGATAGTTCAAAAAGATGACTTTAAGTTTGATGCTGTCATCTGAGATTCAAAACACAGAGGCCTGAATTCAGGTACTGTCCCAACCTGTCCACCAGTCAGAGAGCCTCCACCAAGAGAACCACTCAGGAAGGTGGCAAACAGATACAGTCACACCATGGAGGAGCTGGACTCCATGGCTCATTTCCCTTTGAAAAATAGGAACCTGAGGAATGCAATTCCCAGCTCTAAAATTTGGGAAGGGCATCGGATTATTGAATTCCACCCGTGGCTGGAAGAAAATTGAGCCAAAAGATCACTTAGCAACAAAACAGGTCATGCCTGGTGAAGGCAGAATCCCTTTCTTAGTCATCAGTGTTACTTCCTATGGTGGCCACGATAATCTTCCCCTGAAGGATCAACCAGACTCATCCCTCCTCAGTTAGCAGAGCCAGAGTTGCACGTTGTAGAGGGGTGGTACTCACCATCTCTCCGCACCACCTCGACTCAGCAGAGACAATGTTTTGGACTGTCGACTGCAGGTTTTGGCAGTGCCTGCCTGGCTGTTCAAGAGACCAGCACCTCCGAGGCCTTCTGTGAAGTGCATGTTAATGTAAGGCGTGGCAGCACTGTCATTCAAGACTGCCTCCAGGGCTGGGGCAATGCTGAGCAGGCCTTCCTCAGAGGAAAATAAAGACTTAAGGGGACAGTTCAATGTAGGAGATGGAGGACAGTCTGGGGCTCCTCAGCCATCTCGTCATCTGCCCACATCTGCATTCCTCCTGTCTGCTTGCTTGTGGTTGTGGCTTGCTCTGAGATCCTACTCTTCTCTGACCAGGCTCCCATTTCCATTTCTTGCTGTTTCCTCATATTGGGAAAGTTAGAGATGTACAGAGTTTCACTGTCAACAACATCCCCACATTTTCGAAGTCCCTGCAGAGTCCCTTGGGGGAAATGCATCATGGGAAACCATTTGACTAGAGAATGAGGGTTAAAGAGTGGGGACAACATGCTGGCAGAGCTGTGCTGGGTCTTGTCACTTCTCAGCATCTGTCTTGGCACCTCGGGCTGCCGGAAGAAGGTATCGTAGACTGCATGACTTAAAGAACAGTTCTGGAGGTTGCAAGTCCAAGCTGAAGGTGCCAACAGATTCAGTGTCTGGTGAGGGCCGTCTTCCTGGTGTGTAGACAACCTCCCTCTCTCTGTCATCATGTGGCAGGGCAACTGCTCTGGAGTCTCTTCTTCTAAAGATGCTAATCCTCTTGGGTCTGGACCCCACTCTTATGGACCCATTTAACTGTCATTACATCCTGTTAGGTCCTGTTTCCAAATAAAGTAATTTTGGAGGCGAAGACTTCAGCATAGGAGTTTTGAGGGGCTACAATTTAGTCCATAGCAACACCTCGAGAGAGAGACTCTGACTCCCTTTTATTGCCAAAAGAAAGCCAGGGGTCAGAGGAGTTGAGCCACTTGCTTGAGAATACAGCAGGGCCAACATCTAGCAGGTACAAGACCTGCCTTCTGGCTTCTCCAAGCAGGAAGCATGCCCTTCAGAATTCTGATGGAAACCCATGACCCCAGTCTTCTGCCTTAGCTGCCGCTCCATCCCTGTCTGTCCCTTTACATAGGATCACTTCCGGAAACCCAAGAAGAGATTACTGTATTTAGTGCCCATCTCCCCAGTAGGTATTGCGTGTCTCAAGGGCAGATGTCTGTCATCCCAGATGCTGCCATACCCCATGCCTAAGACAGTGCTGACACAGAGTAGGTCACAGGCCGTGGTTAGTGAGTGACCAGGCAATGAGTCTACTCGCCCACTCCTATTATTTACAAGCACTGGCTGTATGTTATTTATAGGCTTTCATTTTAAAGAAAGTGATTTAAGGGCTTGATGGCTGCTATCTGGTTTTGCCGAGGGATGAGCAGACACAGTCATCTCTGTAAGACCCAGGGAGGAGGCCCGTCAGGAGAGGCTGCCGGTAGAGGAGCAGAGCCCTGAGTGACAGGCGGCTCCAGCAGCACCAGCAGAGCCCGCAGATTGAGTGATACCAAGAAGGGCATTCCTGGGTAAGGCTGCAAGAGGCTTTGCCACATCAGTGCAGGCCAGGACTCATGGGGGATAGTTTTAGATTAGAAACCAAACCTGAGGGACCTGGTCCTGGGGTGTTGAAAAGCAGAGCTTGGTGGAACGTGAAAATATTCAGGTTTCTCTTTTAGCTATTAAGTATCGGTGAGACATCTTAAAATTTACCCTCCTTTCAGTAATACAGACCTCCCCTTGAATTTGTTCTAGAATCTAGATCGTGGGTCTGAAGAAGCACATAGAAAAACCTTTCAATTAGACAAATGGAACAGGGTGTGTGTGGTATGGTGTGTGTGTATAGGTGTGTGGTATGGTGTGTGTATATGTGTGTGTATGTGTGACTTACAAGGTGAACTGTAAGGTGAACTGGCTTGCGTGGGCCATCGCCCCCTGGAAGATTGTACCGAAGGAGACTTAGACAATCTTACCCAGAACTCAGTGTCTCTCATCCCACTTAATTCGTGTTCCTGACATCTGCTTTGTGTGCTCACCTCACATATGCCGGCAGATACACCTTTTGTGATGTAATATTTCTGTCTGTCACCATCTACCTCTGGACCTGTGTGTATTCAGCCCTCTCATGCAGCCTGCTATGGACTTTCAAGGTTCCTGGGGTAACCGGGGCCATGGACAAGAAAGAATAGCTTCACCAGTTGGGGAGGTATCATAGTTTTACATGAAAGGAACTCCAGCCTCTTAGACAAACCCACATTGAAAGAGAAATGTAATAACACATTCCAAAGTCAGGGTATTGTGAGCCCCGTCAGGGAGGATGGCTGGTTATCAGTGCCACCTTGTCACAGAGGTGTGGGTTCTGTGTGTTCCCACGGTCCCTAATCTTTGGTTCAGTGACAAAAACTTATCATATTCCTAAGTGCTGTCAGACTGGGGTCCCATCTACTTCGTGCTCCCCACACAGTAGCAGGGCCCAGGAGGTGGGATCCTTGCCCTGACTCTGTGTCTTATTTGTGTTGGCTCCACACCAGGGATCTAAATGTCAAAAGGGCCTCAAAAGCATGGGCCAGTACCACGAGATTCCTGAGGACTTACCGCAGCTGGTGAAATGAAAGTCATTCACTTTTGTGATGAATGAGGCTAAATTTAGAACAATACTAACAATTACACAGAGTGAAGTTTCTTTTACTTAAAAGGAGAATGAATGATGCCTTTATTTTCCCAGGATATGAAATAGAAAACGGCATTGCAAATCCTAACATAGTCCAATTGATTCTAGAAAATAGATGTCGTTCCCTTGTTGAAAAGGGGTTTTAGAGACAGTGCTGGCCTGAGCATGAGGTCTCAGCCAAGTGGTGACTTGGACGAGTGAGATGACTGCAGGAGGATGAGTGGGCCTGCTCACCCCCTAGGTTCTGTCTAACTAATGCCTGGTGATTCCAGGTGGCCAGGAAGCCTTCTTCCAATGGGCTTGCAAGAGTTTCCATGTTCTCCATCTTGGATCGTGGGATCTCAGCAAACTTGGTGTGGTCATGACCTAGAGAGTGATCGCTTGGCTGGATGCACCTGGGGTGAGGGCTGAGATTCTCCTGGCAATAGAGTCTAGACCCTTACCTCCCAGGAGAAGATGCAGGGAGGAAGAAAGATAGTTATTTTTGAAACCCCGTCCACAGGGACAAAGCCTAGCACTTTAGAGCCTAGTCCCTTCTTTCAGGCACTCAGCAGACATAATACCTACTGTGCACTAGGCACTGGGGATTGGGAGTGAACAAGATGGTTCAGCTCCTGCCCTCCATGGAGCTTACATTCGTTGCTCAGTGATTCAGTGACATTCAAGATGCTGTGCGATCCCATGAGAGGGAAAGCTGACTTAGACCTGGGGTCGGGGCACAGAGGGCTAGATGAAGTAAGGAAAGAACATTTCAGGCAGGGGGAAGTGCAAATCACTGGGGAGCAATCGATCTGGCCCCTGTGAGGACTGAAAAGAAGCCAGTGTGGTGAGACAGCAAAAAGTAGTGGGAGCCTCTTTGGAGTTGAACTTGGGGAGGGTGGCAGAGAGGTTCATACCAAGCCTCCTAAGATGTGGTCATCATTTGATTTGTATCTTATGTGGGGCAGGGGACCAGTTATAGGCTTTAAGTAGGGCAGTGATGTGATCCAATGTACATTAAAGAAATTGTAGTGGCCGCAGTGAGAGAGATGAATAAAAGGGGTAGCAGAGGGCACTCCTGGGGGCAGGAAGATGGAGAACAATACTGCAGGAAGATGGAGAACAATACTGCCATCTGTTTTTCAGACAAATTCACTAGCTCAAAAGATCCCTCAATATAATCACTCACCAGGAGACCGTCACAGTATATAAGCTGTCAAGTTATTATTAGTAAGAATATATAGAAACTATATATATGTGCACGCACGTGTGTGTATACATATATATAAATATATATTCCTGATCTGAAATGAAAAGCACAAGTATCCCAAGAGAAAAAAAATAGGTGCACCCTGGTGGAGCAGTGGTTAGTTAGGTCAATCAACTCCAAAGGAGCAAGCCATACAACCCTGGGTTCGAGTCACAGGCCTGGAGAGAAGCAACCAGTATGCAACAACTAAATAAAATGAAATGGAAAAGATGTTTCTTCATCCCTCTTCCTGCTTGCCTGCTACTTGCTTTCATTCCTGCCTGTCCCCATCCTTAAAAGAAGAAAGGAAAAAGAAAAAAACTAGATATGTGAGAGAAACCAGCGCTGCGAGAAGAGGGTTCCATGGTCATTTGAGAGATGTGTACCTAATTTGGGAACAGGAAAATGCCAAGCAAGACCACAGTAAGATATAATTTCATGCTTACTTGATTTGTATACATTTAAGTCTGTCCAGATTAAGTGCTGGAGAAGATGAGGATTCACAGAACTTCTCACACAGTGCAGCCACTCTGGAAACCACTTGGCAGTATTTCCTAAAATCTGTAAACCCTAAACCCATCCAGTTACCCTCCAGGGTCAGTGCCCAGGAGAAACATTTGCATATACTCACCAGGTACATTTTCAAGAATGTAAATGCTCACATAGCAGACACCTGGCACCAACCTGCTGCCCACTGGCAGGAGAGTGAGTGGGTAAGCTACCATGTAGGCAAGGCAATGGAGTAGCATTCAGCATCTATTAAATATGGAGAAAAAAAAACACAAAAAAACCCGATATGCCCTGGTGGCTCAGGCACTAAGCCTGCAGCTGGGGAGTAGACCGTGTAAAACACGAGAACCTGGATTCATGACCTCAGTCCAGGGGTAGCATGAGGTGGGAAACAACCAAGACAAACAAATAAAAGTACTTCCTTCCCACCTTTATGTTTTTCTATTGAATTAATGACTTTTAATTTTATATCGTGCCTGCTCTGTGAGTAAGCCCCCTGCAAGAGAGTAGGACCTTTACAACAACCTGTCTAGTCTGTATGTTTCCTCTTCCTCAGTCTCACCTCATTAAGGTAACTACCACCCGAGTTCCAAGGTTATGATTCCCTTGCCTGACTTTTTTTTGGTTCATTGCATCTCTGAATTTCTTATAACTCTATGAAAAGAGTATAATGCTACAGATAGTGTTTGTGACTCAAGAGTTGTGTTTTTTTTTTTCTTAAGTGAGAGAAGAGGGAGGAGGGAGGGAGGGAATGAAGGAAGGGAGGGAGGAAGGAAGGAAGGGAGGAAGACTAGTGGGAAGAATGGATGGAAGGAAGGAAAGGAGAGGGAGGGAGGAAGGGAAGGGGGAAGGAAGGAAGGGATGGAGGTGGGAAGAGTGGGGGGGTGAGGAAGGATGGACAGAAAGAAGAGGGAGGGAGGGAAGGGGGAAGGAAGGAAGGAGGAAGGAAGGGAGGGTAGGTGGGAGGAAAGCAAGGAACAGGGGAAGGATGGAAGGAATAATAATATTCACCTGACTGGGCAGAGCCAGATCTTGAACCTCCTATCCGGGCAGGGAACCTGGTTCACCCACTATACCGGCACTGGGGTGACAGTCTCAGGAAAGCAGAGGAGGCGGTGGGTGAGCATGGTTTCCTGGAAACTGAGCAGTGTACAACTCTTTCTTTCTGGAGCTGGCCTGTTCTGAACCCTGGGTGCCCGGGAAAGGATACTGTAAGGTCTGCACAGGTCACCAGGGGAGCTTGAAACCCCAAGAGGGAAGACTTGAAACAGTCAAGGGACTTTTTGCAGAGCGCCAGGAGAGCAGGAGCCACTGAGGACAGTGGCTGGGAGATTTGTGGTGGGTGGAATGCTGCAGGGAGAGGAGAGGGGACATTCAGAGAAGGACGGTGAGAGTGAAATCAGGGTGCTGAGTCCACTTTGAGGTACAGGGGGAGCTGGAGATGTGCCCCATTAGCTCCGGGCCTCAGGCCTTCACCTGATTGTGTGTCTTGTGATTTAATGACTTTGTCCCAAATACTGTCTGCCTGTCCCCTTTCTGCCACCACTCCCAGAAATGAAAATAGCCCTTTCTTTCACAAAATCTTTGAAATACCTGGATCCTTGAGAAAAAAATGTTGTTATTAATAGCTCTACAAATAACGTGCTCTCCCTCTGCCAGCAACAGGGTTGAATGAAGACTCCGGTGTCTTAGAGAGTGATGATGTTGTGCTAGAAGGGGCGATGGCAACGAAGAGCCACATCGCTGAGTCCGGCAGCTCTGCCATGACTTGAGCTACAGGCGAAAGTTGCTGAATGAGGAGGTTTCAAGTTTCCAGAAGATAGCGGGTCCTACTTGGATTGTCCTGTCAGATCCTAGCGGCCCAGTCCCTTGACCACATATTAAACTTAACAGCCCCGGAGTTTTGAAAGTGCAGTATTGGACTCCTGGGGAAGTGCAACGCAGCAAAGGTAGCAGTCTTCTTTGTCCCTGTCGTAAATCAGGGGACATTGCTGGAGCCATTCAGCTGAGATGTACAGAGCACATGCTGGCGGTCCCCAAAGCACAGCCCACACAGAGCTCAGGCGCCAGACCTGAGTTCCAGTCCTGCTCCGTCTTGCGGGGCCAATAACATCAGGCAGAGGCTGCCCCTCTAGGGTGCAGCTGAGCCTCGGCTCAGGGTCTGCACAGCCCGGCCCCCAGGTCGGTTGTGTAAATCAGGGTTGGTGAGAGCTCAGGCTTGGAACCAAGCCTGCGTCTGTGCTGACATACACAGACTGCGTGCAGCACGAAGCTGGAATACCTGCTCTCTGACCCACTTACAGGAAGAGTCTGCCAACTCCTGGTCTTTATTAGAAGCTAGCTGAGCTGTCGTTTCTCAAAGTGGGTCTGCTGTTCCCAGGGGTACACACTGTGAAAGGGGGAGGGTGACAGCCCTTTCCGTCCAGGATTAACGTAAGGAGTTAGAGCAGGTACCTAGTACAAGTTAACATTATCTTTATTTCTGCTATTACCATACAATCATCTGGATGAAAGAAACACTTAACAACACTTAACGAGTTTTTAATCTAAAAGAAATTAAGCTTTGTTAACATGTACTCTCTTAGCACTTATATTCATTCAGTCACCTCCATCATTACCATTTATTACTACTTCTAGTAATAGTTAACCATTTATTAAGTGTTCTGAGAGCTATTCAGGAATAAACTCCTCTAGTCATAACAATTCTATAATAGAAAGGTGCTGTTAGGTCCATTTTATAGATGAGGAAACTGAGGCACAGAGACTATGTATCTTGCCTAAAGTCACAGAGTCATGAATAGGAAATCAGTGCATCGCCTTCTGAGTTTCTGCTGTGTCTTTTCACATACGTACATGTATTGATTATTTATGCTGTATACCTTAAAAAAAAAAAAAATCCAGGATGGAGAGGCTCAAAGATGATGTCAGGACTGGTGTTCCTCATTAACCACCTGGACAGACAGAAAATCTTATGATGGGACGTTGGGTTGGTAAAGACCGATGGCGCTTGACTTGTCCTCTTACCTCCACAGCCCACCCCGAGAGAGCGGCTCTGCTGTTTGTGTCCAGTGTCTGCATAGGTCTAGTGCTCACCTTGTGCGCCTTGGTCATCAGAGTATCCTGCGCCAAGGACCTCCGGGAGCTGCAGCTGGCAAGGGAGCAGCTGGTTCCGGGAAGTGACCAGGTCGAAGAGGACAGTGATGATGAAGAGGGGGAGGAGGACTCCTCGGGCTCTGACTTTCCAGGAGAACTGTTGGGGCTGTGTAGGACTTCATATCCTGTCTACAGTTCTGCAGAGGCCGCAGAACTGGCTGAAAGGATTGAGCGCAGGGAGCAGATTATCCAGGAAATATGGATGAACAGTGGTTTGGATACTTCACTCCCGAGAAACATGGGCCCGTTCTACTGAAAACCAGACACGTTCTGATGAATCACATTTTCTGAAGAAGGAGGGATCCGAAATGCCCCACTGATTCTGTTTCACTTGTACCTTCTATGAAGGAGATTTTGTTATGACATCAACACTGGTGAAGCCAGAAAGCTATTGAAGGGACGTCTGAAATTGTTTACAGCGTATTTCAAAATAAATTCAGAGGGAAGAAGTCTTTATTTTCTGTATTTATTAAAATTTGTATCTGTATATTAACATAGAGTTCCCATATGCTTGTAAGTGCCAGGGACTGTTTCTAGCTGCTTTTCATGCCATAAATCATTTAATCATCATAACAGCTCATTGAGGGATTGCCATCATCCCCATTTTACAGATGAGCAAACAGAAGATCTCATATGCCCATAAAAAATTAAACTGATATTCAAGACACTAAGGATGAACTCATCCATTATGTGTTCACAATAGTGAATTTGAATCACTAACATTATTTATTTAGAGCAGGGCCTGGCAAAATATTTTTTAAAGGGCAAGATAATAAATATTTAAGGCACTGTAGGTCAAGCCTACGATCCTGTCGCTGCAGCTCAAAAGCAGCCACAGCTAATCCATAATGAGTGAATGTGGCCTTGTTCCAATAAAACTTCAGTTACAGACACTGAAACTTGAATTAGATTTCATTTTCACATGTCATGTATCAATCATTTAAAAATGTAAAAGCCTTTCTTCATTTACAGCTTTCTAAAAATGGGCAGCAGGCATTGACCCGATTTTGTATAAAAAGTATAGTCTGCAAAGCCAAAAAAAGTATTTACTTTCTTTCCCTTTACAAAGTTTGCCAAGTCCTGGTTGAACGTTTAAAACTGCAGAGCCCTTTGAGATAAAAGCAATCAAACTGATTACCCAGCTGTCCCAGAGCAAGAATCAGGTGGAGTTGCCTTTCAAATCATTGCAAAAAATATGTGCCCTACCCACTGGTGAGACAGAGCGGTTAGGGCAGCTGCAGTCCTGGTGGGAGAACTGGGGGTGGGCGCCCTCGGTTTCTCCTGGTGGACAGGAGGCTTACGGAGCGTGTGGAGTAGAATACAGAAAAGATGGTTTGGTTGGTTGGTTTGTTTTTTTTTCCTTTTTTGTTTCTGTTCTTCACTTGGAGTATTAAAATGCTGGCATTCTAGCCATCTCATATGCCCCAATCACACGGCAGAAAGTGCTGGAGCTGACTTAGTCAGGAGGTGATCAAGGAATATTTGATGCCCTTATGCAATGACAGATACGGGAGAAGGCATTTCTCTTTTAGTCCCCCAGATCCTGTGGGTGAAGGACCCCTCTGAGGAATGCAGAAGAGGGTGGGTGTGGAGGGAGGGGTCTCAATCAGTCCAGCTGCCCCAGATTAGGGAGGGGCGTGCAGTTGTTTGTTTTGGTTTTCATTCTTTTTGTCTTAGCTCACTTGAGCTGATAGAATAAAAATACCATCGATGGTTTACAAGCAGCAGAAATTTATTTCTCAGTTTTGGAAGCTGGAAAG